>CM073131.1:57475957-57478457 GCA_037039145.1 Fundulus diaphanus | reverse complement strand
GGATGGATGGATGATGGATAGATTGATGGATGGATGGATGGATGGATGGATGGATGATGGATGGATTGATGGATGGATGGATGATGGATGGATGGATGGATGGATGGATGGATGTTTAATGGATGGATGGATGATGGATGGATGGATGGATGATGGATGGATGGATGGATGGATGGATGGATGATGGATGGATGGATGGATGGATGGATGGATGTTTAATGGATGGATGGATGATGGATGGATGGATGGATGGATGATGGATGGATTGATGGATGGATGGATGATGGATGGATGGATGGATGGATTGATGGATGGATGGATGACGGATGGATGGATGGATGGATGGATGGATGGATGGATGGATGGATGGATGGATGGATGGATGGATGGATGGATGGATGGATGGCTGGATGGTGCTGTAACTGAGAAAGCAGCCTCCAGAAGTCTTTTGGTGGTAACCATCACTGATGTGGGCTCTGTGGAGCCTCTGGAGGCCACAGCAACATAAAGGCTGATAGACGGATGGATGGATGGATGATGTATGATGGATGGATGGATGGATGGATGGATGGATGATGGATGGATGGATGGATGGATGATGTATGATGGATGGATGGATGGATGGATGGATGATGGATGGATGGATGACGGATGGATGGATGGATGGATGATGGATGGATGGATGGATGGTGCTGTAACTGAGAAAGCAGCCTCCAGAAGTCTTTTGGTGGTAACCATCACTGATGTGGGCTCTGTGGAGCCTCTGGAGGCCACAGCAACATAAAGGCTGATAGACGGATGGATGGATGGATGATGTATGATGGATGGATGGATGGATGGATGGATGATGGATGGATGGATGGATGGATGATGGATGGATGGATGGATGGATGGATGGATGGATGTTTAATGGATGGATGGATGATGGATGGATGGATGGATGGATGGATGATGGATGGATGATGGATGGATGGATGATGGATGGATGGATGGATGATGGATGGATGATGGATGGATGGATGATGGATGGATGATGGATGGATGGATGGATGGATGGATGTTTGATGGATGGATGGATGATGGATGGATGGATGGATGGATGGATGGATGGATGATGGATGGATGATGGATGGATGGATGGATGGATGGATGGATGGATGTTTAATGGATGGATGGATGATGGATGGATGATGGATGGATGGATGGATGGATGATGGATGGATTGATGGATGGATGGATGGATGGATGGATGGATGATGGATGGATTGATGGATGGATGGATGATGGATGGATGGATGGATGGATGGATGGATGTTTAATGGATGGATGGATGATGGATGGATGGATGGATGATGGATGGATGGATGGATGGATGATGGATGGATGGATGGATGGATGGATGGATGTTTAATGGATGGATGGATGATGGATGGATGGATGGATGGATGATGGATGGATTGATGGATGGATGGATGATGGATGGATGGATGGATGGATTGATGGATGGATGGATGGATGGATGGATGACGGATGGATGGATGGATGGATGATGGATGGATGGATGGATGGTGCTGTAACTGAGAAAGCAGCCTCCAGAAGTCTTTTGGTGGTAACCATCACTGATGTGGGCTCTGTGGAGCCTCTGGAGGCCACAGCAACATAAAGGCTGATAGATGGATGGATGATGTATGATGGATGGATGGATGGATGGATGGATGGATGGATGGATGGATGATGGATGGATGGATGGATGGATGATGGATGGATGGATGGATGGATGGATGGATGTTTAATGGATGGATGGATGATGGATGGATGGATGGATGATGGATGGATGGATGGATGTATGATGGATGGATGGATGGATGGATGGATGGATGGATGATGGATGGATGATGGATGGATGGATGGATGGATGGATGGATGGATGTTTAATGGATGGATGGATGATGGATGGATGATGGATGGATGGATGGATGGATGATGGATGGATTGATGGATGGATGGATGGATGGATGGATGGATGATGGATGGATTGATGGATGGATGGATGGATGATGGATGGATTGATGGATGGATGGATGATGGATGGATGGATGGATGGATGGATGGATGGATGGATGGATGTTTAATGGATGGATGGATGATGGATGGATGGATGGATGATGGATGGATGGATGGATGGATGATGGATGGATGGATGGATGGATGGATGGATGTTTAATGGATGGATGGATGATGGATGGATGGATGGATGGATGATGGATGGATTGATGGATGGATGGATGGATGGATGACGGATGGATGGATGGATGGATGATAGATGGATGGATGGATGGATGGATGATGGATGATGGATGGATGGATGATGGATGGATGAATGGATGGATGGATGGATGGATGATGGATGGATGGATGGATGGATGGATGATGGATGGATGGATGATGGATGGATGGATGATGGATGGATGGATGGATGGATGATAGATGGATGGATGAT
>CM073131.1:57458457-57460957 GCA_037039145.1 Fundulus diaphanus | reverse complement strand
GCGATTCGGATTCTCTAATAACACCAGCATCCAGAAGTTCACGTAAATGTTTGCGAACAGCCTCTATATCTTGTGGGTGAATTGGTCTTGCACGATGCTTGAAAGGAGTATTGTCATGAAGATTAATGTGATGTTTTACTTGCTTGGTGCAACCGAAATCTAAGTCATGATGGGAGAAAACTTCAGGTATGGCATTTAACTTTGTCATGATTCTTTCCTTCCATTCTGATGGTATTGGTGAATCACCAAAATTGATGTTCAAAGGTGCTGTTGATGTCTCCTCAGCTATAGGGTTGGTCACAGGGTGCTCTGAGATGATACCTGCATAGGCTTCCAGTTCAGCAATGACACTTGAAACTGATATAGAGGTGTCTTGCTTTGTTTCATTGGAAACAGCAACTGGAATCCTACTAACTCTACCGGCTTGAAGTGCAACCAGACAGCTACTGACAACCAGGCCACCCGGCAGGCCTGAAACCGGGTGCCGAACGACAGCATACTGGCTGGCCGTACTAGAGAGTTTGGCACAACCCTCAACGACCACTGTGCAACCAGCTGGAATGAGCACAGGGGTTTTGCTGTGAAGCGTCACAACACCACAATGGTTACCACAGTTCTGCTGATGCATTAACTGATGCAGAACTGTTTTAAACCCGTATGAGGTAGGTTGAAACTTTGGACAGTCACTGAAACGGAATTTATCATAAAGAATTCCAAGTGTATTCATGCCGATTAGTACTGAAGCTGGAAATCCAGGTCTCACATCAGGAACAACCAAAGCAAGGGTTTCAACTGTCAATTCACTCCCAACAAAGTCTTTTGGAAATGTTATTGGTACTTCAACATAACCCAAATACGGAACATGTTGACCTGCAGCCCCTTCAACATGAAGTAGGTCATTCAGCGGATACACTGGTTGATCTGAGAGATGCTCATTGTAGAAGGAAACTGGAAGTGTAGTGACTTGAGAACCGGTATCCAGAAGACATTGAGAATTGTAGCCAGCAATGTTGACTTCTGCTGTACATCTGGAACCGATTAATCCTTTAGGCAAGTTAGTTTTGGTTTCTGCCTGCAATTTGGCACACTTAATAGATTCTCTCTTTGCGGGACAATGTTGGTCCTGCTCAGCTCCCGTTCGCCCCTCAACAGGAACTGAAACTAGTTTAAATGTGATGAAACAGAGGGATTTTGTCCCTGTCTCTGTTTATCATAAAATATTTTCCGCTTTGCACTGACCAATGCTGGATTTGGCTCATTATCACATTGAGGCTTAATGTGGCCATCCTCCCCACAACGAAAACAAAACCCAGGTTTGGAACTAGACTTGCTGAATTTTGCTTCTTTAACAGTCTTTTTCACATTAGGCTTTGAAGTGGCTTTTGCAGCAAAAGATAGCTTGGTGCCCATCTGACCTGCTGTTAGAGCAGTGAGCTGCTGCTGTATTGCTGCCATTTGTTGTGAAAGCTGGTTAGTCATATTGTTCAGAGCAATACACAGATTAGTTTCCTGGTCAGTATGTGCAAACTGGACCTGAGATGAAACCTTCTGTTTAGTGGTCCCCAAATGGTGCTTCATCCGCAAGGTTTTTGCTGCTTCCCTGTCCTCTTCAGTTCTAAGTAACAACAAAAACTCAGCAAATGAAGGTGGATTATTTTTTTTCTGTTTAAGTTGAAGTTCTGATATTAAATTGTTGTCCCAACATCCTCTGCAAAATTGAGTCAACAGTCGTGCATCCATGTCCTTCTCCGGAACACCTCCGCTCTTTACTGCATGCTGCAGCACAACCTGCAGACGTTGCAAATAGGCAGATGGCTTTTCTCCACTATCCTGATAGGTGTCCATGAATTTAACATACAACTCCTCTCCATCCTGAACAGTCCCATAGGCTGAATCAAGTTGTTGCATGTATACTTTTGGTAAGGTATCAGGACTAAGATGTTTCACTATGTCACAGGCAGGTGGAAGTAGACTATCACGAATTAGTCTGGTACATTGCAACTGTGACATAGAGGGATCTTGAAGAACTAAATCAACACTCGTCCGCCATGTGTCATAGTCTGTCTCATGACTTGGCCTGGGGACTTTTCCAGAGAATGCTCTCAGTCTATGGGATGTATGCATATGCAAAGAGCTGTCCCCACTCCGGACAACATGCTCCACAACGTAGCGTTGCACCTCAGGAGGGCTAAGATCACCAACAGAAATAGATGTGGACCGCTTCCCCTGACCTTGCACTTCAGTTCTGCCAGGGACAGAAGAACTGGATGGAAGAGAAGCTGACTGTGGAAGGGATGACAGAGGAAAAGGGAGTTGTGTTGTGGCATGAGCTGATGGCTGCTGCACTTCATCTTCCTCTACAAATGTTTCCTCTTTTTCCTTCACCGGCACCACAGGACACAGCTCTGCAACAGACTGCTGTATCTGGGACATCACTTCTGTAAGGACTTCAGCATAATTCTTTCCAGACATCTTGGCAATAGCTTGCAAATCTGCCAAA
>CM073131.1:57420957-57453457 GCA_037039145.1 Fundulus diaphanus | reverse complement strand
CCTCCAAGAGAGTCAGAACAGAAGATCTGCTCCTCTCCTGCTACTGAACACTTCCTGCCGTCCTCCGACTCCTTAGACGCTCCTCTGATCAGGAGGAGAGGGACAACACCTGTCCACCTGCTGGAGAAAGGTGAGAAGGCACCACCCATCCTGCAGGTGGATGTGTCAGGTATGAAGACCTCAGACCATCATACCTGACTGTGTCTGCAGGACGTCTGTCCAGCCGTTCATCTGCTGCCAGGTTAGAACCCCCCCCCCCCCTCCTATTCAGATATAACAGCATAAATCTGCTAAAAACATCTGTTCTAGGTTCATTTCCTCATTCTCCTTAGAACCCTGTGGGATCCACAGGTGTCCTCCATCAGCCTGACCACCAGGGGGCGTCTGTGTCCCATCAGTGAGTCTCTATAGACTGAATGCTAAAGGTCTATGGAGTTATATTTGTGTCTTTAACCCGCAGTGAGACATGGATTCAGCGTTTAAACATCGCACAGCTGAGTATTTCTAGCAAATTCTGCATTCAGATGGATTAAATCAAAATGCTGCGACTTTTGGCAGAAATTACTAAACATAACGTTGGGTCTGAGGAAAAAGAAAAGAAAAACGAAAACTGTCTAATAGTTTAGACTAAATATCTTAGACTAAATATTTTAGCCTAAAATATTTAGACTAAACTATTTCCTTGAGTTACTAAGTGAGGTGTGATAAATGTTTTTGTCTCTTTTCTTTCCAGCTTCAGGGAGGTGATGCAAAGTTTATTCTGCTCATAATCATCATCATTGTCATCATTTAAAGAGAACTTTAACATGAGGTAGAACAAAGTGTCATTTAAAATCAAGGTTCATAAATGTGTCTAAATCAACAGGATCAACAGTTCTTTGGGTGTTTCAACTGGTATACCTGACTATTCATGATTTGCATAAAGTTTGATGTTCTCCTCGTCATTAACTTTATCTCTTTCTACAGATTCTCTAATCAGAATCAGAATCAGAAATACTTTAAAAATCCCAGAGAGAAATTACAGTTCCAGTACAATCATCCATCTCTATCTCATTAAAATCAGGACTTGCATTTTTCATCTAGGTCTATATTGTAAAACCTACAGTAAAGTAATGAAGTGTTGATTCTGGATGTAGGGTAGGAATTTCTTTAATATAAACCCAAGAAACTTACATCATCTGCCAGAAGCTGGCAGGTGAGATGGACACAAATATAGTAAATAAATAATCAAAGGCACAAATATAACGGCATAAAGATCCAGCTCTGCACAGTTCAGCTGATCAGAACCAGAACCTGACAGCAGCCAGGCTGAGGTGGACCTGCAGAAGCTCCTGCTGGAAGAAGATACCTGCAACAGAGAGGAGCTGCATCGTCTCAGCTGGAGACCACAGCTGGAGACCACAGCTGGAGACCACAGCCGGAGACCACAGCTGGAGACCACAGCTGGAGACCACAGCTGGAGACCACAGCTGGAGACCACAGCTGGAGACCACAGCTTGAGACCACAGCTGGTGACCACAGCTGGAGACCACATCTGGAGATCACAGCTGGAGACCACAGCTGGAGACCACAGCTTGAGACCACAGCTGGTGACCACAGCTGGAGACCACATCTGGAGATCACAGCTGGAGACCACAGCCGGAGACCACAGCTGGAGACCACAGCTGGAGACCACAGCTGGAGACCACATCTGGAGACCACAGCTGGACACCACAGCTGGAGACCACAGCTGGAGACCACACCTGGAGACCACATCTGGAGACCACAGCTGGAGACCACATCTGGAGACCACAGCTGGAGACCACAGCTGGACACCACAGCTGGAGACCACAGCTGGACACCACAGCTGGAGACCACAGCTGGAGACCACAGCTGGAGACCACAGCTGGAGACCACATCTGGAGACCACAGCTGGAGACCACATCTGGAGACCACAGCTGGAGACCACATCTGGAGACCACAGCTGGAGACCACATCTGGAGACCACAGCTTGAGACCACATCTGGAGACCACAGCCGGAGACCACAGCTGGAGACCACAGCTGGAGACCACAGCCGGAGACCACATCTGGAGACCAATCCTGGAGACCACATCTGGAGATCACAGCTGGACACCACAGCTGGAGACCACAGCTGGAGACCACATCTGGAGACCACAGCTGGAGACCACATCTGGAGACCACAGCTGGAGACCACATCTGGAGACCACAGCTGGAGACCACAGCCGGAGACCACAGCCGGAGACCACATCTGGAGACCACAGCTGGAGACCACAGCTGGAGACCACAGCTGGAGCTCTGAGGGTTTTACTGCACGATGAGATCATTTCAGCTGCAGGTGCAGTTGTTGTCCTCAGGGGGGCGCTGCAGGTGCTTCAGACCAGAACAGACTCAGGATTCAGTTTATTTTCTAAGACCATGACCTCCTGAACTCCCACATGTGCTGATAAACTATTATACAGTAATATATAAACTATTATACAGTAATATATTTTATTCCTGTGACGTACATAACACCCAGGACTGTACACCTTAGCTCTAAATGTTTGTTCTCTGTATTTCTGCACCGCTTTAATCTAGTTATAAGTGTGTTGAACATGTAGTACAGTAACAATAAAAGACATTCTCTGATTCTCTGATGATCCAGAGGAGCAGGGCTGGTGTAATACTCCTTCTACAGATAAAGGGCAGCGCCTGTTGGACAGAATGTGTCCTTGGCAGCACTGCCTTAGTAAACCGTCTCCCCCCTGAAATGTTTGTGATGTTTATGTAATGTTGATGGTACTGAAACAACAATTTCCCTCTGGGATTATTAAAGTATATCTGATTCTGATTCTGATACCTCTCTGTGCCAGCAGGGGGAGACAACCTTCCACCAGTTCAGAGTCTGGGTTAAAATGGTTCTGATGGTTCTGAAGGCTAACCAGGACTGAGTCAGAGCCAGCTTCCAGTTTTATAACTAATTTATTTGAATAGTTGAATTTTATTAATAACAAATTTATTTTACAACAAGCCATGAGAGCAGCAGCCTCCTCTGGTCCAGGTGGGTCTCAGCTGATCAGCAGGTTGATTTAAAACAAAAACATGATGATTAATCTGACCCGATCCACCTGCAGAACCGGCTCAGGGTTCTGTGTTCTGGATCCAGCTGGATGGGTCCCCATAACAAAGGTATGGTCCACATGTCTGCTCAGCCTCATGTAGCAGGTAAACCGTTCATTACCCAGGTCCCATGGCTGGTTCTGGACCGTTAACTGGGAACTGTGGGTAATGTAGTCTGGCAGAAAGCTAATGCAGGCCAGAACACTGACGCTGGTGGAGGCTGGACTACAGAAAGACTTGGAAATGAGACATTATAGCTAAATTCAGCCCAAACAGAAGAGCATTATGGGTGTTTGAGTCCAAACTGTGGTATGAGCTGCTCTGCAAACAGGAGGATGATGGGTGCTGTAGTCCAAAACAGAAGAGGATGATGGGTGCTGTAGTCCTAAACAGAAGAGGATGGAGGTGTTTTAGTCTTAAATGTGGAGGATAGTAGACATTATAGTCCAAGCAGAGGGGGTGCTGGATCTTGTAGTCCAAACAGA
The DNA here is from genome assembly GCA_037039145.1 of Fundulus diaphanus. Lineage (NCBI taxonomy): Eukaryota > Metazoa > Chordata > Actinopteri > Cyprinodontiformes > Fundulidae > Fundulus > Fundulus diaphanus. Next base: position 57,449,872 of record CM073131.1, on the reverse strand, counting down.
GGAGAACTCTAGGTTATTGTAGTCCAAACAGACGAGGCAGATGCTGCCTGACATTAGTCCTTGGTATTCAGAATTTCTGACCTCCGAGTTGGAAATGTCAACTGGAACGGCCTCTAAAGTGGGAATTACAGGTCAGACCCGACTTCCTCTTCATGATGGCTGCTTCTTTTAGCCACGTTGAGTAAACTTCATACTTTGACTGTTTTTAGCAGTTCTTTGGACATTTAGTCAGTTGTTCAGGTACTTCTTTTCAGTGTTCTTGGACGGGATGTTTCAGATCTGTTAATTTGCACAAACACCGTGTAGAACAGCATTATAGTTTTAACTACAGTAGCCATGTTTGTGACTAAATGGGCAGTAAAGGATCTCGCCATCTATTTTTTAATGTTTCATGTTCAACTGAGCAGTTCATCAGGGTTTAAAAAGAGACAACTATTTTAAAGTGTGACATTCTAAAATTCAGTTTGGTCGTATTTGTACGTTTAATAATGTCTTCTAAGCGTTTTTCCTGCTGCCTGACAAACTTAAAACACAAAAAGACAAAGAAGACGTAATCTGCAACTTGTTAGTTTGAGTTCTGAGACAAATGGAGCGCAGCAAGAGTCCAAAAAGAGATCCTGGTAGGTACTGGAGTCCACACGGAAAGAGGAGGCTGGGTGTTGTAGTTCTAACAGAAGAGGAGGCTGGGTTTTGTAGTTTAAACCAAAGAGGATGGTGGGTGTTGTAGTCCTAAATGAGGAGGCTTGTAGTCACTGTAGTTCAAGAAGAGAGCGATGGGTGTTGGGGTGAACACAGAAGAGCATTGTAGGTTTTGTAGTCCAAACAGAGGAGAGCGGGTTCTAAGCAGAACCTGGCTTGGGCCCTCCTGCTGATACAAACAGCAGAGCCAGCAGTGTTTCAGTACAGATTATCTGGGAGAGGGGCCATTTTTAATCAGCTGAGCTTAAAGTTATCAGGGATAATTATCATTTGCTGAAATGTATTCATGAACAAAATGAGCTCAAATACAAGGAAAAGTTTAAAGTTGCATCAGATTGTAACTATGGCAACACAACAAGTTTACTATGAATATTAATATCACTTTTACAAAGCAGATGTGTTGATCATTTAAATCTTACATTTTAAACGATTTAAAATATTTTATTTCATTTCTGCTGAAACAGAATCAAATTTAAAATATTTTCAAAAAAACAGATCTGGTTTCAAATTCAGCCGTTGATGGGAGGCCCCTGGTGGTTCAGGAGCCCCGAGGCTTTGCTTCTGGCTTGGGCAAGGCTCTAAGAGGAGGCTTGTGGGTGTTGTAGTCCTTGTGGAGGAGAAACGCAGGTTTTGTAGTCCATATTGAAGATGAATGTGGGAGTTGTAGTCCTTAGTCCTGCTGAATGTTGGAGTTGTAGTCCTTATTGAAGAGGAATGGAGGTTTTGTAGTCCTTTTGGAGGAGGATTGTGGGTGTTGTAGTCCATATTGAGGATGAATGTGGGAGTTGTAGTCCTTATAGAGGTGCATTGGGAAGTTGTAGTCCTTACTGAGTAGGATTGTGGGTGTTGTAGTCCTTATTGAAGAGGATTGTGGGTGTTGTAGTCCATATTGAGGATACATGTAGGCATTGTGGTCCTTATTGAGGAGGAATGCAAGTTTTGTAGTCCATATTGAAGATGAATGTGGGAGTTGTAGTCCTTATGGAGGAGGAATAGAGGTTTCGTAGTCATTTTGGAGGAGGATCGTGGGTGTTGTGGTCCATATTGAGGATGACTGTAAGAGTTGTATTCCTTATGGAGGGGAATGCAGGTTATATAGTCCATATTGAAGATGAATGTGGGAGTTGTAGTCCTTATGGAGGAGGCTTGTGGGAGTTGTAGTTCTTCTGGTGGAGGAACGTGGGTGTTGTACTACAATGGTTGTGTGATAGTTTAAGCCCTGATTAGACTGTGTGTTTGAGCCCCATGGTTTTATTTACAGTCACACACGTCTTTATGTACACCACACACACACACACACACACACACACACACACACACACACACACACACACACACATACACACACACACACCATTTTCACACCGCACAAATTATTAATAAATAGATCAATAAATAAATATGTTGCTATAAATACTTTGATTTGAGCTGAACTCTACAGTCTCTGCTTCGTTGTTTACTGATAATTCTGGATTATTCCCGTCAGTCAGTCGTGTCTCTCTGGACAGACAGGGATGTGATCGCCATGACAACAGCATTCATGCAATCACTGAGCTCGCTCGTCATCTTCTCGTAAAATGTGAAATAAAATCCATGTCAGGTGGCTCCGCCCACAGCAGCAAGAAGAGGAGGCGGCCATCAGGGTGGACGGTCACAGAGGTTTCATGGAGACAGCGCTCAGATTCCAGCCAATCAGAGTCTGTCCCTGGCAGGAACCCAGATGTAGGGTCCGCTCTGCTCCTCAATGACCAGTTTGACCTGGTGGTAAACCTCGTCGAAGCTGTCGCCCTCAGCGATGGCTGGAAGCAGAGAAGATCATCAGCAGCCTGACTCTGATTGGTGGGTTTATAACCACAGGTGTGGGTTTACCTGTGAAACACTCCAGGAAGTCCTGCTCCAGTTTAATGGCTCGATCCAGAGCCTTCCTGGCCTGGTCCTCTGACAGACGCTTGTTCAGATCCCTGCAGACGTTTTAGGAAACCGTTTTAATCGAGTTAATTCAGGAAGTTTCCCAACAGCACAGCTCAGTTATTATTGGTTAAAATCTGACGTAGACTTACAGGATGTTCTCCAGGGAACGAGGTCGGATGAAGATGGCGATCGGGTGGAGATGGGCGGCTTGGAGCCTCCTCACTGCGTTGGCTGATACGTCCAGGATGCAGTGCTTACCCTGCAGAACAGCAGGGGGCGCCATTAGTCAAGGCAGGGTACGTAAAGTCCCTGAACATTAAGGTTTCAGGTGTTTATGAGATTAAAGTGTTTTAGTTAACATTGGGTATATGCCAGGGTAAATGAACACTGGGAGAAATCGTATGTATTATGGAACCCTACAAACACTAATATCTGTCCGTTAGTAAAGGGGTTCTGCAGGGCTGAGTGCTAGTGTCTCTTTAAATCTATTATATTTATAATCTCCTCGGACATGGTCACCAGCCAATATGGCTCCTTGTACCATCACTATGCAGACGATACCCTGGTCTACCACTAACCCTTGCACCAATGATCATAGTTTCCTGTTTTCTGTTCAGCTGATCTTCAACAGATGACCTAACACCAGGTTTGGACTGGCCTACCATCATCGGTCCTCTCAGTCTCACCTGTTCAGCCACCTGTCTGACGCTCTGCACCGACGTCCCATACAGGTGGTTGTTGTACTGCCCTGCCTCAATGAAGCGGTGCGACTGGATGTCCCGCTCCATCTGCTCCCGTGACGACACAAAGTGGTAGTCCCTTCCATCCGCCTCGTAGTCTCTGCGAGGACGAGTTGTGTCTGTGGACAGAGACAGACAGAGACTTCACAGACTTCCTGTTTTATAAAATAAAGACGTCATCACCAGGATGAAGACTCACGAGGTACACAGGAGCCGAACTTGTCTGGGTAGTCGGACAGTAAGTCATCGTTGACTCTGTCTTTGGTCGGTCCCAGGATGATGACAGGACGAGCGTAGTCCACTGAGCAGAGAGAGGCAGACGTTTAGAGCTGATCGAGAACAATATCTGCAGCAAACATGTTCTGGTACAAAGCTAAAGTTGGCTCTGGACTGTTATTCACACATGAACGGGATCAACAGGCCAGGAACCACTTCTAAAGGTGGTCATCAATGAAAACATCTACCAGGAGCTACTGGAAGCAGCAGAGGGAAGATGGTTGTCTTTATCATGTGTTACCACTGACATGTTGATGGTCGGTATACTACAGTTCTGACCATAGAACCAGTGTGTTGAGTAGATAAAGGTTCTGGGCGACACTGACCTTCAATCTGAGTGACAAGTTCATAGCTGTGGATGAAACCTTCTCTGCCTGAAAGAAGAAAACACAACAAAGGTAGAAGTCAAGGCAGGCAGGTTGGTGTGTACCGTCACGGTTAAAGCTAAGGCCACCGGCTGGGGCAGTAGTTACAGAACCTCCATCAGAGCCAACAAGAACTCCTCCATCAGTTATAGAACCTCCTTTAGAGGCTTGTAGAAAAAAATGACTGGAGAACCTCCTACTGCAGCATATAGGACCTCCTTCAGCCACCTGGAGAACCCTCCTTTAAGGCCAGAACCATTACCTGGGGGTTCTGTCATGACTCCATCAGTCTGTCTTTGCTTCCATCGTTGCTACAGGTCATTTGGGTTTCTACTCAGCTCACAGAAGGTCCCACCACAGCAACTGAATCAAGCTGAGTTCTTGACTTTCCATCCTTGTTCTTGTCCTGTCCATCATGGTCCTGTCCACCGTGATTCTGTCCATCATGGTATCATGGTTTACTCCATCATGGCTCTGTCCACCATGGTCCATCATCTCTGGTCTCCACTCTTCAGAAGTCTGCTCCTTCCTCCAGGTGGAGCTCTGCTGATCTTAGTCCTGCTGCCATCTTGGTTCCTGAGAGAAGAGGCTTTCTCCTTCAGCCCTCCCAGGCAGCCAAACTGGTTCAGGGTCATGACCTTTAACATTTAACCTGCTTGCTGAGGCCTGTAGAGGCTGAGGTGGAGCTCCTGGGTTTCTGGTTCTTTCTGGTAGATATCTATGGCCCTTCCCTCTCAGAAGGGGATGACCAGGGAGATTCACCTCATGGTGACACTCCTGAGAGGCTGGAGAAGATCAGCAGTGGTCTGAGATGTTTTCCTCTCAGGGATGACTTCACCTTGGCATGGTGTAACCACACACCTGTTCTACTGAGAGCAGCGATCACACAAAGCTCCAGGTTGACCTGATGATGCTGACAGTATCATGAAGTCTCTTTATCCCATGAGTGTTAGCAGCTGTATGTGTTCACAGTTTAGGTCTTCAGTTAGAGAAGGGTGGACATTAACCATGGGTTGGGTCAGTCTCACTATAAACCCGCATTTTCAAACATTTAACAGTGTATTTAGGTGAAATGGTGGTTTTACCTTTACTCTTCATGCGGGACCATTCCTTCCTCTCCACCCTGAAACACAGGAACACAGTCTGCCTGTTACGGCAGGTAAAACCCTCTACAGGCAGAGGCAGGTAGGAGTGGTGCTCACCTGTGTTTGGAGGGGATGTAGCCCAGCTCCTCCAGCTCCCCCTGCTGGTTGAGTCTCCTGGCCTGCCACCACTCATCGTCAGCGCTGTCAATCACATGGAGAACCTCCCCAAAGTTAAAGTCCAGAGCCTGAGACAGGACACCGCAGTCCCACTGCTTATCGTAGTCAAACAGGGCCCTGAAACAGAAGTTCAGCATCAGCACTTCAGGTGGGACTAACATGGGCGCGGCCAGGTGAGGAGGATCAGGTAGGTTACCTGACGTAGAAGGTGCGGTTGGCCCTCAGGCTGCCTGATGAGTTGTTCATCATCTGCTCCCTCAGGTCGTGGATCTTTGCCTCAAAGCGACTGTACTCTGCACAGGAAACAGGAAGTTGACCGTGTGGAACAGGAAGTGTGCTAATGAGCTAGCATGAGCGTGTCCTCCTCACCCTCAGGTCGGTACTGAGCTACAATGGTCACAGTCTGCCCGGCGTTCTTCAGAGCGGCTGCAGCCTGCTCATGTGTGGCGTACCTGAGGTCCACACCGTTCACCTGCACACAGACGCAGGGACAGGTGTTAGAGGTGGGGACAGGTGTTAGAGGTGGGGACAGGTGTTAGAGGCAGGGACAGGTGTTAGAGGTGGGGACAGGTGTTAGAAACAGGGACAGGTGTTAGAGGCAGGGACAGGTGTTAGAGGCAGGGACAGGTTTTAGACAAAGGGACAGGTTTTAGACAAAGGGACAGGTGTTAGAGGTGGGGACAGGTGTTAGACGCAGGGACAGGTTTTAGACAAAGGGACAGGTTTTAGACAAAGGGACAGGTGTTAGAGGTGGGGACAGGTGTTAGACGCAGGGACAGGTTTTAGACATGGGGAGAGGTTTTAGACATGGGGACAGGTGTTAGAGGCAGGGACAGGTGTTAGAGGCAGGGACAGGTGTTAGAGACAGGGACAGGTGTTAGAGACAGGGACAGGTGTTAGAGACAGGGACAGGTGTTAGAGACAGGTACAGATGTTAGACGCAGAGACAGGTGTTAGAGGTGGGGACAGGTGTTAGAGACAGGGACAGGTGTTAGACGTGGGGACAGGTGTTAGAGACAGGGACCTTCAGGGAACCAGCAGAGCCTCTGTTCTGCTGGTTTCTCTGAACCAGCAGGTTCTTTGGACCTAATCTCAACCAGAGAAACCTGGTCACAGAAACCAGGAGACTTTCAGGAGGGACCTTCATCCTGACAAGACCTCGGCTGGAGGAAGTGTTCTTGTGCCGGTGAGGTTCTGTGGTGAACAACAAACCTCTCCCCCGCCCCTGCTCTAAGGTCCGGTGGACTTTAAGGTCCGGCTGGATGGAGTCTAAGGTCTGGTGGACTCTAAGGTCTGGTGGACTCTAAGGTCTGGTGGACTCTAAGGTCCAATAGACTCTAAGGTCCAGTGGACTCTAAGGTCTAGTTGACTCTAAGGTCTGGTGGACCCTAAGGTCCGGCTGGGTGGACTCTAAGGTCCAATAGACTCTAAGGTCCGGTGGACTGTAAGGTCCGGTGGACTCACACTCAGGATCTGGTCCCCCTTCCTCAGCTCCCCGCTCAGGTCAGCTGGACCTCCTGCCAGGATGAAGGAGATGAAGATCCCCTCTCCATCCTCCCCGCCCACGATGTTGAAGCCCAGACCCGTGGATCCCCTCTGGATGCCGACTCTGCGGGGCTCCCTGGAGTAGTCGTCCTCTCCCATGATGCCGCGGGGGATGGGGGAGTAGCGGCGGGGCGACGGCGGCGGCAGGGCTTGTGGGTAATCGCACATGTAGTCCGGCTCCATGTAGGCTGCAGGGGGACAGACAGAGACTGTGAGGACACGAGTTGGACTAGAGGTTCTGAACCCGACCCAGAAGCAGGGGTACCTACAGCTGGTAAGGTCAGGCGGGCTGTAGCGGTCCACCTGGTGGATGTACTGGCTGGTGGGCGTGGCCACCTTCAGGTAGACCACGTCTCCTGTGTTCTTCAGGGCCGCCACGGCGTCTTCATGCAGGACGTCCTCCAGAGACATGTGGTTCACCTGCAGGGGGCAGCAGAACATCTATAGGTCAGGACGGCCCGGTTCAGACCAGAACCGGGGTCAGGTTCTGAGTCCACTTACGGCCAGGATCTTGTCTCCGATCTGCAGCCGGCCGTCCCGATGCGCCGCTCCACCTTCGATGATCTTGGTGACGTAGATGCTGTTGTCTCCAGGAACGTGTTGGTTCCCCACGCCGCCGGCTATGCTGAAGCCCAGACCTGGACCAGAACAGAACCGCTTAGGGACAGGGGGACACAGCTGGTTCTGGTCCACTGAACCTCAGTCAGAACCTATGGAGCTGAAATATGAAGGTTCTGAAGGGTTCAGAGGGAACCGGGCCATCAGAACCGTTAGCTTCAATCAGGATCCAGTTCAGCATGTCATGGTTCTGATGGGTTCAGAGGGAACCGGGCCATCAGAACCGTTAGCTTAAATCAGGATCCAGTTCAGCATGTCATGGTTCTGATGGGTTCAGAGGGAACCGGGCCATCAGAACCGTTAGCTTCAATCAGGATCCAGTTCAGCATGTCATGGTTCTGATGGGTTCAGAGGGAACCGGGCCATCAGAACCGTTAGCTTCAATCAGGATCCAGTTCAGCATGTCATGGTTCTGATGGGTTCAGAGGGAACCGGGCCATCAGAACCGTTAGCTTCAATCAGGATCCAGTTCAGCATGTCATGGTTCTGATGTCTGAGGAAACATTAACCCTTTAAGCCCGGTGCCGGTATGAGCAGAACCCGGCCCAGTTTATCCCGTAAATTTAAATTCTGATGTCTGAGGAAACATTCAGGGGTCCAAACCAGAACACAAGAGTCCAGAACCCGTTAGAGGAAGAATTTCCCTGAGATCCAAAGGTTCTGGCAGGTTCCTGCAGAAGGATTTGGGTTCTGACAGAGGAACTTCTGGAGCTGAGGTCCACTTAGGTTCTGACAACTGAGAACGAGGCTGTTTTTATCTAATCGATCCAAATGGGGGACAAAGAGGAGAGGTTCTGTTCTGGTTCTGATACCAGTCCAGGGCTCCTTGTGGGTCATAAAATAATTCAGTTCAGTTGAAGTGTTCAGAACCACAGAACCGACAGCAGTCCATTTACAGACAGTCAGGTCCAGTTCATGTCCAGTTGTACTGGAAACTAAGACCGGGTCAGCAAAGGTTCTGTTCTGAACCCGTCTGTGAGTTAACCAGAACAAAATCCCAGAACATGACTTCAGAGTTTTCCTGGTTCCTCATGATGGTTCTGATGTAAATGTCTCTGAAATATGCAGACGGGACAAATGCAGCAGAACCGTCTGTGTGGTTGGACCTCCTGAAAGGCCCGGTTTGGAGCTGGGCAGAACCAACAGAACAGTTCTGCAGCAAGCAGAACTGGACCCTGTGCTGGTTCTGATGATTATCTGAGCCCGGGTTCTTTAGATCAGGGTTCTGGTTCTGAAGATCAGAGAACATCTGAACCTGGGTTCTTTAAAACAGGGTTCTGGTTCTGATGATTCTCTGAACTCAGGTTCTTTAGATCAGGGTTCTGGTTCTGATGATTATCTGAACCCAGGTTCTTTAGACCAGGGTTCTGGTTCTGATGATAATCTGAACCCGTGTTCTTTAGATCAGGGTTCTGGTTTTGATGATTATCTGAACCCGTGTTCCTCAGAACAAGGTTCTGATGATCAGAGAACATCTGAACCCAGGTTCTTTAGATCAGGGTTCTGGTTCTTTAGATCAGGGTTCTGGTTCTTTAGATCAGGGTTCTGGTTCTTCAGATCAGAACCCACAGACTACCCTCCGTCCAGCAGAGGGCAGCAGAACCCCCCCTCGTCTCCCTGGTTCTGCTGGGTTCCCCCTCGTCCCCCTGGTTCTGCTGGGTTCCCCCTCGTCCCCCTGGTTCTGCTGGGTTCTCACCTTTGGGTCCCTTCACCAGCTTGACCTGGGTGACCCGTTCGCTGGGCGGGCGGCGCCGCAGGACGTAGAGTCGGACCACAGGCCCCGCCTCCTTCAGCGCCTCCACAGCCAATGAGTGAGAGACTTCACGGACGTCCACGTCGTTCACGAACACGATGCTGTCGTTCACCCTGCAGACACACACAGAGGCAGGTTCTGGTACCGGGTCTGGTACCGGTTCTGGTACCGGGTCGGACCGCACAGAGCTGAGGGGTACTGGGTCAGAACCAGGTCTGAACCGGGCTGATGGTCTGATGGTTCCATCTCACCCAGATCTTAACTGGACCGAAGGTTGGAACAGTTCAGAACAGAACCAGGTCTGTACTGGGCTGACGGCTGGCCCGGTTCTGACCAGAACCAATCAGCCCCAGATTTCTTTAATTCCTCATGCTGATCCTCTGATAGATGTTTACCTGTAGGAACGCTTCCTGACTGACTGAGTTACTCTCTCTCTCTCCTGGCTGTGGAGACCCTTTACTTTATAACTATTAATGTTTATTGTATAGATTATAGAATAATGTAATGCAGGCACAGACTGGCCCTTTTAACTTTATAACTATTAATGTTTATTTTATAGATTATAGAATAATGTGAGGCAGGCAGAGACGGTCCTTTTCACTTTATAACTAATAATGTTTATTTTATAGATTATAGAATAATATGCTGGTGAATAATGTATTGCAGGCAGAAACTAAACATAATCAACCATTCAGGTGGAGTAACCTCTGAAAACCTGAATAATAACAGGAGGTGTTCTGACTGGACCAGAGGACCTCTGCTGTTCAGTGTTATTAGATCCTCAGGAACAGGAGAACCCTAGAAACAGAACATTTAACATTATGGGTCACAAAGATGGTGAGAGGTTGTGGGTTTGAGTCCCTAGCCTCTATAAGCAGCAACAGACCCTGGCTGTGTGTGAATTGTAACAAAAATGAAGAAATTAAAGTAATAACTGGGAGAATTCAGGCTCCTGCAGATGTGGACTTAAGTACCTAAACGACAAATTAAATGTAGGAAAAATGACAAAACCTGTATTAGTTAGCTGATAAAGGGTTTAGTAACAACATTAGGCAGTTTTTAATGAAGCAGAGCAGCATAGAAATGTAAAATAAACCATAATTAACACAGTAAGGGGTTGAAAAGGCAGAATATGCCACTATAGGATGCACTGGTCCTGTTTATCTGTGTGAGGAGTTAAAGTTTCTGTTTCTGTAGCAGGAGAATGATTCCTGGACTTGATCCACGGCCTTTATGACATCTACAAACTCTGAAGACTGAATCTGACAGGTGAAGTAAGCAGAGCGCGTCGTCACGGTAACGTGAATATTTCTGTACCGCCATGAAAGCACCTCTGCTGGGACTGGTAGTGTTTATAGGTAAATATTACAATCTTTTTATGGTTGTTATTATGGTTGTTATTACAATGTTTTTATGATTATTTTTATGGTTGTAGGTCAGGATTGGTCTCTGGATCTCCTCAGGAATAGTCTAGTTCATCTTAACGATGGCGACGCCGGTCATCTCCAGGTTTTCACGGCAGCACAGTGCTTTTAACTTTATTTAAATATTAGCAAAATGTGGAAATACAGGTGAGAACCACACGTTAATACAGGATGTATAAAAGATAACAAGAGAACATTACATCAGGGTAAAAAGGGAGGAAAATAAGCAAGTTAAAAAGTTAATTAATTAGTATTAACAATATTTAAAGTCTTTATAGCCTTTTTATTACCAGAGTCTGAGATTGTTTCATTTCTAAAGAGACTAAAAGTGGTTTCCTTTTCATTATTTTTATAAATATGGAACTTTGCTAAGAACATAATCAGATTTATGGAAAAAACAGGACAATCTATAGAGTCTTTAAACATTTTCAAAATACAAAAGAAAATTAGATTTTATGCTTTCAGATATCAGAGCAGAAACATCTTTCTAAGTTTGAAGACCAAGGATACTTTCAATAAAAGATGAATACATGTTTACAGAAAGAGCAGGAAAGATCTAAATCTACTTTATATTTCTGTAGGAATTGTTTGGTAGGATAAAAACGATGGATTTATTTAAAATACTTTATTTAAAATACACTTCTTTAACTTCTTTTACCCCAGTTAATATTGTGGATGAAGTTGTTCCTGTGGGGCATAGAGGACGGGATGAAATGATGTTTAGTTAAAATAAAGAACGATTTTAAGGAATTAAAACCTTTTAAATCAGAGAACCAGAGTTTACCTGCAGTGAAACTGGACAGGAGGATCAAAATATCTCTAATTAACATCAACAGCATCTAATTTAACATTAAATTATTCTTCAATAACAGCAATATTATACTTATTAGAAATTCTGTGAACAGAATTACTAAAAAGCTGACTGACTATAAAATAAATAAGAAGTTGTGCTCATAAATGAGCGACTGCGCTGAGAGTTCCTGCTGATGAAGGTTAGAAAGGTTTGTGGTATTTCTGGAAGGCTGTAGTTAATAAAGACAAATTAAAGGTGATATAAAGATGATAAAAGACATAATGTGACATAAAATTCCATATTTAGTTATTTTAAAGGAGTCAGAATCAACTTAACAGTAATTAAGTCAACTGATTTAGGTAAATAATGTGTTTTATTCCTCTGTAATAAGTCAGATAACATCCTGTCAGCAGATTTATTTATTTAAATATAGCGTCAGGGCAGTGAAGGCTGGACCAGATAAACCTGCTTCAGTGAGCTTTAATTCAGGATAGATGCCTTAGTGACAACTATTAAAGTCTTCTTCAGAGAGAGAAGGAAATTAGCTTTTTATCAGCGTCATAATGACACCAGACAGGTTATAGAGGGTTATGGTTATAGAGGCTTTAACAGCAACGCCACAAACAGGAGAAAGTCTACGTTTATTTACAGCTATCACCTGCTTTAAAACCTATTTAATTCATGTATTTATTTAAATATAGCGTCAGGGCAGTGAAGGCTGGACCAGATAAACCTGCTTTAGTGAGCTTTAATTCAGGATAGATGCCTTAATAACAACTATTAAAGTCTTCTTCAGAGACAGGATGAACTTTTTATCACGTCATAATGACACCAGACAGGTTATAGAGGGTTATGGTTATAGAGACTTTAACAGCAACGCCACAAACAGGAGAGAGTCTACGTTTATTTACAGCTATCAGCTCACATGTGTCAGCGTGAAGAAACGCAAGAGAGACATAGGATTACCCTTATGTAAAATTTTAATCCGATTTTGATGGATTAAAAAGGGGTGGGGCGATTAAAAAGGGGCGGGGCTTATTTTTTAATTGATGACGTAATAACGTAATAATTAAACGATATAAAATTTATATTAAACGATATCAAATTTATATTAAACGATATAAAGTTTATATTAAGCGATATAAAATTAATATTAATCGATATAAAGATTTATTCTTATCTTAAGCAATAATTAATCGATATAAAATTTATATTAAATGATATAAAATTTATATTAAATGATATAAAATTTATATTAATCGATATAAAATGTATATGAATTGATATCAAATTTATGTCAAAATTTAATTAAGCGGATAAATAATCCATCAATTTGCCGGATGTCCCGCCTCCATTTCCGGTCCCCCTGCCGGAAGTCCCGCCTATATGACAATATTAATATAAACCATTAATTTTACTATATTGATTATTTAATTCCTTTATTCACATCCAATTATTTAATTCATTTATATACATCAAATTATTTAATTCATTTATACAAATTCAAGTATTTAATTTGTACACATTCAATTATTTAATTTATCTTATATACGCTCAATTTTGACGCTCAGCAGCAGCATAGCAGTCAGATTTACGTAATCTTTGCTGAATTCCTATTATACCGAGCAAAACCTCCCGCACCGTTTGCGCAGAAATAATCCGAAGGACCCTTTAAGAAAACCTCTATTCGTCTTTAGTCCTCCCTCCAAACTAAATGCATTTACAGCGGTGTCTGCTGGATCACAAACTCAGGAGATCTGTTAGGGGAGAGCACGCGTGTGGGCTTTGGACGAAGCAAATCAGTTATTTCACAGTGACTGCAGCTCTGCAGCTGACCAGCACACAACACCTTTTTTAGACATGGGTAATAAGTAGAAGCAGGAAACAAATCAGTTATCTAGCTGAACAGACGCAGCTCAGCGATACATGTAACAACGGTTTCAGATTATGTCACTAAAACTCAACACGCTGTCTGGAAGTCACGCCTTTCTTATCCTACAACTCTCTTGGTAAAAAAAAAAAAACAACAACAACTATATTTGAACTAACTCTGAAGGTAGCCATTTCTCTACAGATGGTACTAATATTTGTCCTGTCACCTGTACATGTCCTAACTAAGGTTCTTATAAACTATTATTTTAATAAATTATTATTCTAATGATTATCTGGACAATTAATTGTGTAATCAATAAAAATTTACAAATTCTGCTGATTCTTAACATAATTACTTAAGCTTATGGTATGAGTAATAGAAATGAAAAAAAAAGCTAATTGGTGAATAATTCACTTTGAATAACAAGGATAAATCTCCAAGTAAAAAAGTTCCAGGATCAAAATGTTAAAAGTTCAGCCCTTTCTGGTTGACTTAACAGTGCAGATGCCTCTGTAGTGAAAATAGTCACAAAAAGTATCAAGTTCCGCCTGTACATTACATTCTGGATGTTTTCTTTTTTAGATTACAATAGATTTTATTCTATTTATATCCATCTTATTTTCGAACGCGGAAGTAACTAAGGGTCCAACTTCCGTTTGTGTGTGCCGCACTTCCGTTTCAGCGCTTCCCTCGGCCAAATAACATTAGTTTGACTGAAATGATAAACAGTCGCGGCAATATTGTCAAAAACTGCAGAGCGATGGAAGTGGCAGGTCAGCGCCACAGCCTCAAACTATTAATGACTGAGAGGATGACGTGAAGAAGTGGACTTGTTTAACGAACGAGGACATTTTAACCGGTTTGTATCACTTTGTGCGGACGGCTCTGCAGTGCGACTTTACCGAAGCGAACCTCCGCAGTGGAAAAGTTGGATCGGTGTTAATAAATATTAACAAGGATGACCTGGTATTCATGGAGGCTTATGGCCGTTAAAGCCAAAGCAAGTCCAACGTTCACTCTGCTGGATCCTGACTGCATTAACCGGCTCTACCGAGATGACTCTATCGACAGAATCTTCAAGAGTTTGTCTGCCCTGTGAAAACGGGGCTATGGCTGATAAAAGACAACATATTAAGATTAAACCACGTTTCACTATTCGTAAATGCACTATTCACTTGAACGTCGACTGAAGCTGTTAAAAACTTGCAATGTTGACACTAATCAGAATAATGTGTCTTCGATTGCAAATTTTATGATTAGTTTATGTAATATTTCAAATAATGTAAAAGTTATACCATATTGTTTTAGGAATTCTTATTTGACTCAATTCTAATCTCAGTTTCAAATGAACAATCCTTCATCATTTCAGCACAGTCTCTTCCAAAACAAAAGGTAAACAAAAGAGACAATAGTCTTTTGGATCTAGGTCTAAGTAATTCTATAAAATAAATAATTCGGGTGACAGTCGTAAACGTTGCTCATAAACAAAGCAGCGTGTTTTTAACCACTGACATTAGACACCCTCAACTACTAGACAACTATTAGACAACTTCATACTAGCCATCCTAGTGTGAACCATACAACTTCGTACTAAAAAAAAATAAAAAATTTCTTGCAAGATTACCCGAAAGGAGTAATCCGTCATTTTCTTCATCTGCAAATAGTTGTTCTTGTCTATTCTACAGCTTTGATTCGCTTTGTTTTCTTCACACTACTTCTACGTTTACTTGCTGTATTGCCAAAGCAATTCCTCATACACGTAAAATACTAATTAACCACAAATCTCACTCTGACTCTGCTCTGTGACACAGATGACCGGTGTCTCACATACTAACCTTCAAAGTTAGTTCAAAGATAGTTTTTTAATAAGTTCAGATGTAGCTCAGCAGTAACTAAACGTGATAAAATAGCTGAATAGCTTGTCACCTACACCAACCTGCATAGCAACACATGCTCAACACGTATCGTACTCTTTACATACAAATGTTTGCAAGGTGAAATACTTGATGATGATGGTAAGTGGTCGTTCAAACTTGCTTAAAATAAGAGTATTGTAAAATACCATATATACAATATACACAATAATTTCCTCGTTGTTCAAAAGACGCTTCTGTGCACGTTTCTTAAGTCAAGTTGTGTCCAGTTAAATTGGCTTTGAGTGTAGAGTTTATCATCTGTGTTAAAGTTGTTGTTTCATATGTCTAGCTTTAAATTTCATTGATTCTTGCTTAGGAGGTGGTTTCATAATTTTTCTTTTCTTTCACTTCATAAATATACTGTCATTTGCATACCGTAAATTTTTTTTTTGTAATTTGACAAAATGTGAAATAGCTGGAAATGTGTGAATACTTTGGAAGACACTGTACATTCAAAGTAATGGCTGCAGTTTCTCAGACCTATCAAGACGTTTTGAAGGCTAATGACAGAGCTTCCTCTTTGATTTAGCCACTTATGTCATGAACCAGAGACAGGGGGACCCAGTATTCAACCAGACAAGCAGAGGTTAGATTAAAGATAATTTATTAACAAAATGCAAAAGCCAAAAACGGGGATCAAGACAAAAATGGGAAGACTGCATCCAATAACAACAAGGCAGTCACAGACAAAACTATAAGCAAAAACAGGGGACAGGCTAACTCAAATATCCAGAGGCAAACAGGGTCAGAAGAACAGGGAAACAGAGAGCATTGAAATCTGAACTTGACTCACCAACTGGGCACAGAAAAAACAATGATGTGGCAGATTGCAGGGGGCAGAGGCAGGTATAAGTAAGGGAGTGATCAGGTGAATGGAGTGAAACTAATTACTGACATGGGTGGAGCTAATCGGGAACAAGGAAGTGCTTGGGAGTAAAACTGAAGCCGATTGGATGGTGACTGGTGAAGGGGAGTGACAGGAAGACAAAAGAATGCTTGCAGGTGAACTGAGTTTAGACTGGTGACAGAAATGGTCGGAGCAGGCCGGATAAACTTATAACCTAAAACAAAATCAAACACTAAGACAGAACCTAAAATAGAAACTGAACTTAAGGCAGGAGAGTGAAGTACTTGATCAAATAATAAAACAAAAACCATGACCAAACCCAAATCATGACAACTTATATGAGCCGCCAGAGCTATTTGTCAATAACCATTTTGTATAGAGGGGGCACACTTTTTCAATACGATTTTTATATGTTACAGGCTGAATAGCGGCTCTGTGACTACTAATACAGTGCTGAGAAAGAAAGTCTAAAAATCTAAAAAAAATTTGAACAAGGTTTCCACCCAATTAGGCTTCCTTTGAACACATTTGAGCTGGAACAAAAATTGTTTATGGGCAGGTTGTAAAAATTTGGGAAGCTTTTCATAACATTTGTTGGGTTTTTAGAAAGATTTACTAACAAAATACATCAAAATAGTTGTCAATGTCTGGAAGAAAACTAAAGCCAATTTAATAAAAATGCCATCTCCTTGAACTCATTTTACCAATTTATTTTTTAAATTAGTCGAATCTGCGGAATCTGACATCATCAATGAATAATAGTTATAATGAATAATATTGATTGTTAGAATAAAACAAGAAAAGAATAATGATTAATATAAACGCCCCAAGAACAGTTGAGTTCTACTGATCAACTTGAAAATATTACATGGCTGTGTGAAAGAGAAATGTTTGGTTGAGCTCTGTTTGATAAATTACGATTATATTAAGGTAGATTTATAACTCATGTTGGGAAGGTGTTAATAAAAAAAAAAATTTTCAGTTGATATTTTATGATTGGTTTTTTTTCATCATGAAGTTTTTTTTCTTTGCTTCTGCGCAGTCGTGCGCATGTTCTGATGTTTAATAGTTCTGTGCTTTTAACACGAGAGACTTTGAGATTTAGGCTTGTTTTGTTTTTGTTTTTTAAATTGGGCAGGTTTTATGCTGGGTTTGGGCTAACGGTGAGAAACAGCAGCCTGTCATAATTTGCAGCATTCACTCCTCCTGAAAGAGCAAAGGCGCCTTGGCTTCTTCAACTTAAACTCACCTCATTGTGGACGGTGCCGCTTGTGTTTCATAATCTTCCACTCTATGATAATCTTGAGCCTTAGTGGTTTCCGGGTTGACTTTGGACTACATAATAAGTACAGTAGTGAAGTATTTTTACTTTGTTACTATACAACACTGCTGGTTTGTTCCCTGTTTCAGCCGCTGGATTTTCCTGCCGTCCTCTGAGCTTCAATAGGTTTCTGTTAGCTGCTGGGTTTCTGCCTTCATCCGTACCTCAAGTTTTGCTCACTGCTTCATTGCCTGGATCTCCTGCTACCCATGTACTACAGCAACCCTGCATCTCATCTACATTTCTCTTCTCATTCTGATTTCCTCATCCACTAATCATCTCTCTTTCAATAAACTATCAGAAAATAGTTCAGAAAATGTTAATCCAAAGACAAATTTATAACAGAAACAAGTTTGATTTTAGTACGGTGAAAATATTTTAATTAAATGTTGTCAACGCCTAACAGATAAAATAATGAGCAAGGTGGGACAAAAGAAGGTGAAAAAGCATCCCTGCCATTTTTAACACCAGAAGTAATTCAATCATTAGTCATCCGTCTTTGTTTTTCTGTCTTTTTTTTTTTTTGAAAGCTGAACTCCGCCGCTTTTACAAAAGCATTTCTAAGCTTTACCACAGCATAATTTGTTGTTTTAATCTTACTGCTGGCCGAATTTTTCTGTTTTATGCGGTGTAACTACAAATACATGCACTACAAATACGCACAGTTTACTAGGTTAATGAATGACTGCTAAACCACAATGTTGTTGGATTCAAACAGCATATAGGAAAACCAAAACCAGACAGGTTAAAGCTATTGAACGCAACTTCAAATATGTATTATGAACCATTACATTGCATATAATACACACACACACACACATATATATATATATATATATATATATATATATTTATATACCATAAACATGTATACGTGAATTGTATAATGTTTCATCTAACTTAAATCAAACTAATCTCTGTGACAAGACATAAACTCTTTTGTAAAAGCTAAGATGAACAGGATTTTTTTTGTTAACCACTTTTCTTTGTGTATAATGTACACAGATGCAACTGACAACACATAAATACTAGCCAACTTACAATTGCTTTTGGAGTTCCATAAATCCGACTGTATTACGGAAGCTGCAAAGAACTGCCTGGCAAAACAATGTTTCGAAATCTCGGTTTTGAAATCTGGAATTGCAAAAACCCTTTTGTTCATTCATGTTATTTGATGCTCACGGTTGTATCATGAAATTTAATTATTATAAGCTGGTAAGTTAAAAAGTCTGGCAAGTCTGGCAATAGATGTATAGCAGTATATAGAGTTTACTGTAGCCAAAGCCTGAAGGATACAAAGACGAGTCTTAAAAAACCATAAAGAAATGGGCTACTTCAGACACCAGAAGTCTGGTTTTATTGCTAAATAGCACAAACATACATTTATTCACAGATTTGGATGCTCTCATGGAAAGATATCAACAGTTTTTGCAACTATAAATCACAATTCATATCCCAACCCCTCTAAAAACCACAATAACAATGTGCGAATTACCCATTTTTCAACATTTGTGCGAATTACCCAAATTTGAACATTTCTTTTTTAACATCAGTGCCGTTGCTTCTGTTGCCGTCAGTCTGATGGTTTAAGAAGAAATATCTATATTTGTACAACCTAGAAGAATCATGGAAGGTTTACCTGTTTTATTTAGAATCAATAATTTGTTAGATACTTTTCTTTATGACAAAGGGTGGATGGTTTGTTTAAAAGTCTTTCCCCTGTTGTTTGCCTGCCTTGCATTTTTATAGCGTATGAAGTAACACTATAAAAAGAAAGTTCAAGTTTAATGCATCCGTATATCAAAGTCGACCTGTATGCTGCACATTTACCCCTACAAAACATATAGAGGTCCTATGCAAATGTTGCATCTATGCAGGTACCCTATGCAGTCACTATGTGTGCATAAAAGAAGAGCAATTTGCTTCTTCATGCTAAACTAGATAAGGATGTGTGACTTATTTTGTGAGTAACTATTTTCTTACTCAGGGGCTGTAATTAATTGAAAAAAAAAGGTTTGCTATACCCTGTGGTGCAATTGTGCATCCGCATTTTGTTTCAATAACATAGGAAAACCATGGGATGCTCACAGAAAAAGGTCCTAATATAACATTTGTTAATCTTGCACTATGTCATACACATTCTTCTCTGATGCCGACATGCTGGATTTCTTAAAACTGCAAATATTTTCAAAACTTTAATTCATCCTGGTAATAATAATAGTACTTGGGGGGCACTCACAGTTGCCAAATGATCAGTTGATGCCTAAATATGAAAAAGTTAAACATGATTGTAATGTCCCAGTAAAAATATTGTACAATGCCTGACGTTGCAGGTCAATAGATAAAACAGGAATGAATGTTCAGCAAATGTTCTTTTTGTTATTTTGTTCGAAGGCCTGAAGAAAATTGTGATTTTCTTAAACTGTACAGGAGCTGTAAAGGAAGGGATGTTTTAAATCATTATGCTGTCCTATATCTGTTATCTAGAGGAGTGAACCGTGGCTGGTATGTTTGGCAATTTGTCTTTATCATCCCAAATGGTTAAGAAAGTACATACAGCAAAAGTTAATGCATGCAGACTTCAATTAGAATAAGATCTATTAACCATGAATCATTGTTCTACCCGTCTTTCTCTCTGGAATTAAATTACAAGATTTGAAGGGATTTTGCAAGGATTTTGTATAAACTCTCCATCATAAAAGTATGTAAATACTTAAAATAAAACACTTACGAATATTTTTGAACAATTAGCCTAAAAACGGGGCGGGGGTAAAGTCTGTCTTGTGCTTGACGTTGTGCGAGTTTGTTTGCCGGTGGTCAGAGTGACTTAAAGAGTGAGGGAAGGTTGTACGGTACATTTCTGCCATTTTTCTTCCTCAAGCCCTGCGTAGTGTTATATTTAAAACACATCTGTTTTAAATATCCTCCATATGAAGAAGGTTCTACAAAGATTTCCTTGTAGATGTAATTCATTAGCGGATAGCCGCAATTTTCCTGCTTCATTTTTTAACCTGACTTCTAGTATCTGTCCTGATGCATCAATCTGGGCTGAGTCTTTAGTGCTTTTTTTTTTCATTCAATTAAATTTTATTTATATAGCGTCAATTCATGAAACATGCCATCTCAAGGCACTTTACAAAGTCAAAATCAATCAGATTATACAGATTGGTCAAAAAAAGGGGAACCGGTTGATTGCATCAAAATCTCGACAAGCAGCATTCACTCCTTCAGAAAGTAATCGTCTGCACTGTTCGTGGCTTTGCAGCAATCCCTCGTACTAAGCAAGCATGAAAGTCTGTCTTGACACTTGCTGCTAAGCACTAGGGCTAATTTGGAGTGACATTAATGGAAGCAGATGGGACTGATTGTTCAGTCGTCAGAGAGGGCAAAGACAAGGAGCAATCTCTGCACTCTAGATGCAGATATGTGAAGTTGATTTTCACAAACTGTGTAAGATGTTCCATTACTGTTTTGCGTGTTTTTCTCTTTTTTTTCTGACCAACTACATGGATAGATGCTTGGTGTTGTAAATAAAAGCTAAGCGTAATACATGTATTTAAATGTGAGGCTCTCGCACAAACAATCAAGTTCAATATATATATTTTTTAGTTTGGAAGCAGAATGAACGGCGAGTTGATCCAAGCCCACACCACAATGTGGAAAATGTGTATGGAATCGCAGAATTAGGCGTGTAAAAATGGAATATGGTAAAACTTTTTTAGATTTTGCCCGTGAAACACAAAAACATTCACAGAGGAAGGGCAGAAAGCCTGTCTGAGCTTACTCAAAGCTGCATGCTGCTGTAACACTAATATCCAAAGCAAAACATTTTATTTATAAAGAGGACAATACAATTTTCGGTTTCACGCACATATAAAATTTTGGAACAGCAAAGACTACGCTATAGAATTAAGAAATGGGGCATTTTAGTACCACATCCGTCTCCACACAACAGAGCACTAAAACCTTAGGTTTGAAAAACAAGGTGTACTAAACTTTACAAACTGTGTTTCAAAGACAAAGACAAATCCAACTGTAAAAGCTTTTGGAACTGCACCAGTTTTATAATCGTCTTGTTTTAGAATTTATGGACATATCGATAAAAAAAAACAACTTCTGTTCAGCCAGGGTTAACTCAAATGCCAAAAATGTTGTAAAATTCAGAAAGAATATTTGATTCTGTTAAAAAAGAAAGCTCTGTGTTTTAGTATGTGAAGTGTTATATTAATCAACAGTGAGGTAAAATGAGAAGCCCCTGATATCTTACCTGCAGCAGATAACTAAGTTCAGTTTTCATGGAAGTTAATTAACATAATCAACATCTAGGGCCCGTATTATGTCTTTTAAATTGTGTCATTATTGCAGACCCTGTCAAAACATTTAGCTTTTTCATGATCATAGGTCGTGTTAAGTTTTCATATTTAATGCAGTTTCTTCATTAAACTCCACAACTGTTTTTCAACCATTCCTCATAAATTACTTTAATTCATCTATATAACCTTTTTCTCTGTTTTTTTTTAACCTCTGTGAGGCAGAACTGAAAAGTGCTTTACAAATACAGTTTATAAGTATTAAAAGTTTAACATTTTAACAGAAACTCACTTCAAACATCTTGAGCCACACTTTTAATGTATAGTTTATTGAGAAATAGTATCTGGATATTTATGCAACCCCACAGGAAGAACACAAACCACTTATTTTTCAGAATTCTCTTGTTGAGCTTGTGCAGTTCCAGCGTTGTGAGAGTCGGCGTGAATTTGAGCGTTAGTTACGACCCGTGCTGCTTCTGACATGATGCATCCCGTGAATGCATTGCACAGGATTTTTATACAAGTCTCTGAGAGGTTGCGTTTACCAAGAGAGTGTTGAGTTTTAGTGACATAATCTGAAACCGTTGTTACATGTATCGCTGAGCTGCGTCTGTTCAGCTAGATAACTGATTTGTTTCCTGCTTCTGCTTATTACCTATGTCTAAAAAAGGTCTTGTGCGCTGGTCAGCGGCCGTGCTGCGGTCACTGCGAAATAACTGATTTTTTTCCTGCTTCTACTTATTACCCATGTCTAAAAAAGGTGTTGTGTGCTGGTCAGCTGCAGAGCTGCAGTCACTGTGAAATAACTGATTTGCTTCGTCCAAAGCCCACACGCGTGCTCTCCCCTAACAGATCTCCTGAGTTTGTGATCCAGCAGACACCGCTGTAAATGCATTTAGTTTGGAGGGAGGACTAAAGACGAATAGAGGTTTTCTTAAAGGGTCCTTCGGATTATTTCTGCGCAAACGGTGCGGGAGGTTTTGCTCGGTATAATAGGAATTCAGCAAAGATTACGTAAATCTGACTGCTATGCTGCTGCTGAGCGTCAAAATTGAGCGTATATAAGATAAATTAAATAATTGAATGTGTACAAATTAAATACTTGAATTTGTATAAATGAATTAAATAATTTGATGTATATAAATGAATTAAATAATTGGATGTGAATAAAGGAATTAAATAATCAATATAGTAAAATTAATGGTTTATATTAATATTGTCATATAGGCGGGACTTCCGGCAGGGGGACCGGAAATGGAGGCGGGACATCCGGCAAATTGATGGATTATTTATCCGCTTAATTAAATTTTGACATAAATTTGATATCAATTCATATAAATTTTATATCGATTAATATAAATTTTATATCATTTAATATAAATTTTATATCATTTAATATAAATTTTATATCGATTAATTATTGCTTAAGATAAGAATAAATCTTTATATCGATTAATATTAATTTTATATCGCTTAATATAAACTTTATATCGTTTAATATAAATTTGATATCGTTTAATATAAATTTTATATCGTTTAATTATTACGTCATCTAAAGGTCAATTAAAAAATAAGCCCCGCCCCTTTTTAATCGCCCCACCCCTTTTTAATCCATCAAAATCGGATTAAAATTTGACATAAGGGTAATCCTATGTCTCTCTAACGCACCCTGCTAACGTAATTTATTTATTCATTTAAATAAATCTAGCCTTTTCAGAGGAATCATCTGTAACTTTTAAAAACACACCTGTGTCATCAGTCAACAGATCCACCTGCCAGGCTCATAACTTTATGTTGCTAACATATTAGAAACTTAAAGAGAAATGTGTTAATCTGGGCTAAAAACGATTAGCAATCCAGTTTTAGTCATGTTCTTTAACAAAAGTGTGTTTTACTAAAAACTGGAAATGAGGAATAGCTCTGATAGACACGCCCTGACTCCATCTTGGCTCACTAGCCCAGCGGGTCAGAACCGGCGGTACCTGAGGCGTCCATCCTGGGCAGCAGCTCCTCCAGGGATGATCTTGGTGATGAAGATGGACGGGTCGTCTCCGATGTGAGGGTTATCGGTTCCTCCTGCGATGCTGAAGCCCAGTCCAGAGTTCCCCTGGTGAAGAACACAGCGGTCCACGTTACGGGCCGGTTCTGCTGGACCGCACCGGGTTCTGCTGGACCGCACTGGGTTCTGCTGGACCGCACCGGGTTCTGTGGGTTCTGTGTGTGCACGGATCAGTGTGTGGTGGGTTCCTCTGTGGGTTCCTCTGTGGGTTCCTAGTGCTGGTCTCAGTGGGGCGCTGAAGGTCAGTGGACCCAAAGTTCTGGCACGACCCGGTTAACCATCCATGAATGGGTTCTGTCGGTTCTGACTGTCAGAACCACAACCCACCCCACCAGAACCCTCCTTCCAGTCTCTGTTCAGTTCAGATCCCATCAGGGAGCAGCATCACTTCCTGCTGAGGTCCAAACCCAGCAGAACCGGCTAATCAGAACCGCTGGGGAAATGTTCTGAGTTCTGGTACAGGATCCAGAACCCAGGCTGTAGCAGAACCTGCGGTCCATTAAGGACATACTGACGGATGTCTGCTGGACAGCAGTTAAAGGTTCTGTTCACCACAGCCGGACTCGGTGGTTCTGTTGGGTTTCAGGAAGGGTTCTGTTGGGTTTCAGGAAGGGTTCTGTAACCTTCCCCCATCTACATGGTAACCTCTCCAGAGGGACCGGTACCATATTAGGAAACACTGGAGGTCCAGTTCTACGGTACTGGTCTGTGTTCTGATCGTATGGGCCTGCTGAAGATCCGGTCCAGATAAAAGTTCTGGATGGTCCGGTCCAGATAAAAGTTCTGGATGGTCCAGTCCAGATAAAAGTTCTGGATGGTCCGGTCCAGATAAAAGTTCTGGATGGACGCTTTGGGACGACCCGCTGAAGGTCTGGTCCAGATAAAAGTTCTGGATGGACGCCTTGGGACGACCCGCTGAAGGTCTAGTCCAGATAAAAGTTCTGGATGGTCCGGTCCAGATAAAAGTTCTGGATGGACGCCTTGGGACGACCCGCTGAAGGTCCGGTTCAGATAAAAGTTCTGGATGGACGACCCGCTGAAGGTCCGGTCCAGACAGAACCAGCCTCTCTGTGCTGGCAGAGTGATCTGATTAGTGCGGCAGTGACTCATCATCCTGACAGCTGTCTGAGGAGTCAGCCGGTTCCGGTCCGACTCCCCGCTCGGTTCTGCTCAGGCTGCTTTTATGTCTAAAACGGGACGACAGGGAGCTAAAAATAGGCTGATGTCACTTTATGGAGGGGGGGGGGGGTGACAGGTTCTATAAACAGAACCAGCAGCTATTTATGGACCCGCTGGACCACAGGCTGAGTTACTGAGAAACGGTTCTGATCCGCTTCTCCAAGATCTGCTTCAGCAGGACGTGCTGATGGAACAGTGCGCCTCCTGATTGGCTGCTGTGGTTCTGATGAAGACAGACATCAGTGGACGGTACCTGGAGGTCCAGGTGTCATGGTGTAGATCTACAGGATGTAGTGGTGTGGTTCTGTGTGTGGTTCTGTTTGTGGTTCTGGGTGTGATACAGATGTCATGGTGTAGATCTAGGCGATGCAGAGGGTGGTACAGTGTGGTTCTGATAGAGCATGGTTCTGTGTATGGTTCTGATTGTGGTTCTGATAAAGCATGGTTCTATGTGGTACTGTGTGGTTCTGATATAGTGTGGTTCTGGGTGGTATCATATAGTTCTGGGTGTGGTTCTTATTGTGGTTCTGATTGTGGTTCTGATTGTGGTTCTGGGTCCGGTTCTGATCGTGGTTCAGGGTCCGGTTCTGATCGTGGTTCTGGGTGGTTCTGATTGTGGTTCTGGTTCTGATCATGGTTCTGTGTACGGTTCTGATTGTGGTTCTGTGTGTGGTTCTGATGAAGAATGGTTCTGATTGTGGTACTGTGTGGTTCTGATAAAGCATGGTTCTGGGTCCGGTTCTGGGTGGTTCTGTGTGTGGTTCTGATAAAGCATGGTTCTGGGTCCGGTTCTGGGTGGTTCTGTGTGTGGTTCTGATAAAGCATGGTTCTGTGTGTGGTTCTGATTGTGGTTCTGATCGTGGTTCTGATTGTGGTTCTGATCATGGTTCTGGGTGGTTCTGATTGTGGTTCTGGTTCCGGTGCTCACCCTCTCCAGCGTGATCTCCTCGTACTCCAGCTCCCCCTCTGATCCGTTCATCTGTAACGACACAGAACCAGAACCAGAGCTTAGAAACGTGGTAACCATGGCGGCGGTGCTGCTGCCCGTTGCCACGGTGACTCCTCGGTAACAGCTGCTGCCTCCTCAGGGGGCCGTTACCTAGGCGACCGTGGCTGTAACCATGGCAACCAGCTCCCTGTCACAGCAGATCTCCAGAAGGATGCAGGACCGTTACATCACTTCCTGTCACGGTCTGGGTCAGAACCAGCAGCTGATGAAGCCCAGCAGGAACCTCCACCTTTCTTCATGAAGACTCCACCTGACCAGAAGACCTGATGGTCCACCATCACCTCCACCAGAAGACCTTCACCCACCACTGAGGTTCATGCTCCATCAGACCCCACCCTGAAGACCTGATGGTCCACCAGCACCTCCACCAGGTTCATGCTCCATCAGACCCCACCCTGAAGACCTGATGGTCCACCATCATCTCCACCTTTCTTCATGAAGACTCCACCTGACCAGAAGACCTGATGGTCCACCAGCACCTCCACCAGAAGACCTTCACCCATGCTCCATCAGACCCCACCCTGAAGACCTGATGGTCCACCAGCACCTCCACCATCATGTCCACCTGACCTGAAGACCTGATGGTCCACCAGCACCTCCACCAGAAGACCTTCACCCACCACTGAGGTTCATGCTCCTCCAGACCCCACCCTGAAGACCTGATGGTCCACCAGCACCTCCACCAGGTTCATGCTCCATCAGACCCCACCCTGAAGACCTGATGGTCCACCATCATCTCCACCTTTCTTCATGAAGACTCCACCTGACCAGAAGACCTGATGGTCCACCAGCACCTCCACCAGAAGACCTTCACCCACCACTGAGGTTCATGCTCCATCAGACCCCACCCTGAAGACCTGATGGTCCACCAGCACCTCCACCACCACCTCCACCACCTCCACCTGACCAGAAGACCTTCATCCACCACTGAGGTTCACACGCCCATCATCATCCATCATCCATCCTTCATCATCCATCCATCCATCCATCCATCCTTCATCATCCCTCCATCATCTTCAGGTGACCATCCCTCTGAGTGGTCAGAAGGTCCACCCTGGTCAGACCTCCAGTCCACCACAGGAGATGTTTCTGGAGTTGCTGAATTCCAGCTCTTCCTCAGAGCGTTGCTGTAACTGAGCTGCATCTGCTGCCGTCTGTACAGGTGATGGAGTCAGATAAATAAAGACTAGCTTGATGAGGTCATCTAGTGCTGCTCTGCCTGAATCCACCTTCTTTTCAGGTAAATAAACCTCCTTAAAGAACCAGAGATCTAAGTGTAGCACAGAGGAGGAACTACAGGGTGATGGTGTCAGATAAATAAAAAACTGTCTTTAATGATTTTAATGTTTACACCAGCCTGTTAACTACAACCCTAAATGTTCTCTCTAGGCTCTGCTGTAAACAGACTCCTAACGCAGAACACGTGAATGAGTCTGTACGCCTGATTCAGACGTCATTATATGTTTGTGGACGGCTGCAGCGCCATTAAACACGCTAGAGACAAGCTAGCAGCTAGCGACTTCCAGCTAGACGAGCCTAAAGGCAGATTAAAGCAGATTTATGGCTTCCCTGAGATTACAAGAGAAAGGGAGAGAAAACTGCTGACAGGACACAGACAGCATGAGAACTCTAATGGTACGGCCAACATGTTTCCAGGTGTTAGCCGCTACCACGGCTAGCTATGCTAGCCACTGCTACAGCAGGTAGCATTAGCAACAAGACAGACTACACGTTCTTATAGCTTACTGATGGGCCACGGGGCGAGCATGACTGTTTATTTAGCTGAAAACAGGAAAACATTCTCCACTGTAGAACAGGACAGCTTTCAGGAGAGGATAAACACCAAAGACCTGAAATAAACCTTCACACTGCAGCTAGCTATGCTAGCCACTGTTACAGCAGGTAGCATTAGCAACGGGACAGACTACGCGTCCTTTCAGGAGAGGATAGACACTTCAGAGCAGAAATAAACCTTCACACTGCAGCTCATGTCATCACCACCGGGGGGGGAAAATGGTTAGCTTTGTGCTTCAAACTGTTTTTGAAACTCACAGCGGGACAGACATCGACCACGTACTGAGAAGAAGAACTGGAGCAACCAAAACATCGCTATGGTATATTACACACCAGTGATGTAATGGAAGCATGAAAACTTAAAAAAGATGCTTTTCTGCTTTAGTTACACTTCCTGATTTAACGCCCTGCAGTCTCTACGTGAGAACAGCAGTGATGGAGTAGAGCATCTTCAGACAGAGACAACCTCCTCTCCTCAAGGAGACAGCCTCAGAAGATCTAGAAGGGACTCTGGGTCTACCTACACCTGCTGCTGCAGAACACCTTCATAGGGGAAAAACCACCAGGTATAGAAAGGTGGAACCTAGACCTCTCACCAGCTGTCCACTGGTGAGGTGGAGATGGTGACATCTATCCACTTCGTTCTCTACTTGCTAAATCACCACACCACTAACATCTGGACCAGGTGAACATGTCTTCTGGACAGGGACATCGGTAAAGGTCACAGCTTTTGGCATTGTGGTATTTCTGTAAAAAGCTGACTGAAGACCAGATGTCCTCTACCTGTCCCTCAGTACACCGGTCCACACCAGTAATGTCTGGACCAGGTGAACATGTCTTCTGGACACGGACATCGGTTAAGGTCACAGCTTTTGGCATTTTGGTATTTCTGTAAAAAGCTGACTGATGACCAGATGTCCTCTACCTGTCCCTCAGTACACCGGTCCACACCAGTCCCCTCAGAGTCCAGAACCTTCCAGATGTTCCTCCTCTGGTTCCTCATGGCAGAACTACCACAGAACCACCTCAGCCCTATGGGACCAAGATCCTCCTGGACCTTCTTCTCAGGTTCTGCCATCCCTACAGGGAGTCTCAGAGCAGCTCCCATTGGAACCGGTTCTGCTGGAACACATGGACCAGACAGGCTGGTCACATCCATCACTTATTATTATTATTATTAGTAGTATCAGTAGTAGTAGTATCATTAGTAGTAGTAGTAGT
>CM073131.1:57405957-57413457 GCA_037039145.1 Fundulus diaphanus | reverse complement strand
GAGCCCAGCTATAGAACCCTAACCCTACCCATAACGCCACACCATGTTCTGGTCCAGATACAGATTTTTAATTCAAAAGAACCTTAACAAATGGATCAGAACCTTATAGAACCAACAGCTTCATGGATCAGGTTCTAAAACAACGTATGGAGCCCTGAACATGTTCCAGAGTTCTGTTCCTGGCCTCAGAGGTTCCTTAGAGAACCTTATAGAACCATCAGCATCACAGATCAGGTTCTAAACCAACATATTGAGCCCTGAACGTGTTCAAGAGTTCTGTTCCTGGTCTCAGAGGTTCCTGAGAGAACCTTACAGAACCATCAGCATCACAGATCAGGTTCTAAACCAACGTACTGAGCCCTTAATGTGTTCTAGAGTTCTGTTCCTGGCCTCAGAGGTTCCTTACAGAACCTTACAGAACCATCAGCATCACGGATCAGGTTCTAAAACAATGTGCATAGCCCTGAATGTGTTCCAGAGTTCTGTTACTGGCCTCAGAGGTTCCTGAGAGAACCTTATAGAACCATCAGCATCACAGATCAGGTTCTAAACCAACATACCGAGCCCTGAACGTGTTCAAGAGTTCTGTTTCTGGCCTCAGAGGTTCCTGAGAGAACCTTATAGAACCATCAGCATCACAGATCAGGTTCTAAACCAACATACCGAGCCCTGAATGTGTTCCAGAGTTCTGTTACTGGCCTCAGAGGTTCCTGAGAGAACCTTATAGAACCATCAGCATCACAGATCAGGTTCTAAAACAACGTACCAAGCCCTGAACGTGTTCCAGAGTTCTGTTCCTGGCCTCAGAGGTTCCTTAGAGAACCTTATAGAACCATCAGCATCACAGATCAGGTTCTAAACCAACATATTGAGCCCTGAACGTGTTCAAGAGTTCTGTTCCTGGCCTCAGAGGTTCCTTAGAGAACCTTACAGTACTATCAGCATCACAGATCAGGTTCTAAACCAACATACCGAGCCCTGAACGTGTTCTAGAGTTCTGTTCCTGGTCTCAGAGGTTCCTTACAGAACCTTACAGAACCATCAGCATCACGGATCAGGTTCTAAACCAACATACCGAGCCCTGAACGTGTTCTAGAGTTCTGTTTCTGGCCTCAGAGGTTCCTTACAGAACCTTACAGAACCATCAGCATCACGGATCAGGTTCTAAAACAATGTGCATAGCCCTGAATGTGTTACAGAGTTCTGTTTCTGGCCGCAGAGGTTCCTTAGAGAACCTTACAGAACCATCAGCATCATGGATCAGGTTCTAAAACAACATACCGAGCCATGAATGTGTTCCAGAGTTCTGTTACTGGCCTCAGAGGTTCCTGAGAGAACCTTATAGAACCATCAGCATCACAGATCAGGTTCTAAAACAACGTACCAAGCCCTGAACGTGTTCCAGAGTTCTGTTCCTGGCCTCAGAGGTTCCTTAGAGAACCTTATAGAACCATCAGCATCACAGATCAGGTTCTAAACCAACATATTGAGCCCTGAACGTGTTCAAGAGTTCTGTTTCTGGCCTCAGAGGTTCCCGAGAGAACCTTATAGAACCATCAGCACCACAGATCAGGTCCTAAAACAACATACTGAGCCCTGAAAATGTTCCAGAGTTCTGTTTCTGGCCTTAGAGGTTCCTGGGGGAACCTTACAGAAGCATTAGCATCACAGATCAGGTTCTAAAACAATGTGCATAGCCCTGAATGTGTTCCAGAGTTCTGTTCCTGGCCTCAGAGGTTCCTGAGAGAACCTTATGGAACCATCAGCATCATGGATCAGGTTCTAAAACAACATATTGAGCCATGAAGGTATTCCACAGTTGTGTTCTTGGCCTCAGAGGTTCCTGAGAGAACCTTATGGAACCATCAGCATCATGAATCAGGTTCTAAAACAACATATTGAGCCATGAAGGTATTCCAGAGTTCTGTTCCTGGTCTAAGAGGTTCCTTAGAGAATCTTACAGAAGCATTAGCATCACAGACCAGGTTCTAAAACAATATACTCAGTCCTGAACATGTTCCTAAGTTCTGTTTCTGGCCTCAGAGGTTCCGTAGAGAACTTTATAGAACCATCAGTATCACAGATCAGGTTCTAAAACAACATACCGAGCCCTGAACGTGTTCCAGAGTTCTGTTTCTGGCCTCAGAGGTTCCTTAGAGAACCTTACACAACCATCGGCATCATGGATCAGGTTCATAAACAACATACTGAGCCCTGAACATGTTCCAGAGTTCTGTTTCTGGCATCAGAGGTTCCTGAGAGAACCTTATAGAACCATCAGCATCACAGATCAGGTTCTAAACCAACATACCGAGCCCTGAACGTGTTCCAGAGTTTTGTTCCTGGCCTCAGAGGTTCCTTACAGAACCTTACAGAACCATCAGCATCACAGATCAGGTTCTAAAACAACGTACCGAGCCCTGAACGTGTTCTAGAGTTCTGTTCCGGGCCTCAGAGGTTCCTTAGAGAACCTTACAGAACCATCAGCATCGTGGATCAGGTTCTAAAACAACGTACTGAGCCCTGAACATGTTCCAGAGTTCTGTTTCTGGCCTCAGAGGTTCCTGAGGGAACCTTATAGAACCATCAGCATCACAGATCAGGTTCTAAAACAACATACCGAGCCCTGAACGTGTTCCAGAGTTCTGTTCCTGGCCTCAGAGGTTCCTTAGAGAACCTTACAGAACCATCAGCATCGTGGATCAGGTTCTAAAACAATATACCGAGCCCTGAACGTGTTCTAGAGTTCTGTTTCTGGCCACAGAGGTTCCTTACAGAACCTTACAGAACCATCAGCATCACAGATCAGGTTCTAAAACAACATACTGAGCCCTGAACGTGTTCCAGAGTTCTGTTCCTGGCCTCAGAGGTTCCTTAGAGAACTTTACAGAACCATCAGCATCACAGATCAGGTTCTAAAACAACATACTGAGCCCTGAACGTGTTCTAGAGTTCTGTTCCGGGTCTCAGAGGTTCCTTAGAGAACCTTACAGAACCATCAGCATCGTGGATCAGGTTCTAAAACAACGTACTGAGCCCTGAACATGTTCCAGAGTTCTGTTTCTGGCCTCAGAGGTTCCTGAGGGAACCTTATAGAACCATCAGCATCACAGATCAGGTTCTAAACCAATATACCGAGCCCTGAACGTGTTCCAGAGTTCTGTTCCTGGCCTCAGAGGTTCCTTAGAGAACCTTACAGAACCATCAGCATCACAGATCAGGTTCTAAACCAACGTACCAAGCCCTGAATGTGTTCCAGAGTTCTGTTTCTGGCCTCAGAGGTTCCTTAGAGAACCTTACAGAACCATCAGCATCACGGATCAGGTTCTAAAACAACATATTGAGCCCTGAACGTGTTCTAGAGTTCTGTTCCATCCATCTTGCTTCAGAAGAAGCTGCAGTCATCAGATAAAGGTGGAACCAACAGTGAAACATGGAGGTGGCAGCATGATGCTGAGGGACCAGAACCCTGCTAGATGGACAGGGGTCCATTTGGTTCTGATCCGTTCTAACTGGGCCTTCCTGTAACAAAGTCCTCAGTTAGAACAATGGACCAACAATGAGAAGTTCTAGTTGGAACATCTGCAGAGGTCAAGTTGGCCTGGATCAGAACCAACCGAGACACCATAGAACATCTGCAGAGGTCAAGTTGGCCTGGATCAGAACCAACAGAGACACCATAGAACATCTGGAGTGGGCCGGTTGGACTGGATCAGAACCAACAGAGACATATGGACCATCAGACGTGGTACGTTCACATCCAGAACCGGGTCAGAGAACCGGGTCAGAGAACCGGGTCAGAGGTGGGACCTTCTGTCAGTTTAGGCGCCAGCAGAGACCAGCTGGTTCTGAGGATCCACATGTTCCTGAGTCAGAGAACCTTCCCTCTGGTCTGAGGTAGAGCAGTGAAAAGTACTGACACCGTCACACTTCTGCTGGTACCACAGCTGTTCTAATCCATCCATCCATCCATCCATCATCCATCCATCCATCCATCCATCATCCACCCATCCATCCATCCATCCATCCATCCATCATCCACCCATCCATCCGTCCATCCATCCATCCATCTATCCATCCACCCATCCATCCATCAATCCATCCATCCATCCATCATCCATCCATCCATCCATCCAGCCATCATCCACCCATCCATCCATCCATCCATCCATCCGTCCATCCATCCATCCATCTATCCATCCACCCATCCATCCATCAATCCATCCATCCATCCATCATCCATCCATCCATCCAGCCATCATCCACCCATCCATCCATCCATCCATCCGTCCATCCATCCATCCATCTATCCATCCACCCATCCATCCACTCATCCATTAAACATCCATCCATCCATCCATCCATCCATTAAACAACTATCAATCTATGCATCCATCCATCCATCCATCTATGCATCCACCCATCCATCCATCCATTAAACATCCATCTATCTATGCATCCACCCATCCATCCATCCATCCATCCATCCATTAAACATCCATCTATCCATCCATCCATCCATCCATTAAACACCCATCTATCCATCCATCCATCCATCCATCCATTAAACATCCATCCATCCATCCATCCACCCATCCATCCATCCATCCATCCATCCATCAATCCATCCATCCATCCATCATCCATCCATCCATCCAGCCATCATCCACCCATCCATCCATCCATCCGTCCATCCATCCATCCATCCATCCATCCATCCATCTATCCATCCACCCATCCATCCACTCATCCATTAAACATCCATCCATCCATCCATCCGCCCATCCATTAAACATCCATCCATCCATCCATTAAACATCCATCCATCTATGCATCCACCCATCCATCCATTAAACATCCATCCATCTATCCATCCACCCATCCATCCATCCATCCATTAAACATCCATCCATCTATGCATCCACCCATCCATCCATCCATCCATCCATCCATCCATTAAACATCCATCTATCCATCCATCCATCCACTCACCCATTAAACATCCATCCATCCATCCATCCATCCATTAAACATCCATCCATCTATGCATCCACCCATCCATCCACTCATCCATTAAACATCCATCCATCCATCCACCCACCCATCCATCCATCCATCCATTAAACATCCATCCATCTATCCATCCACCCATCCATCCACTCATCCATTAAACATCCATCCATCCATCCATCCATCCATTAAACATCCATCCATCCATCCATCTATCCATCCACCCATCCATCCACTCATCCATTAAACATCCATCCATCCATCCATCCATCCATCCATCCATCCATCCATCCATTAAACATCCATCCATCTATCCATCCACCCATCCATCCACTCATCCATTAAACATCCATCCATCCATCCACCCACCCATCCATCCATTAAACATCCATCCATCTATGCATCCACCCATCCATCCATCCATCCATCCATCCATTAAACATCCATCCATCCATCCATTAAACATTCATCCATCCATCCATTAAACATCCATCCATCCATCCATCTATCCATCCACCCATCCATCCACTCATCCATTAAACATCCATCCATCCATCCATCCGCCCATCCATTAAACATCCATCCATCCATCCATTAAACATCCATCCATCTATGCATCCACCCATCCATCCATTAAACATCCATCCATCTATCCATCCACCCATCCGTACATCCATCCATCCATCCATTAAACATCCATCCATCTATGCATCCACCCATCCATCCATCCATTAAACATCCATCTATCCATCCATCCATCCATCCATCCATTAAACATCCATCCATCTATGCATCCACCCATCCATCCATCCATTAAACATCCATCTATCCATCCATCCATCCATCCATCCATTAAACATCCATCCATCTATGCATCCACCCATCCATCCATCCATCCATTAAACATCCATCCATCCATCCATTAAACATCCATCCATCCATCCATCTATCCATCCACCCATCCATCCACTCATCCATTAAACATCCATCCATCCATCCATCCATCCATTAAACATCCATCCATCTATCCATCCACCCATCCATCCACTCATCCATTAAACATCCATCCATTCATCCATCCATCCATCCGTCCATCCATTCATCCATCCATCCATCCATCCATCCATTAAACATCCATCCATTCATCCATCCATCCATCATCCATCCATCCATCCATCCATCCATCCATCCATTAAACATCCATCCATCCACCCATCCATCCACCCACCCATCCATCCATCCATCCATCAATCCATCCATCCATCCATCATCCATCCATCCATCCAGCCATCATCCACCCATCCATCCATCCATCCGTCCATCCATTCATCCATCCATCCATCCATCCATCCATCCATTAAACATCCATCCATCCATCCACCCATCCATCCATCCACCCATCCATCCATCCATCCATCCATCATCCATCCATCCATCCATTAAACATCCATCCACCCATCCACCCATCCATCCACTCATCCATTAAACATCCATCCATCCATCCTTCCACCCATCCATGGACCAGTTCCATCTCTCCATGGTTCCTGGACCATCTCAGTGGGAACATCTCCACCTCTACACAAACAGAGGAGAAGGTCCTGAAGCTGGACCCAGGTGTACCTTCAAGCCTCTAGAACCCAGAGAGATCCCAGAACGTTTTAACATGATTGCCCCCCCCCCCTCCCTGAAGGCCAATCACAGGCCAAGCAGAGCCATCAGAGCAGCTGGACCAAAGGAAGGGTGTCCTACCATCATCCTCTGCCTGTGCCTCTTAGCTCTCCTGACGTTGTTGATGAATCTTCTTCCCATCTTCTTGGCGTACCACACGGACACAAACATGCCTCCCTGCCTCAGCGTTCTCCAGGAGGACGGCGCTTACATAAAGACGCTGAAGGAGGGACCGATGAATAATTCACCAGGGGACCAGGAGAGGGACCTTCAGCTCGCTGCTTCCCTGGACCCGCTGACCAAGACACATGCCTGAGGACGCGCTCTGTCCACTCCTTCAGAGAGGAGGAGGAGGAGGAGGAGGAGGTGAAGACTCCTGCAGGAGGAAGAGGAGCAGCGACAGGAGTCCTGCAGAGAGACGACTGAACCAGGGAGGAAGGAGAGAGGCGGTGCGTCCCTCTCTCTCTCTCTCTCTCTCTCTGAGCGCTGATGTCTCTCTACCACCCCCCCCCCCTCCTCGCTCTCTGAAGGAATCCCCTCCCCTCTGTGATGTCACTCACCCGGGGCGAGCGAGGCAGACACACAGGGAGAGAGAGAATGCTTACAGAAAGCTTTCAGGAAACACACACACACGTCCGCTAACGCTGTTGCCATGGCAACCCCCCATTGTCTCTCCTCCTCCTGCCGTTCTCCGCGTTGCCATGGAGACGGCTGAGCGAAAGGACGAAAGATGCATCCAGAGTGGGCACGACGGCCCACGC
This sequence comes from Fundulus diaphanus, assembly GCA_037039145.1. Classification (NCBI taxonomy): domain Eukaryota; kingdom Metazoa; phylum Chordata; class Actinopteri; order Cyprinodontiformes; family Fundulidae; genus Fundulus; species Fundulus diaphanus. Next base: position 57,406,018 of record CM073131.1, on the reverse strand, counting down.
CTCCATGAGGGGGGGGGGGGGGAGAGAGAGAGAGAGAGAGAAGAGAGAGAGAGACAGAGAG
>CM073131.1:57020957-57403457 GCA_037039145.1 Fundulus diaphanus | reverse complement strand
CTCCCAGGACGGATCTACTTTCTCTCTACAGAGTTCCATCAGAACGTCTCACAGGACGGATCTACTTTCTCTCTACAGAGTTCCATCAGAACGTCTCCCATCATGGATCTACTTTCTCTCTACAGAGTTCCATCAGAACGTCTCCCAGCATGGATCTACGTTCTCTCTACAGAGTTCCATTAGAACGTCTCCCAGGACGGATCTACTTTCTCTCTACAGAGTTCCATCAGAACGTCTCCCAGGACGGATCTACTTTCTCTCTACAGAGTTCCATCAGAACGTCTCCCATCATGGATCTACTTTCTCTCTACAGAGTTCCATCAGAACGTCTCCCATCATGGATCTACTTTCTCTCTACAGTTCCATCAGAACGTCTCCCATCATGGATCTACTGTCTCCCTACAGAGTTCCATCAGAACGTCTCCCAGGACGGATCTACTTTCTCTCTACAGAGTTCCATCAGAACGTCTCCCAGGACGGATCTACTTTCTCTCTACAGAGTTCCATCAGAACGTCTCCCAGGACGGATCTACTTTCTCTCTACAGAGTTCCATCAGAACATCTCCCAGGATGGATCTACTTTCTCTCTACAGAGTTCCATCAGAACGTCTCCCAGGACGGATCTACTTTCTCTCTACAGAGTTCCATCAGAACGTCTCCCAGGACGGATCTACGTTCTCTCTACAGAGTTCCATCAGAACGTCTCCCAGGACGGATCTACTTTCTCTCTACAGTTCCATCAGAACGTCTCCCAGGATGGATCTACTTTCTCTCTACAGAGTTCCATCAGAACGTCTCCCAGGACGGATCTACGTTCTCTCTACAGAGTTCCATCAGAACGTCTCCCATCATGGATCTACTTTCTCTCTACAGAGTTCCATCAGAACGTCTCCCAGGACGGATCTACTTTCTCTCTACAGTTCCATCAGAACGTCTCCCAGGACGGATCTACTTTCTCTCTACAGAGTTCCATCAGAACGTCTCCCAGGACGGATCTACTTTCTCTCTACAGAGTTCCATCAGAACGTCTCCCAGGACGGATCTACTTTCTCTCTACAGAGTTCCATCAGAACGTCTCCCAGGACGGATCTACTTTCTCTCTACAGAGTTCCATCAGAACGTCTCCCAGGACGGATCTACTTTCTCTCTACAGAGTTCCATCAGAACGTCTCCCAGGACGGATCTACTTTCTCTCTGTAGAGTTCCATCAGAACGTCTCCCAGGACGGATCTACTTTCTCTCTACAGAGTTCCATCAGAACGTCTCCCAGCATGGATCTACGTTCTCTCTACAGAGTTCCATCAGAACGTCTCCCAGGACGGATCTACTTTCTCTCTACAGAGTTCCATCAGAACGTCTCCCAGGACGGATCTACTTTCTCTCTACAGAGTTCCATCAGAACGTCTCCCAGCATGGATCTACGTTCTCTCTACAGAGTTCCATCAGAACGTCTCCCAGGACGGATCTACTTTCTCTCTACAGAGTTCCATCAGAACGTCTCCCAGGACGGATCTACTTTCTCTCTACAGAGTTCCATCAGAACGTCTCCCAGCATGGATCTACGTTCTCTCTACAGAGTTCCATCAGAACGTCTCCCAGGACGGATCTACTTTCTCTCTACAGAGTTCCATCAGAACGTCTCCCAGGACGGATCTACTTTCTCTCTACAGAGTTCCATCAGAACGTCTCCCAGGACGGATCTACTTTCTCTCTACAGTTCCATCAGAACGTCTCCCAGGACGGATCTACTTTCTCTCTACAGAGTTCCATCAGAACGTCTCCCAGGACGGATCTACGTTCTCTCTACAGAGTTCCATCAGAACGTCTCCCATCATGGATCTACGTTCTCTCTACAGAGTTCCATCAGAACGTCTCCCAGGACGGATCTACTTTCTCTCTACAGAGTTCCATCAGAACGTCTCCCAGGACGGATCTACTTTCTCTCTACAGAGTTCCATCAGAACGTCTCCCAGGACAGATCTACTTTCTCTCTACAGAGTTCCATCAGAACGTCTCCCAGGACGGATCTACTTTCTCTCTACAGAGTTCCATCAGAACGTCTCCCAGGACGGATCTACTTTCTCTCTACAGAGTTCCATCAGAACGTCTCCCAGGACGGATCTACTTTCTCTCTACAGTTCCATCAGAATGTCTCCCAGGACGGATCTACTTTCTCTCTACAGAGTTCCATCAGAACGTCTCCCAGGACGGATCTACTTTCTCTCTACAGAGTTCCATCAGAACGTCTCCCAGGACGGATCTACTTTCTCTCTACAGAGTTCCATCAGAACGTCTCCCATCATGGATCTACTTTCTCTCTACAGAGTTCCATCAGAACGTCTCCCAGGACGGATCTACTTTCTCTCTACAGAGTTCCATCAGAACGTCTCCCAGGACAGATCTACTTTCTCTCTACAGAGTTCCATCAGAACGTCTCCCAGGACGGATCTACTTTCTCTCTACAGAGTTCCATCAGAACGTCTCCCAGGACGGATCTACTTTCTCTCTACAGAGTTCCATCAGAACGTCTCCCAGGACGGATCTACTTTCTCTCTGTAGAGTTCCATCAGAACGTCTCCCAGGACGGATCTACTTTCTCTCTACAGAGTTCCATCAGAACGTCTCCCAGCATGGATCTACGTTCTCTCTACAGAGTTCCATCAGAACGTCTCCCAGGACGGATCTACTTTCTCTCTACAGAGTTCCATCAGAACGTCTCCCAGGACGGATCTACTTTCTCTCTACAGAGTTCCATCAGAACGTCTCCCAGCATGGATCTACGTTCTCTCTACAGAGTTCCATCAGAACGTCTCCCAGGACGGATCTACTTTCTCTCTACAGAGTTCCATCAGAACGTCTCCCAGGACGGATCTACTTTCTCTCTACAGAGTTCCATCAGAACGTCTCCCAGCATGGATCTACGTTCTCTCTACAGAGTTCCATCAGAACGTCTCCCAGGACGGATCTACTTTCTCTCTACAGAGTTCCATCAGAACGTCTCCCAGGACGGATCTACTTTCTCTCTACAGAGTTCCATCAGAACGTCTCCCAGGACGGATCTACTTTCTCTCTACAGTTCCATCAGAACGTCTCCCAGGACGGATCTACTTTCTCTCTACAGAGTTCCATCAGAACGTCTCCCAGGACGGATCTACGTTCTCTCTACAGAGTTCCATCAGAACGTCTCCCATCATGGATCTACGTTCTCTCTACAGAGTTCCATCAGAACGTCTCCCAGGACGGATCTACTTTCTCTCTACAGAGTTCCATCAGAACGTCTCCCAGGACGGATCTACTTTCTCTCTACAGAGTTCCATCAGAACGTCTCCCAGGACAGATCTACTTTCTCTCTACAGAGTTCCATCAGAACGTCTCCCAGGACGGATCTACTTTCTCTCTACAGAGTTCCATCAGAACGTCTCCCAGGACGGATCTACTTTCTCTCTACAGAGTTCCATCAGAACGTCTCCCAGGACGGATCTACTTTCTCTCTACAGTTCCATCAGAATGTCTCCCAGGACGGATCTACTTTCTCTCTACAGAGTTCCATCAGAACGTCTCCCAGGACGGATCTACTTTCTCTCTACAGTTCCATCAGAACGTCTCCCAGGACGGATCTACTTTCTCTCTACAGAGTTCCATCAGAACGTCTCCCAGGACGGATCTACTTTCTCTCCACAGAGTTCCATCAGAACGTCTCCCAGGACGGATCTACTTTCTCTCTACAGAGTTCCATCAGAACGTCTCCCAGGATGGATCTACGTTCTCTCTACAGAGTTCCATTAGAACGTCTCCCAGGACGGATCTACTTTCTCTCTACAGGGTTCCATCAGAACGTCTCCCAGGACGGATCTACTTTCTCTCTACAGAGTTCCATCAGAACGTCTCCCAGCATGGATCTACGTTCTCTCTACAGAGTTCCATCAGAACGTCTCCCAGGACGGATCTACTTTCTCTCTACAGAGTTCCATCAGAACGTCTCCCAGGACGGATCTACTTTCTCTCTACAGAGTTCCATCAGAACGTCTCCCAGGACGGATCTACGTTCTCTCTACAGAGTTCCATCAGAACGTCTCCCAGGACGTATCTACTTTCTCTCTACAGAGTTCCATCAGAACGTCTCCCAGGACGGATCTACTTTCTCTCTACAGAGTTCCATCAGAACGTCTCCCAGGACGGATCTACTTTCTCTCTACAGAGTTCCATCAGAACGTCTCCCAGGACGGATCTACGTTCTCTCTACAGAGTTCCATCAGAACGTCTCCCAGGACGGATCTACTTTCTCTCTACAGAGTTCCATCAGAACGTCTCCCAGGACGGATCTACTTTCTCTCTACAGAGTTCCATCAGAACGTCTCCCAGGACGGATCTACTTTCTCTCTACAGAGTTCCATCAGAACGTCTCCCAGGATGGATCTACTTTCTCTCTACAGAGTTCCATCAGAACGTCTCCCAGCATGGATCTACTTTCTCTCTACAGAGTTCCATCAGAACGTCTCCCAGCATGGATCTACTTTCTCTCTACAGAGTTCCATCAGAACGTCTCCCAGCATGGATCTACTTTCTCTCTACAGAGTTCCATCAGAACGTCTCCCAGGACGGATCTACTTTCTCTCTCTACAGAGTTCCATTAGAACGTCTCCCAGGACGGATCTACTTTCTCTCTACAGAGTTCCATCAGAACGTCTCCCAGGACGGATCTACTTTCTCTCCACAGAGTTCCATCAGAACGTCTCCCAGGACGGATCTACTTTATCTCTACAGAGTTCCATCAGAACGTCTCCCAGGACGGATCTACTTTCTCTCTACAGAGTTCCATCAGAACGTCTCCCAGCATGGATCTACGTTCTCTCTACAGAGTTCCATCAGAACGTCTCCCAGCATGGATCTACTTTCTCTCTACAGAGTTCCATTAGAACGTCTCCCATCATGGATCTACTTTCTCTCTCTACAGAGTTCCATTAGAACGTCTCCCAGGACGGATCTACTTTCTCTCTACAGAGTTCCATCAGAACGTCTCCCAGGACGGATCTACTTTCTCTCTACAGAGTTCCATCAGAACGTCTCCCAGGACGGATCTACTTTATCTCTACAGAGTTCCATCAGAACGTCTCCCAGGACGGATCTACTTTATCTCTACAGAGTTCCATCAGAACGTCTCCCAGGACGGATCTACTTTCTCTCTACAGAGTTCCATCAGAACGTCTCCCATCATGGATCTACTTTCTCTCTACAGAGTTCCATCAGAACGTCTCCCAGGACGGATCTACTTTATCTCTACAGAGTTCCATCAGAACGTCTCCCAGGACGGATCTACTTTCTCTCTACAGAGTTCCATCAGAACGTCTCCCAGGACGGATCTACTTTATCTCTACAGAGTTCCATCAGAACGTCTCCCAGGACGGATCTACTTTCTCTCTACAGAGTTCCATCAGAACGTCTCCCATCATGGATCTACTTTCTCTCTACAGAGTTCCATCAGAACGTCTCCCAGGACGGATCTACTTTCTCTCCACAGAGTTCCAACAGAACGTCTCCCAGGACGGATCTACTTTCTCTCTACAGAGTTCCATCAGAACGTCTCCCAGGACGGATCTACTTTCTCTCCACAGAGTTCCATCAGAACGTCTCCCAGGACGGATCTACTGTCTCTCCACAGAGTTCCATCAGAACTCTACGTTCTCTCTGGGATCTGCAGAAGGCGGCGACCATCTGGAGGCTTCAGGAAGCTCCTTCTGCAGTGAAAACATGTCAGCTAACACCAAGACGTTCTTTAAAGGAACAGTCTCCTATTAATCTGGCTTTTAAGTAAAAATCAAGTATTACTTTTACACATATTCTGGTAAAGTCCAACATGACAAATGAAAGCGTTCTCATAACTTAAATACAGAGGTGGTGGTGCACCACTGGGAGGCGCCATGGTGCCTTGTTATTTCTGAGTACGGTGGCTGAACAGGGACAAACTGTCAGCCAGAGGCCTTTTCTCTATCTGTGTTCTGTATGAAGACCTGCTAGAAACAAAGACCGTAGATCATCTATTTACTGTTTTCTGCAGAAATGGAGGAGCATCCATGCTCTCTGCCCAGTGAGAGGGGAGAGAAACCAAGAAAGGAAAAGAAGTGATAACCAGGAGGAACTAGATGGTAAATGGACTGAATCCATTTAGAGCTTTTCCAGTTATACTGACCACCACTAGAGCCACATTCACCCAGTCACTCTCACTAACACATTCATACACAGAGACGCAGCTCAGTAGGCAACTTAGGGTTTAGTGCCTTGCCAAGGGGTACATCAACATGTGGGAAGGGAAAGCTGGAATCAAACCAACAACCTTCTGATTGACAGACAACTACTGAATCCATCAAGCCACAGTCGCCCTAGAGTCTATATCAGTGCAGCTATTGTTAATTCAATTCAATTTTATTTATATAATTCATGAAACATGTCAACATGGCTGTTAGAAACAAGGCACTTTCCAAAGTCAGCTTCCATCAGATCCTCCAGGTTGGTGAGAAAGTTTCCTCTCTAAGGAAACCCAGCAGGTTGCATCAAGTCTCTCCAAGCAGCATTCACTCCTCCTGAAAGAGCGTAGAGCCACAGTGGACAGTCGTCTGCATTGTTGATGGCTTTGCAGCAATCCCTCATACTGAGCATGCATGAAGCGACAGTGGAGAGGAAAACTCCCCTTTAACAGGGAGGAGAACCTCCAGCAGAACCAGAACCAGGCTCAGTGTGAACGCTCATCTGCCTCCACCCACTGGGGCTTAGAGAAGACAGAGCAGAGACACAGAAAGCTCAGAAGCTCACATTGACCCAGGAGTACTTTCTATGGTAGAGAAGACAGAGCAGAGACACAGAAAGCTCAGAAGCTCACATTGACCCAGGAGTATTTTCTGTTAGAGAAGACAGAGCAGAGACACAGAAAGCACAGAAGCTCACATTGACCCAGGAGTACTTTCTATGGTAGAGAGGACAGAGCAGAGACACAGAAAGCTCAGAAGCTCACATTGACCCAGGAGTACTTTCTATGTTAGAGAAGACAGAGCAGAGACACAGAAAGCTCAGAAGCACACATTGACCCAGGAGTACTTTCTATGTTAGAGAAGACAGAGCAGAGACACAGAAAGCTCAGAAGCTCACATTGACCCAGGAGTACTTTCTATGTTAGAGAAGACAGAGCAGAGACACAGAAAGCTCAGAAGCACACATTGACCCAGGAGTACTTTCTATGTTAGAGAAGACAGAGCAGAGACACAGAAAGCACAGAAGCTCACATTGACCCAGGAGTACTTTCTATGTTAGAGAAGAGAGAGCAGAGACACAGAAAGCACAGAAGCACACATTGACCCAGGAGTACTTTCTATGTTAGAGAAGAGAGAGCAGAGACACAGAAAGCACAGAAGCACACATTGACCCAGGAGTACTTTCTATGTTAGAGAAGACAGAGCAGAGACACAGAAAGCACAGAAGCTCACATTGACCCAGGAGTACTTTCTATGTTAGAGAAGACAGAGCAGAGACACAGAAAACTCAGAAGCTCACATTGACCCAGGAGTACTTTCTATGTTAGAGAAGAGAGAGCAGAGACACAGAAAGCACAGAAGCACACATTGACCCAGGAGTACTTTCTATATTAGAGAAGAGAGAGCAGAGACATAGAAAGCTCAGAAGCTCACATTGACCCAGGAGTACTTTCTATGTTAGAGAAGACAGAGCAGAGACACAGAAAGCTCAGAAGCTCACATTGACCCAGGAGTACTTTCTATGTTAGAGAAGACAGAGCAGAGACACAGAAAGCACAGAAGCTCACATTGACCCAGGAGTACTTTCTATGTTAGAGAAGACAGAGCAGAGACACAGAAAGCACAGAAGCTCACATTGACCCAGGAGTACTTTCTATGGTAGAGAAGACAGAGCAGAGCCAACTCTGAGGATAAATCATGAGGGGCGGGGATTTAAAATAGATGTCAGATTATGCAGCTTTCTGCTGGACAGCAGCTAAATTAATTCAATATGACAGTAAAGTTAAAGAGGATGTGTACGCAGAGGAATATCAGCCGGCCTGTTAACAGTGTCCACAGCACAGAGTGTCCACAGTGTCCACGGTACAGCAGCGTGGACAGCGTGTGTCTTTACTCGTGTTTATAGTCCCTTTTTAACGGCCCAAATTAACAACTTCACAATCAGAAACAACCAAAATATTTGATTAAAAGAATTTCCAGGCGACTTAGAAAAATCTAGCCCAATCTAGTCGCTTTTAATGAGCAGATATGACAACATAACCATTCCACACAATGTCCGCAGCTAATAGCTAATAGCTAAATAGCTATTAGCTATTAGCTATTAGCAGTGGCTTGGTACCAAAAACATGGAGGACATGATTATAATGTAACATCTATGACACTCCATGGGCATTAGCACGACCAGGGGTGGCCATGCCCCCCCATCCCCCATCCATGCCATGTCCTGCCCCCCCACTGGCCAGTGTAAATTATAGTAGCATCAGTTTAGCATTTCATCCCATGATGCACAGCCAGCAAGGCAGCCGCTCTGCTTCTATCACGCTTTTATTTCTATCTGCCAGTTTCTACTTTCCCCTAGTAAATGTTTTGTTTTTCAATAAATTAATAACTGTACACCTTATTCCTAATATGATTACATTAAAAGAAAAATTGTTGTTTGACTCAAAATGTTATTGGTTTATGCATATTATATCATTAGTAACATTAAAAATCAAACAATAAAGCAAAAGATGTTAGTAGGCGTTTACTTAAGTCTTTCTGATAGTTTTCTACAGGCAGCAATAGAATTAAATCCTGAAATTATGACTTTAATTTCAGTGTCACCCCAAAAGTTTAAGAGGCTCTATCTGGCCCCCATGAAAGATTTCTGGAGGCGGCACTCTCCGTGGCTTTCATTCTGGTTATTACACGCTTTATTTTTAATTAATTTAAGGTATTTCAGTCCTCTCTGAGGAGGCTCCTTGACCGTGTAAGGTCATGTTGATTTGGTCTTGTACTCTGGAATAGAATAACCTGTGGAGTACCACAGGGTTCAGTCCTTGGACCACATCCCTGCATGTACTAGGTAAAACATGGGATTAATTTCCACTGTTATGCTGATGACACTCAGCTATATTTATCCATAAATCCTGATGAATCCAATCAGTTACTTCGACTGCAGTCATGTCTTGATGACATCAAAAGCTGGATGACTTTAAATTTCCTGCATTTAAATTCTGACAAGACAGAAGTTGTAATCTTTGGACCAGAGTCCTCAAAAAATAAAGTTCTTAATCAATCCCTTAATCTGGATGGCATTAACTTGGCCTCTGGTAATAAAGTAAAAAATCTTGGTGTTATTTTTGACCAAGACATGTCATTTAAATCCCATATTAAACAGGTTTCCAGAGTTTCCTTTTTTCACCTCCGGAATATCGCCAAAATTAGAAACATTCTGTCCAGGAATGATGCTGAAAAACTAGTCCATGCATTTGTTACTTCAAGGCTGGACTATTGTAATTCTTTACTATCAGGAAGTCCACAAAATGCAGTTCAAAGCCTTCAGCTGATCCAAAATGCTGCAGCAAGAGTTCTGATGAAAATCAACAAGAGGGATCATATTTCTCCTGTTTTAGCTTCCCTTCATTGGCTTCCTGTTAAATCAAGAATAGAATTTAAAATTCTCCTTCTAACGTATAAAGCCCTTAATAACCAAGCTCCATCATATATCAGAGCTCTGATTACCCCGTATGTTCCTAACAGAGCACTTCGCTCTCAGACTGCAGGTCTGCTGGTGGTTCCTAGAGTCTCTAAAAGTAGAATGGGAGGCAGATCCTTTAGCTATCAGGCTCCTCTCCTGTGGAACCAACTCCCAGTTTTGGTCCGTGAGGCAGACACCCCGTCTACTTTTAAGACTAGGCTTAAAACTTTTCTTTGTGACAAAGCTTATAGTTAGAGTGGCTCATGTTACCCTGAGCTACCTCTATAGTTATGCTGCTATAGGCTTAGGCTGCTGGAGGACCTGCTGAGGACTATTAATGTTCCTAAAGTCCCCATCACACCTCCTGTGGAACATCAGCAAAGACCAGCCTGGAGACGATCTTAAATGACTTCTCATGTTTCACCAGAAAGCCTCATAAATAAAAAGGAACTGTCATGAGTCCCTTAAAGGTTCTGAAGGAGATCTTCACAGATCTGTGAAACATCTCATCAAACCTCCCAACTTAGCAGAACCTAAACCCTTTTTCCTGTAACAGACTGATCCTTTAAAAGGTCAGAACCTGTCCACCTTTCTAAAAAAAACAGAACCTTGACTGTATGTTCTGGAACCAAATAAGTCAGTAAGGTTCCTAAAGGGAGGTTCTAAAGCTCCTTTAACAGACTCCAGGCAGGACTGGACATTTAAACCTTTAAATCTGTCTTCACTCTAAGCCTTTGGGCTGCTGTAAGTTCTGCTGCCACCTGTTGGCCACACAGGGAACTGCAGCCAGATTCCAACAGAACCTCAATGAGTCTGGCCTTCACTCTGCTACCAGAACCCGGGTCCAACCCGCTGCATTGTGGGAAGTGTAGTTCAGCCCCCTGCTGCCCTGTGTGTGTGGACCTACGGTGAGTGCTGCAGGGTGTGTGAATCCGTCCAGGTGTGCGTGGCTCAGGTCGGCGCTGCGTCCGTGGGTCATGTGACCGGGGCTGGGGTCCACAGGTGGAGTCTCATCGTCTTGGTAACGGTACTTCTGCAGAGACACAGGTGAGTCCAGCTGTTAAGGCAGGTTCTGTGTGTCCTGGACCAGCACTGGAGGAGGTTCTAAAGACACGCTAATAGCTCAGCTGAACGGTACCGGAACATGTGATTTATACAGAACCTGCAGAATTATTTAGAACCTCCAGCTTTAAAAGGAACCTACAGAATTATATAGAACCTCCAGCTTTAAACAGAACCCACAGAATTATGTAGAACCTCCAGCTTTAAACAGAACCTACAGAATTATATAGAACCTCCAGCTTTAAACAGAACCTACAGAATTATATAGAACCTCCAGCTTTAAACAGAACCTACAGAATTATATAGAACCTCCAGCTTTAAACAGAACCTGCTAAATTATATAGAACCTCCAGCTTTAAACAGAACCTACAGAGTAATATAGAACCTCCAGCCTTAAACAGAACCTACAGAATTATATAGAACCTCCAGCTTTAAACAGAACCTACAGAATTATATAGAACCTCCAGCTTTAAACAGAACCTGCTAAATTATATAGAACCTCCAGCTTTAAACAGAACCTACAGAGTAATATAGAACCTCCAGCCTTAAACAGAACCTACAGAATTATATAGAACCTCCAGCTTTAAACAGAACCTACAGAATTATATAGAACTTTCAGCTTTAAACAGAACCTACAGAATTATATAGAACCTCCAGCCTTAAACAGAACCTCCTGGTTTTAATAGAACCAGCAGCCTTAAATGGAACCCTCAGGCTGAAACAGAACCTTCCACCTCACATAGAACCCGCAGTCTCATTCATAACCTGCAGACTTAGCAGAACATGCAATGTTATTCTCCAACAACCTTCAGAACCACAAAGAACCCTTTAGAACCGACCCAGAACAACCGGACCACCTGAGAAGGTCCCTGATTCAGCCTTAAATGGAACCTCAGAGTCGGTTCTGTTCTGTCAGAACTCTGACACCAACACGGTGACTTCAGGTCCACACTGGCTTCTGATGGAGGGAAGAGGAGGAGAGGAAGGAAGGAAGGAAGGAAGGAAGGAAGGAAGGAAGGAAGGAAAGAGAAAACGAGGTTTAAGGAGAAAGGAAGGATGGAGGGAAGAGGAGGGTTGCCATGGTAACAGGAGGCTGTGATGACATCACTGAGAGGGGGCGGGGCCAGAGTCCATTCATAAAAACAGAGACTGTGTCACTGTTAACCATCGGTAGCCCAGTCAGCCTCCCTTCACCTGTGTATCAGGTACTGACTCGGTTCTGACCCAGAGCTGAGACCCGGTTCCAGCTTTGGTCTGAGATCAGAACCTGTTAGGGGAGGATGACCACAGTTTGGATCCAGGAACAATTGGTTCCTCTGCCTGAACAGCAGTATCAGTAAGACCCGGTCCCTGACCCGGTCCCAGACCCGGTCCCAGACCCGGTCCCTGACCCGGTTCCTGACCCGGTCCCAGACCCGGTCCCTGACCCGGTCCCTGACCCGGTTCCTGACCCGGTTCCTGACCCGGTTCCTGACCCGGTTCCTGACCCGGTCTGAGTGTGACTCTGCAGGTGCTGCTCTCTGTGTGTCAGCTGTGACTTATTACCACTCTGCTGAGGATGGACCTGTGATGGACTGAGACCCTGGTGGACCTCTGCAGGTTGGTACCAGAACCCCCCACCACTCAGCGTGGGTGCTGAGGATGGACTGGTTCTGCTCCCTGGTTCTGATCTGGGACCCACTGGGAGGAAACACCAGCTGTTATTTAACCAGTAAACCAGCCAGACTCTGGTAAATAACTGGTTCTGGTTCTGGGACAGCGGTCCCTGCAGATGAACCAGAGATGAAGGAGATCTTGGTCTGAGGTGGAGCGAGTCCTGCCAGCTCCTGCATCACGTTCTCTGTGTGTTCTGGTTCCTCCTCTGGCTGGTCTGTACTGTCAGGATGTGTCTTTGGAGGAACCCAGACACACCACACAGAGCTGGTCTTTAGAACGTTTATTTTAAGAGTGGATGATGATGACATGAAGAACCAGAGTCTGTTACCAGGTGGAGATGAAGGATGCAGGAGCTGGCAGGTACAGTGTGGTTGTCCATGAAACAGAGGAGCTGCTGCTGCTGCTGTTAGAGATGAAGGAGATCTTGGTCTGTCAAGACGAGAGGACAGGAGCAGACAGACATGGTGTTGGGGTTGCTGAGCATTATGAGCCGGTGAAAAAGAACAAAGGTGAGTTTATAAAGAGGTGTGAGCAGGTGGAAACACTTCTGAGGTGACTGCAGCCTGACAGGTGCTGCCAATCAGGACTGCAGAGGGAAGAGAGGAGACAGGTGATGTTCAGGATGCAGCCTGAACATCACCTGTCTCCTCAAGACCGGACACCGGCCGGCCCAGAACCTCCTACCCTGGGTGGGTGGAGGGGGTCGCAGGATGATGGGCAAGAGTCAAACAAAACCAGAACATACAAGGGGAACCAAAGAACCTAGGGAACACAGGGGAACCAAAGAGTCTAGGGAACACTGGGGAACCAAAGAGCCTAGGAGAAACAGGGGAACCAAAGAGCCTAGGGAACACAGGGGAACCAAAGAGCCTAGGCAACACAGGGGAACCAAAGAGCCTAGGGAACACAGGGGAACCAAAGAGCCTAGAGAACACAGGGGAACCAAAGAGCCTAGAGAACACAGGGAGATTACAGAGACTAGGGAACACAGGGGAACCAAAGAGCCTAGGGAACACAGGGAGACTACAGAGACTAGGGAACACAGGGGAACCAAAGAGCCTAAGGAACACAGGGGAACCAAAGAGACTAGGGAACACAGGGGAACCAAAGAGCCTAGGGAACACAGGGAGACTACAGAGACTAGGGAACACAGGGGAACCAAAGAGACTAGGGAACACAGGGGAACCAAAGAGCCTAGGGAACACAGGGAGACTACAGAGACTAGGGAACACAGGGGAACCAAAGAGCCTAGAGAACACAGGGGAACCAAAGAGCCTAGGGAACACAGGGAGACTACAGAGACTAGGGAACACAGGGGAACCAAAGAGACTAGGGAACACAGGGGAACCAAAGAGCCTAGGGAACACAGGGAGACTACAGAGACTAGAGAACACAGGGGAACCAAAGAGCCTAGGGAACACAGGGAGACTACAGAGACTAGGGAACACAGGGGAACCAAAGAGCCTAGGAGAAACAGGGGAACCAAAGAACCTAGGGAACACAGGGGAACCAAAGAGCCTAGGAGAAACAGGGAGACTACAGAGACTAGGGAACACAGGGGAACCAAAGAGCCTAGGAGAAACAGGGGAACCAAAGAGCCTAGGGAACACAGGAAGACTACAGAGACTAGGGAACACAGGGGAACCAAAGAGCCTAGGAGAAACAGGGGAACCAAAGAACCTAGGGAACACAGGGGAACCAAAGAGCCTAGGAGAAACAGGGAGACTACAGAGACTAGGGAACACAGGGGAACCAAAGAGCCTAGGAGAAACAGGGGAAACAAAGAGCCTAGAGAACACAGGGGAACCAAAGAGCCTAGGGAACACAGGGAGACTACAGAGACTAGGGAACACAGGGGAACCAAAGAGACTAGGGAACACAGGGGAACCAAAGAGCCTAGGGAACACAGGGAGACTACAGAGACTAGAGAACACAGGGGAACCAAAGAGCCTAGGGAACACAGGGAGACTACAGAGACTAGGGAACACAGGGGAACCAAAGAGCCTAGGAGAAACAGGGGAACCAAAGAACCTAGGGAACACAGGGGAACCAAAGAGCCTAGGAGAAACAGGGAGACTACAGAGACTAGGGAACACAGGGGAACCAAAGAGACTAGGGAACACAGGGGAACCAAAGAGCCTAGGGAACACAGGGAGACTACAGAGACTAGGGAACACAGGGGAACCAAAGAGCCTAGAGAACACAGGGGAACCAAAGAGCCTAGGGAACACAGGGAGACTACAGAGACTAGGGAACACAGGGGAACCAAAGAGACTAGGGAACACAGGGGAACCAAAGAGCCTAGGGAACACAGGGAGACTACAGAGACTAGGGAACACAGGGGAACCAAAGAGCCTAGAGAACACAGGGGAACCAAAGAGCCTAGGGAACACAGGGAGACTACAGAGACTAGGGAACACAGGGGAACCAAAGAGACTAGGGAACACAGGGGAACCAAAGAGCCTAGGGAACACAGGGAGACTACAGAGACTAGGGAACACAGGGGAACCAAAGAGCCTAGGAGAAACAGGGGAACCAAAGAACCTAGGGAACACAGGGGAACCAAAGAGCCTAGGAGAAACAGGGAGACTACAGAGACTAGGGAACACAGGGGAACCAAAGAGCCTAGGGAACACAGGGAGACTACAGAGACTAGGGAACACAGGGGAACCAAAGAGACTAGGGAACACAGGGGAACCAAAGAGCCTAGGGAACACAGGGAGACTACAGAGACTAGGGAACACAGGGGAACCAAAGAGCCTAGAGAACACAGGGGAACCAAAGAGCCTAGAGAACACAGGGGAACCAAAGAGCCTAGGGAACACAGGGAGACTACAGAGACTAGGGAACACAGGGGAACCAAAGAGACTAGGGAACACAGGGGAACCAAAGAGCCTAGGGAACACAGGGAGACTACAGAGACTAGAGAACACAGGGGAACCAAAGAGCCTAGGGAACACAGGGAGACTACAGAGACTAGGGAACACAGGGGAACCAAAGAGCCTAGGAGAAACAGGGGAACCAAAGAGCCTAGGGAACACAGGGGAACCAAAGAGCCTAGGGAACACAGGGAGACTACAGAGACTAGAGAACACAGGGGAACCAAAGAACCTAGGGAACACAGGGGAACCAAAGAACCTAGGGAACACAGGGCTTGTCAGGATGCAGCCACAGTGCGTAAAACACAACAGTGTGTTTAAAATGTGTCTCGTTAGTCTCTGTATAACCAGAGGACGACTCAGGTTTCAACTTTCAGAAACTTACAGCACAGCTGAAGGTTTGATTCCTGCCAGGTTCCTCCCTGATTCACACCTCCATGATGTGACAACAACATTCCTCCTGGGAGCCAGGCTAACGAGGAGCTTAACGAAGAGCTTAACGAGGAGCCTAACGAGGAGCCTAACGAGGAGCCTAACGAGGAGCCTGACGAGGAGCCTAACGAGGAGCCTAACGAGGAGCCTAATGACTCTCCATTGTTGGAGCGCTCAGCTCCAGGTGAGTCTCCAGGTGAGTCTCCAGGTGAGTCTCCAGGTGAATCTCCAGGTGAGTCTCCAGGTGAGTCTCCAGGTGAGTCTCCAGGTGAATCTCCAGGTGAGTCTCCAGGTGAGTCTAAGCTCTAAGGAGGCCTGCAGGTCCATAAAGCTGGAACTCCTCACTGCTGCAGACATTTAGACCTGAGAAGCTTCCTGGATGGATCAGAACCGTCTTCAGCCTCAGAACAGAAGTCCAGTTGATCCATCATTCCTGGATCCATCGTGATCTGATGACTGATGATCTTCACCAACACATCACTGAAAACAAATCTTCTGTGGATCCTGAACCAGAACCACCATCAGAACCAACACGTCTGTTCTGTTCTTCTACAGCTGTTAGAACAATGTCTTCTCACCTTCTACTGGACCGCCCAGAACCAGTTAGTGGGTTTTCTGTTCTGTTGCTACAAGCTGCAGCAGCAGAGACCCACGGGTCAACTGGGCTGAACTTTGACCCCGGTCACATGACTCTGACAGCCAGAACCTGAAGCATTACAGGACCCATATTTATCTTTGTGCAGTCAGCGGACCCAGCAGACGGACAGTCAGACCTGCAGGTCCACATTAGGACGGGTCCAATCAGAACCGGGTCATTTTACCGAACAGAACCCTATAATCTGTAGAACCTTTGATAAAACATCAGCAGGACAAATGGTACCAGCACCACATCTGGATCCTGGTGAACAGCTGCAGGACCCAGGCCAACATGACCCGGTGGGTTCTACGGTGATTCTGGCAGGTTCTGTTTGACCCGCTTAGCTTTAACGGACCACGCTGCCTCTAAGGTGAGAGCCTGCAGCACCAGCTCACCAGAACCGGACCGGACCTTTGATTTATACCAACCTTTAATTCTGCTGGGCTGCCAGAACATCTTGGTGGTCAGAACCAACCAGTACCCGACCTGTTTCAGAACCAACCAGTACCCGACCTGTTTCAGAACCAACCGGTACCTGACCTGTTTCAGAACCAACCAGTACCCGACCTGTTGCAGAACCAACCAGTACCCGACCTGTTTCAGAACCAACCAGTACCTGACCTGTTGCAGAACCAACCAGTACCCAACCTGTTTCAGAACCAACCAGTACCCGACCTGTTTCAGAACCAACCAGTACCTGACCTGTTGCAGAACCAACCAGTACCCAACCTGTTTCAGAACCAACCAGTACCCGACCTGTTTCAGAACCAACCAGTACCAAACCTGTTTCAGAACCAACCAGTACCCGACCTGTTGCAGAACCAACTAGTACCCGACCTGTTGCAGAACCAACCAGTACCCAACCTGTTTCAGAACCAACCAGTACCCGACCTGTTTCAGAACCAACCAGTACCCGACCTGTTTCAGAACCAACCAGTACCCGACCTGTTGCAGAACCAACTAGTACCCGACCTGTTGCAGAACCAACCAGTACCCAACCTGTTTCAGAACCAACCAGTACCCGACCTGTTTCAGAACCAACCAGTACCAGACCTGTTGCAGAACCAACCAGTACCCGACCTGTTTCAGAACCAACCAGTACCTGACCTGTTGCAGAACCAACCAGTACCCGACCTGTTGCAGAACCAACTAGTACCCGACCTGTTTCAGAACCAACCAGTACCCGACCTGTTGCAGAACAACCAGTACCCGACCTGTTTCAGAACCAACCAGTACCCGACCTGTTTCAGAACCAAACCAGTACCCGACCTGTTTCAGAACCAACCAGTACCTGACCTGTTTCAGAACCAACCAGTACCAGACCTGTTGCAGAACCAACTAGTACCCGACCTGTTACAGAACAACCAGTACCAAACCTGTTTCAGAACCAACCAGTACCAGACCTGTTGCAGAACCAACCAGTACCCGACCTGTTGCAGAACCAACCAGTACCAAACCTGTTTCAGAACCAACCAGTACCCGACCTGTTTCAGAACCAACCAGTACCTGACCTGTTGCAGAACCAACCAGTACCCAACCTGTTTCAGAACCAACCAGTACCCGACCTGTTTCAGAACCAACCAGTACCTGACCTGTTGCAGAACCAACCAGTACCCAACCTGTTTCAGAACCAACCAGTACCCGACCTGTTTCAGAACCAACCAGTACCCGACCTGTTTCAGAACCAACCAGTACCAAACCTGTTTCAGAACCAACCAGTACCCAACCTGTTTCAGAACCAACCAGTACCCGACCTGTTTCAGAACCAACCAGTACCCGACCTGTTGCAGAACCAACTAGTACCCGACCTGTTGCAGAACCAACCAGTACCCAACCTGTTTCAGAACCAACCAGTACCCGACCTGTTTCAGAACCAACCAGTACCAGACCTGTTGCAGAACCAACCAGTACCCGACCTGTTTCAGAACCAACCAGTACCTGACCTGTTGCAGAACCAACCAGTACCCGACCTGTTGCAGAACCAACTAGTACCCGACCTGTTTCAGAACCAACCAGTACCCGACCTGTTGCAGAACAACCAGTACCCGACCTGTTTCAGAACCAACCAGTACCCGACCTGTTTCAGAACCAAACCAGTACCCGACCTGTTTCAGAACCAACCAGTACCTGACCTGTTTCAGAACCAACCAGTACCTGACCTGTTGCAGAACCAACCAGTACCCGACCTGTTGCAGAACCAACCAGTACCCGACCTGTTGCAGAACCAACCAGTACCTGACCTGTTGCAGAACCAACCAGTACCCGACCTGTTGCAGAACCAACCAGTACCCGACCTGTTTCAGAACCAACCAGTACCTGACCTGTTGCAGAACCAACCAGTACCTGACCTGTTGCAGAACCAACCAGTACCTGACCTGTTGCAGAACCAACCAGTACCCGACCTGTTGCAGAACCAACCAGTACCCGACCTGTTGCAGAACCAACCAGTACCCGACCTGTTGCAGAACCAACCAGTACCCGACCTGTTTCAGAACCAACCAGTACCTGACCTGTTTCAGAACCAACCAGTACCTGACCTGTTGCAGAACCAACCAGTACCCGACCTGTTTCAGAACCAAACCAGTACCCGACCTGTTTCAGAACCAACCAGTACCTGACCTGTTTCAGAACCAACCAGTACCTGACCTGTTGCAGAACCAACCAGTACCCGACCTGTTGCAGAACCAACCAGTACCCGACCTGTTGCAGAACCAACCAGTACCCGACCTGTTGCAGAACCAACCAGTACCCGACCTGTTGCAGAACCAACCAGTACCCGACCTGTTTCTGAACCAACCAGTACCTGACCTGTTGCAGAACCAACCAGTACCCGACCTGTTGCAGAACCAACCAGTACCTGACCTGTTGCAGAACCAACCAGTACCAGACCTGTTGCAGAACCAACTAGTACCCGACCTGTTACAGAACCAACCAGTACCCGACCTGTTGCAGAACAACCAGTACCCGACCTGTTTCAGAACCAACCAGTACCAGACCTGTTGCAGAACCAACCAGTACCCGACCTGTTGCAGAACCAACTAGTACCAGACCTGTTTCAGAACCAACCAGTACCAGACCTGTTTCAGAACCAACCAGTACCTGACCTGTTTCAGAACCAACCAGTACCCAACCTGTTTCAGAACCAACCAGTACCCGACCTGTTGCAGAACCAACCAGTACCCGACCTGTTTCAGAACCAACCAGTACCAGACCTGTTTCAGAACCAACCAGTACCCAACCTGTTTCAGAACCAACCAGTACCCGACCTGTTGCAGAACCAACCAGTACCCGACCTGTTGCAGAACCAACTAGTACCCGACCTGTTTCAGAACCAACCAGTACCAGACCTGTTGCAGAACCAACCAGTACCCGACCTGTTTCAGAACCAACCAGTACCAGACCTGTTTCAGAACCAACCAGTACCTGACCTGTTTCAGAACCAACCAGTACCCAACCTGTTTCAGAACCAACCAGTACCCGACCTGTTGCAGAACCAACCAGTACCCGACCTGTTTCAGAACCAACCAGTACCCGACCTGTTTCTGAACCAACCAGTACCTGACCTGTTGCAGAACCAACCAGTACCCGACCTGTTGCAGAACCAACCAGTACCTGACCTGTTGCAGAACCAACCAGTACCCGACCTGTTGCAGAACCAACCAGTACCCGACCTGTTGCAGAACCAACCAGTACCAGACCTGTTGCAGAACCAACCAGTACCCGACCTGTTGCAGAACCAACCAGTACCAGACCTGTTGCAGAACCAACCAGTACCCGACCTGTTGCAGAACCAACCAGTACCCGACCTATTGCAGAACCAACCAGTACCCGACCTGTTTCAGAACCAACCAGTACCCGACCTGTTGCAGAACCAACCAGTACCCGACCTGTTTCAGAACCAACCAGTACCCGACCTGTTGCAGAACCAACTAGTACCCGACCTGTTGCAGAACCAACCAGTACCAGACCTGTTGCAGAACCAACCAGTACCCGACCTGTTTCAGAACCAACCAGTACCCGACCTGTTTCAGAACCAACCAGTACCCGACCTGTTGCAGAACCAACCAGTACCCGACCTGTTGCAGAACCAACCAGTACCCGACCTGTTTCAGAACCAACCAGTACCCGACCTGTTTCAGAACCAACCAGTACCCGACCTGTTGCAGAACCAACCAGTACCTGACCTGTTGCAGAACCAACCAGTACCCGACCTGTTTCAGAACCAACCAGTACCCGACCTGTTGCAGAACCAACCAGTACCCGACCTGTTTCAGAACCAACCAGTACCCGACCTGTTGCAGAACCAACCAGTACCTGACCTGTTTCAGAACCAACCAGTACCTGACCTGTTGCAGAACCAACCAGTACCCGACCTGTTTCAGAACCAACCAGTACCTGACCTGTTTCAGAACCAACCAGTACCCGACCTGTTTCAGAACCAACCAGTACCCGACCTGTTGCAGAACCAAACCAGTACCCGACCTGTTGCAGAACCAACCAGTACCTGACCTGTTTCAGAACCAACCAGTACCTGACCTGTTGCAGAACCAACCAGTACCCGACCTGTTTCAGAACCAACCAGTACCTGACCTGTTTCAGAACCAACCAGTACCCGACCTGTTTCAGAACCAACCAGTACCTGACCTGTTGCAGAACCAACCAGTACCCGACCTGTTTCAGAACCAACCAGTACCCGACCTGTTGCAGAACCAACCAGTACCCGACCTGTTGCAGAACCAACCAGTACCCGACCTGTTTCAGAACCAACCAGTACCCGACCTGTTGCAGAACCCAGCAACACCCTCCACATGTTGCTCCCACATCTGGCTGCTGCCCGCTAACAGCTAGCTGCAGCAGCCCGTGCTAACGGGGCTACGCTAACACACACACACACACACACACACAGACACACACACAGAGACACACACACAGAGACACACACACGCTAACACACACACACAGAGACACACATGTGGAGGCGGCGTGATGGAGGCGGTGGGAGGCGGGATGCTGGGATGATTCTGAATGACTGAATGACTGAATGACTGAATGAATGAGTGACTGATTCTGACTGAGTGACTCTGAGTGATGAAGGCGACACACAGAAACTCCTCATCAGGACGGGGACACATGTTGGAGCAGCACACGCGTGTGCTCTCCGTGTGTCGGTGCTGCATGCGGCGCTCAGCTCTTACCTTGGTGGTGACAATGCAGAGGCAGTCCATCCCCCCCCCTCACACACTCATCTCCCCCATCACTCCCTCACACACTCATGCCCAGCTCTCTCTCTCTCTGAGTACAGGCTCGCTCGCCCCTTGTGTCCCTCCGTCTGTCGGCTGGAGGAGGAGGAGGAGGAGGAGGAGGAGGAGGGATGAAGAGGAGGACCACCGTTAGTGGGGGGGTCCCTCATTGAGACGAGGAGGAAGGAGGTCGAGACACATCCTCTCAGAATCAGGGAGAGAGGAGGAGGTGGGGGCTGGGCTCCTGTTGCCATGGCGTTATGCAGCTGTTGCCCCGGTGATACTGCAGCAGCTGTTGCTAGGTAACAGGGGAAGGTGTTGCTACGTGGGTCTGAGTGTGTGTGGGGGGGGTGTTCTCACCTGTCCAGGTGTTTGAGGTCGGCTCGGCGTCTGGCTCTCACACACCGTCAGCTCGTAGAACTCCTGGATGTCTGCAAGACACAGTTTGGACCAATCACAGGGCTGCACCTCGGTCACATGATGCTTCAGGTCGGGGACAACGTCCTGATGTGAGTCCACCAGGTGAGACACCAGGTGAGACACCAGGTGAGACACCAGGTGAGATACCAGGTAAGACACCAGGTGAGACACCAGGTGAACTCATGTCAGCAGGTGAGATCCAGGATGGGCCCAGTTAGGACATCTGGCCACGAGGACCTCTGGTCATGAGGACCTCTGGCCATGAGGACATCTGGTCATGAGGACATCTGGTCATGAGGACCTCTGGTCATGAGGACCTCTGGCCATGAGGACCTCTGGTCATGAGGACATCTGGCCATGAGGACATCTGGTCATGAGGACCTCTGGTCATGAGGACCTCTGGCCATGAGGACCTCTGGTCATGAGGACCTCTGGTCATGAGGACATCTGGTCATGAGGACCTCTGGTCATAAGGAGCTCTGGCCATGAGGACATCTGGTCATGAGGACCTCTGGTCATGAGGACCTCTGGTCATGAGGACATCTGGTCATGAGGACCTCTGGCCATGAGGACCTCTGGTCATGAGGACCTCTGGTCATGAGGACATCTGGTCATGAGGACATCTGGCCATGAGGACCTCTGGTCATGAGGACATCTGGTCATGAGGACCTCTGGTCATGAGGACCTCTGG
This sequence comes from Fundulus diaphanus, assembly GCA_037039145.1. NCBI lineage: Eukaryota > Metazoa > Chordata > Actinopteri > Cyprinodontiformes > Fundulidae > Fundulus > Fundulus diaphanus. Next base: position 57,380,738 of record CM073131.1, on the reverse strand, counting down.
TCATGAGGACATCTGGTCATGAGGACCTCTGGCCATGAGGACATCTGGTCATGAGGACATCTGGTCATGAGGACATCTGGTCATGAGGACATCTGGCCATGAGGACCTCTGGTCATGAGGACCTCTGGTCATGAGGACATCTGGTCATGAGGACCTCTGGTCATGAGGACCTCTGGTCATGAGGACATCTGGTCATGAGGACCTCTGGCCATGAGGACATCTGGTCATGAGGACATCTGGTCAAGAGGACCTCTGGCCATGAGGACATCTGGTCATGAGGACATCTGGCCATGAGGACCTCTGGCCATGAGGACATCTGGTCATGAGGACCTCTGGTCATGAGGACCTCTGGCCATGAGGACCTCTGGTCATGAGGACATCTGGTCATGAGGACCTCTGGCCATGAGGACATCTGGTCATGAGGACCTCTGGCAATGAGGACCTCTGGTCATGAGGACCTCTGGCCATGAGGACATCTGGTCATGAGGACCTCTGGCCATGAGGACCTCTGGTCATGAGGACCTCTGGTCATGAGGACATCTGGTCATGAGGACCTCTGGTCATGAGGACCTCTGGCCATGAGGACATCTGGTCATGAGGACCTCTGGCCATGAGGACCTCTGGTCATGAGGACCTCTGGCCATGAGGACCTCTGGTCATGAGGACCTCTGGCCATGAGGACATCTGGTCATGAGGAGCTCTGGTCATGAGGACCTCTGGTCATGAGGACCTCTGGCCATGAGGACCTCTGGTCATGAGGACCTCTGGTCATGAGAACCTCTGGTCATGAGGACATCTGGTCATGAGGACCTCTGGTCATGAGGACATCTGGTCATGAGGACCTCTGGCCATGAGGAGCTCTGGTCATGAGGACATCTGGCCATGAGGACATCTGGTCATGAGGACCTCTGGCCATGAGGACATCTGGTCATGAGGACCTCTGGTCATGAGGACCTCTGGTCATGAGGACCTCTGGCCATGAGGACCTCTGGCCTTGAGAACCTCTGATCATGAGGACCTCTGGTCATGAGGACCTCTGGTCATGAGGACCTCTGGTCATGAGGACCTCTGGCCATGAGGACCTCTGGCCTTGAGAACCTCTGATCATGAGGACCTCTGGTCATGAGGACCTCTGGTCATGAGGACCTCTGGTCATGAGGAGCTCTGGTCATGAGGACATCTGGCCATGAGGACATCTGGTCATGAGGACATCTGGTCATGAGGACCTCTGGCCATGAGGACCTCTGGTCATGAGGACATCTGGTCATGAGGACCTCTGGCCATGAGGACCTCTGGCCTTGAGAACCTCTGATCATGAGGACCTCTGGTCATGAGGACCTCTGGTCATGAGGACCTCTGGTCATGAGGACATCTGGCCATGAGGACATCTGGTCATGAGGAGCTCTGGCCATGAGGACCTCTGGTCATGAGGACCTCTGGTCATGAGGACCTCTGGTCATGAGGACATCTGGTCATGAGGACATCTGGTCATGAGAACCTCAGGGATCTGATCTTGGTCCTCCTTTTATTGCTCCTCTTCCACTCGGTTCTCTCTTCTAACCATAGCAGCTTTAATCTTTACGCAGATGACAGTCAGGTTTATTTTCCTCTGACTGCTCAGTAAAACCTAAACTCTGATCTTAGAGGCAGACCAAGGTTCTCTAAAATAATCTCTGCTCCAAGAGGTTCTAGCAGCTGAAGATGATAATAATGATCTTTATTGTCATTATAACGTTCCTATGAAACATCTTCTCTGCATGTTCTCTGCATGTTCTCTGCATGTTCTCAGCATGTTCTCTGCATGTTCTCAGCATGTTCTCTGCATGTTCTCTGCATGTTCTCTGCATGTTCTCTGCATGTTCTCAGCATGTTCTCTGTATGTTCTCTGCATGTTCTCTGCATGTTCTCAGCATGTTCTCTGCAGGTTCTCTGTATGTTCTCTGCATGTTCTCAGCATGTTCTCTGTATGTTCTCTGCATGTTCTCTGCATGTTCTCAGCATGTTCTCTGCATGTAACCCTAACCTCTCTGGGGAGCAGTGGGCTGCCACCATGGAGCACCAGGGGGTCAGTCTGGGGTTAAGGTCTTGCTCATGAACCCAGAGGGGCAGTCTGTGGGAGTTGAACCCAGAACCTCTGGGAGACCAGCGCAGTGCTCCACCACCTGCAGCAGTCAGCGTTGGTTCAGTGACTGATTTATCCTGCTATGGAATGAAGACAGGTAAACTCAGGTTACCTGACCTGGTTACAGCCAGGTTTTACTGGTTAGTGATTCGCTAACTGAACCTTTCTCAGGTGTACCACAGTGGACCTGTCAGCCAATCAGAGCTGAGCTAATCCTGAGGTAAAGGCCAGGGGGCGGGGCCTCCACTAAAGCAGATTAGGCTATAATCTGATCCAGTGTGTCCGCACGTGGTGAGGAGGCGGAGCTTACCTGAGCTCAGGTGAGTCCTTTATAACCTGCTGGTCTGTTCTGCAGAGGTGACCAGACCCAGATCAGAACTATTCAGAACCGAGTCTCTGCTGGTCCACTCAGCTGGAGCACACTAAGACCAGGAGAACACAGCCAGCAGCTTTAGAACATCAGAACTTCTCCTTCAGAGAGTTTACAGTGACTTCTGGCTCTGGTCTGGTGTTTCCTCTACCAGAGGCCTTAGAGCTTCAGGATTCTTCTTAGGATCTCAGCTGTTCCTCAGATCTTCTGGACTGAGATGTCTGATGTTTCTCCAGGTTCCTGGTGGAGCCACTTCTCCAGAGTGGGGGTTACTGCCCTGAGTGCTCTGATGACCATGGCCACCACTGACGCTGAGCTCTTGGAGTTTCTCCAGGTTCTCTTTGTTCCTCATGGCCACCACTGACCCATAGCTCTTGGAGTTCCTCCAGGTTCTCTTTGTTCCTCATGGCCACCACTGACCCTGAGCTCTTGGAGTTTCTCCAGGTTCTCTTTGTTCCTGATGTCTCCTCAGACCTGCTAACTGGGTTTCCTGGGCTGCTTTGTTCTGTTAAACCAGGTTAACCAATGGCAGTGTTGGCATAGTGGTGATAGTAGTCTAGAGAGACCTCATAGGTCCCCGGTTCCCCTCGCTCTGACCCCAGACGCCGCTCCCTGAGGACGGGTCCGCTGCAGTCCCTGTTGGATCGGACCGGGTCGACCCGGGTAAAGTGTGGTGAGTTACCTAGCAGAGCCTGAAACAGGTCGCTCTGGAAGATGTTGAGTAGTTTCTCAGCTCGTCCTTTGACGCCGTCAGCAGCGTCCGCCTGGCAGGCCTCCATGGCCTGCAGAGCGCGCTCAGTATCTGAGGAGACACAACCAGCTCACAGTGACTGGTTCTGATGGTTCTGGTGGTTCTGATGGCAGGGTTCTGACTAGACTGTCGATAAAGGTCAGGTAAGATCTCTAGAAGTTATAGGAGATCTCTAGAAGGTCCAGATCTGAGTCTGGACCTGGTTCTGATGGTTCTGAAGGTTCTGATGGTTCTGATGGCAAGGTTCTGACTAGACTGTCGATAAAGGTCAGGTAAGATCTCTAGAAGTTATAGAACCAGGTCCAGATCTGAGTCTGGACCTGGTTCTGATGGTTCTGATGGCAGGGTTCTGACTAGACTGTCGTTAAAGGTCAGGTAAGATCTCTAGAAGTTATAGAACCAGGTCCAGATCTGAGTCTGGACCTGGTTCTGATGGTTCTGATGGGTTAGGGTTCTGACTAGACTGTCGTTAAAGGTCAGGTAAGATCTCTAGAAGTTATAGAACCAGGTCCAGATCTGAGTCTGGACCTGGTTCTGATGGTTCTGATGGTTCTGATGGTTCTGATGGCAGGGTTCTGACTAGACTGTCGTTAAAGGTCAGGTAAGATCTCTAGACGTTATGGAATCACTCTCCAGGGTCCAGATCTGAGTCTGGACCTGGTTCTGATGCCACAACGTTTATGGACCTGGTTCTGATCTCTGGACGGTTCTTCTAGCTGAAAGGTTCCCTCTCTTCTCCAGGAGACGTCTTCAGTCTGAGGAGCTCCAGCTAAACTAAGCCGTACCAGCAGAACCTTCAGTGGATTAGTGGATCCACAGGTTAAAGCACCAGAACTGGTTCTCCAGCACCGATCCAGTAATCAGATTACTAGAATCTGTCTCAGATTACTCTGTTAATTGGTCTAAATCTACAGTACTGCCCGTTAACAGTTCTTTACAGAACCTCTAGATTTACAGTCAGGCAGTTTAAATATCTGGGTAGTACTGGGTCGTCTATATTAGCAGATTTAACTAAACTTAACCACATCCCTCTATTATAGAAAACCTGACAGGTGGAAATCTCTACCAATCTCCCTTATAGGTAGGCTAGCTTCAGTTAAAATGATGGTTCTACCCAGAGTTAATTACTCAACGATCCCCAATAAACCATCATTCTACTAGAAACATCTGGGCTCAGAAATGTTTAAGAACTTTCAGAATGATTGGAACCCCAAATTTAAAACTAATACAAACTCTTTACAGAGCTAACTCAGCTTTCCCTCTGTTGGCCCTTCCTGGGGCCCCTTTGCTCTGGGGCCCCCTTCAGCATCTAGGGTTCTGGTTCCCCAGCGTCTGCCTCGGTGCTCTGGGGGTCTTTGGTTCTCTAACCACTGCTGAGCATTTCTCTCATTGATGAATCTCACAGACACAAGTTCACTCTCACCAACACCTACAGGTGAATCCAGGTACTACACCGACTTCAGAAAACCCTGTAATTATCTCAAGCTGTCACTTTCTTCGTGTCGTATTTATTAATCCTGTTATTTATATATATATATATTAAATCTTGGTGTTATTTTTGACCAAGACATGTCATTTAAATCCCATATTAAACAGGTTTCCAGAGTTTCCTTTTTTCACCTCAGGAATATCGCCAAAATTAGAAACATTCTGTCCAGGAGTGATGCTGAAAAACTAGTCCATGCATTTGTTACTTCAAGGCTGGACTATTGTAATTCTTTACTATCAGGAAGTCCACAAAATGCAGTTCGAAGTCTTCAGCTGATTCAAAATGCTGCAGCAAGAGTTCTGATGAAAATCAACAAGAGGGATCATATTTCTCCTGTTTTAGCTTCCCTTCATTGGCTTCCTGTTAAATCAAGAATAGAATTTAAAATTCTTCTTCTAACGTATAAAGCCCTTAATAATCAAGCTCCATCATATATCAGAGCTCTGATTACCCCGTATGTTCCTAACAGAGCACTTCGCTCTCAGACTGCAGGTCTGCTGGTGGTTCCTAGAGTCTCTAAAAGTAGAATGGGAGGCAGATCCTTTAGCTATCAGGCTCCTCTCCTGTGGAACCATCTCCCAGTTTTGGTCCGTGAGGCAGACACCCCGTCTACTTTTAAGACTAATCTTAAAACTTTCCTTTGTGACAAAAATTATAACTAGTGGCTCATCTTACTCTCAGCTACCTTTATAGTTTTATTGCTATAGGCTTAGGTTACTGGAGTATATCAGGATCTAATTTTCTCACTATATTGAGTTCTACTGTTCTTCAATTATGCATTATGTGTTGTCATTTCTGCTTTAACTTTCTGTTCTCTCTCTTTTCTCTTCATAGTAGGTACACCTGGTCTGGCGTTCTGTTAACTGTGACATCATCCAGAGAAGACGGCTCACCCGCTACTACCATCTAATGTAGAACAGATTACTAGATCAATGTGTGCTTCTGTGCTTTTTTGTTTCTCTTGTTGTGTCTCTGTTCTGTCTTCTGTAACCCCAGTCGGTCGAGGCAGATGACCGTTCATACTGAGCCCGGTTCTGCCGGAGGTTTTTTTTCCCGTTAATGGGGAGTTTTTCTTCCCACTGTCGCTTCATGCTTGCTCAGTATGAGGGATTGCAGCAAAGCCATGTACAATGCAGATGACTCTTCCTGTGGCTCTACGGTTCCCCAGGAGTGAATGCTGCTTGTCGGGACTTTGATGCAATCAACTGGTTTCCTTATATAGGACATTTTTGACCAATCTGTATAATCTGACCCAATCTGTATAATATGATTGAACTTGACTTTGTAAAGTGCCTTGAGATGACATGTTTCATGATTTGGCGCTATATAAATAAAATTGAAATTGAAATTGAAATTGAATTACCTTCAGCTGTCACTTTCTACGTGTCGTATTAATTAATCCTGTTATTATCTTCAGCTGTCACTTTCTACATGTCGTATTAATTAATCCTGTTATTACCTTCAGCTGTCACTTTCTACATGTCGTATTAATTAATCCTGTTATTATCTTCAGCTGTCACTTTCTACATGTCGTATTAATTAATCCTGTTATTATCTTCAGCTGTCACTTTCTACATGTGCTATTAATTAATCCTGTTATTACCTTCAGCTGTCACTTTCTACATGTCGTATTAATTAATCCTGTTATTATCTTCAGCTGTCACTTTTTACATGTCGTATTCATTAATCCTGTTAATACCTTCAGCTGTCACTTTCTACATGTCGTATTAATTAATCCTGTTATTATCTTCAGCTGTCACTTTCTACATGTTGTATTAATTAATCCTGTTATTACCTTCTGCTGTCACTTTCTACATGTCGTATTAATTAATCCTGTTATTATCTTCAGCTGTCACTTTCTACATGTCGTATTAATTAATCCTGTTATTACCTTCAGCTGTCACTTTCTACATGTCGTATTAATTAATCCTGTTATTATCTTCAGCTGTCACTTTCTATATGTCGTATTAATTAATCCTGTTATTATCTTCAGCTGTCACTTTCTACATGTGCTATTAATTAATCCTGTTATTATCTTCAGCTGTCACTTTCTACATGTGGTATTAATTAATCCTGTTATTACCTTCTGCTGTCACTTTCTACGTGTCGTATTAATTAATCCTGTTATTATCTTCAGCTGTCACTTTCTACATGTCGTATTAATTAATCCTGTTATTATCTTCAGCTGTCACTTTCTACATGTCGTATTAATTAATCCTGTTATTACCTTCAGCTGTCACTTTCTACATGTCGTATTAATTAATCCTGTTATTATCTTCAGCTGTCACTTTCTACATGTCGTATTAATTAATCCTGTTATTATCTTCAGCTGTCACTTTCTACATGTGCTATTAATTAATCCTGTTATTACCTTCAGCTGTCACTTTCTACATGTCGTATTAATTAATCCTGTTATTATCTTCAGCTGTCACTTTTTACATGTCGTATTCATTAATCCTGTTAATACCTTCAGCTGTCACTTTCTACATGTCGTATTAATTAATCCTGTTATTATCTTCAGCTGTCACTTTCTACATGTTGTATTAATTAATCCTGTTATTACCTTCTGCTGTCACTTTCTACATGTCGTATTAATTAATCCTGTTATTATCTTCAGCTGTCACTTTCTACATGTCGTATTAATTAATCCTGTTATTACCTTCAGCTGTCACTTTCTACATGTCGTATTAATTAATCCTGTTATTATCTTCAGCTGTCACTTTCTACATGTGCTATTAATTAATCCTGTTATTATCTTCAGCTGTCACTTTCTACATGTCGTATTAATTAATCCTGTTATTATCTTCAGCTGTCACTTTCTACATGTGGTATTAATTAATCCTGTTATTATCTTCAGCTGTCACTTTCTACATGTCGTAATAATTAATCCTGTTATTACCTTCAGCTGTCACTTTCTACATGTCGTATTAATTAATCCTGTTATTATCTTCAGCTGTCACTTTCTACATGTCGTATTAATTAATCCTGTTATTACCTTCAGCTGTCACTTTCTACATGTCGTATTAATTAATCCTGTTATTATCTTCAGCTGTCACTTTCTACATGTTGTATTAATTAATCCTGTTATTACCTTCTGCTGTCACTTTCTACATGTCGTATTAATTAATCCTGTTATTATCTTCAGCTGTCACTTTCTACATGTCGTATTAATTAATTCTGTTATTGCCTTCAGCTGTCACTTTCTACATGTCGTATTAATTAATCCTGTTATTACCTTCAGCTGTCACTTTCTACATGTCGTATTAATTAATCCTGTTATTACCTTCTGCTGTCACTTTCAACATGTCGTATTAATTAATCCTGTTATTATCTTCAGCTGTCCCTTTCTACATGTCGTATTAATTAATCCCGTTATTATCTTCAGCTGTCACTTTCTACATGTTGTTTTAATTAATCCTGTTATTATCTTCAGCTGTCACTTTCTACATGTCGTATTAATTAATCCTGTTATTATCTTCAGCTGTCACTTTTTACATGTCGTATTAATTAATCCTGTTATTATCTCAACTGTCACTTTCTACATGTCGTAATAATTAATCCTGTTATTATCTCCAGCTGTCACTTTCTACATGTCGTATTAATTAATCCTGTTATTATCTCAACTGTCACTTTCTACATGTCATATTAATTAATCCTGTTATTATCTTCAGCTGTCACTTTCTACATGTCGTATTAATTAATCCTGTTATTATCTCAACTGTCACTTTCTACATGTCGTATTAATTAATCCTGTTATTATCTTCAGCTGTCACTTTTTACATGTCGTATTAATTAATCCTGTTATTATCTCAACTGTCACTTTCTACATGTCGTATTAATTAATCCTGTTATTATCTCCAGCTGTCACTTTCTACATGTTGTATTAATTAATCCTGTTATTATCTTCAGCTGTCACTTTCTACATGTCGTATTAATTAATCCTGTTATTATCTTCAGCTGTCACTTTCTACATGTCGTATTAATTAATCCTGTTATTACCTTCTGCTGTCACTTTCTACATGTCGTATTAATTAATCCTGTTATTACCTTCAGCTGTCACTTTCTACATGTCGTATTAATTAATCCTGTTATTATCTCAACTGTCACTTTCTACATGTTGTTATAATTATTCCTGTTATTATCTTCAACTGTCACTTTCTACATGTCGTATTAATTAATCCTGTTATTATCTTCAGCTGTCACTTTCTACTTGTAATATTAATTAATCCTGTAATACTTTACCAGCTGGTTCTGCTGTTCTTTATATCTCTCTCTGCAGGTGTAGAAGCAGACTCAGAGGATGTTATATCTCTCTCTGCAGTCACATGTATAAACTAAGCAGAGCTCTGTGGTGAAAGCAGAAAGGCTCCACTGGTGAAAGTTAAACCTGTGGGGCTCCTTGTGGCATTAAAACAATGATTCTTGATGCTACATCACCAGACAGGACACAGAAATTACTGGTTGCTCAGATGTAAAAGAGGACCATCAGCCTACCAACCATCATCAGGGCTCTGACGGTGAACCAGTCTCTGTTCTAATCTGTTCTAAAGCCACTGGGACTTCTTTCTTAGGAAGTAAACCTGTTTCTTCTTCTCCTCTGATGTCCTGTCTCTCTGTCTCAGGTGTCCCATGAAGAAGCTGGTGTCCATGGTGTCCACCCTGTCCTTATGAAACCAGGTTTAGCATTAACGGACAGGCTGCAGTGCTGAAATACAACCCGTATTTAACTTCCTGTGTTTAACTTCCTGTGTTTAACTTCCTGTGTTTAACTTCCTGTGTTTAACCTCCAGGCCTCTGATCATGAGTGTGAGGTGGAGACCCCCCCCCCTCCTCCTGCCTTACCTGTGACACAGAGGGAGGCCCACAGATTAGCTCATTAATCCATAACTTCCCTAAACCAAAGCTCACCCCCTGTGGTCCACAGTCAGCCCAGCATGGAACCAAGAGGAGATTTACTGTTACACTGAGCCTGGTTCTGGTTCTGCTGGAGGTTCTCCTCCCTGTTAAAGGGGAGTTTTCCTCTCCACTGTCGCTTCATGCATGCTCAGTATGAGGGATTGCTGCAAAGCCATCAACAATGCAGACGACTGTCCACTGTGGCTCTACGCTCTTTCAGGAGGAGTGAATGCTGCTTGGAGAGACTTGATGCAACCTGCTGGGTTTCCTTAGAGAGGAAACTTTCTCACCAACCTGGAGGATCTGAACCAACCTGGACCATAAACTGACTTTGACCTCATGGTGACTGGGACCAGCTGGGATGAATGAAGTCTGTTTATTCCACTGATCCCACCCTGTAGTGACCCGGCTCTATGTAAATAACCTGGACAACATGGACGTGTGTCCATCATCGTCCTCTGACCCAGGGAACCATCAGCTCGCCGTGGTCAGGTCATGTGACCCGGCTCCACAAGTCTCCTAGAAACTCTGAGAGGTCAGAACCAGCAGGACGCCCTGCTGGGCCGGGTCCACCATCCTACCCAGTACCACCCAGGAGGCTGTCAGAGGTCAGAGGTCAGGGTGTGCCAGCAGCAGAGAGCCTAACTTCAGAACCAGGAGCTAACGAGGAGAAGCGGGTTAACGAGCTCACAGACAGAAACAGGACAGAAACAAGCAAACATGGAGCAGCGTCTCACCTTCCTTCTTCAGCGGCATGTTGCCTCTCTGATCCACACAAATCCTCTTTAGGGATTTTACCCACTCCCGCACTGCATGCTGGGAAACGCAGTCCTAATCCTGAGCTCCTGCCAGCCCACAGGGCTCTGAAGGTGCTGACTTCATCCTCCTGGTAGAACTGGATCAGAACCAGAGGCTAGAATCCTGACCAGGAACCCAGAACTGAAGGTAAACTGGTGAGAGGAACAGTTCTGGTTCTGGTTCCACCTGAGCAGCTGCTGCTCTACCTGCCTACAGCCGCTCTGCATCCTCCTGCTGCTGGGCCCACACCGCCCCCTGGTGGCGGACACCAGCAGCTCAGCCTGTCAGCTCCTGGCTCCATCCTGGCCTAAAACTCTTTGTTTTAGTCATTTATTAAACAAGTTTCCCTTCCTTTGCTCCTCTCCTGACCTGAGCAGGTAGTTTATCCTGATCACAGATAAAATCTGGTGGAATTATTGATTAAAAACGCTGAGGTCCATTAGCGGAGCGGCTGTTGATCTGCTTTCTGCTGTCAGGACATCCGTCCCTCCAGACATCAAGAATGAACCTCCAAAAACTCAACCAGAGTCTGGCTGAGTCCATGTCAGCAGAAAGGTGTGTGTCTTTAGGACAGGTGTGATTTTACTTTTATCCGCTCCCAACAGCCAGCATCTTAGGTTGAATCAAACATTTTCTGAACTGCTATTCATCATCCAGTCATTTTCCTGCCCACTGAAGCCGGTAGAATAGAAGAAAAGCTTTTATGTTTTATTTTATTTAAACTTCTCTGCCGTCCAGAAAGGCGTCTGTCCTGCCAGGCTGAGCTTCACGTTAGTCGCCTTGATGCAGCATCGTCCAGGTTAAATGGGTCCTGGCCTGGGCTCTACCACTGGGCGTTACACCATCTGATAATTAGGGGAACTTCCAAAAATATTCACAGCCTTTCACATTTTGTCACATTTCACCCACAAACATGAATAGATTTAGTTTGAATTTCTGTGAGAGACCAACAGTAAATGGTTTACATTGTGAAGTAGAAAGACAATTAAACATGATTTAAAACATTCTGTATACATAACAAACTGAAAAGGACAAAAGCAAAGTCAACCCTGTGTGGAGCCACCTTGTTCTAGGGTTTGTCTCCACCAGAGTCCGGTTACTGAAGGTTCTGTTCTTCTTCACTAAACATCTCCAGCTCAGTCACATCAGAGGGACAGAGGTTCTGATGTCGCCTCAGATCCTCTGTTGGGTTTATGTCTGGACTTTGACTAGGCCATTCTGACACATGGACATGTTTCAAAGCGTTCCACTGTAAAAGGAGCATGAGGTTTAGAACCAACCTAAATCTGGTCATTCTGCAGACCTGAACCATGCACTGGAGTAACTGGACCAGCAGAACATCAGCCTGCTGCTGCTGGACCGGGCAGAACCAGGTTCTTCTAAAACTGGCTCCTGATTGGTCAACAGCAGCACAGGTTAAAAAGCTGTGGACCTGAGAACTCCCTACGACTTTAGCCCTGGAGAACAGCGAGTTAGTTTGATTTAAAATCCATCCTTGTCTGTAAAACGCTGCTGAGGAACAAATAAAACATTACCACTGGTCAGCCTTTCATGTTTCAGGACAGCTTTTATGTTTTCTTCTTCAGGTTTTCAGTTTTTATTTGCAGGTGCAACAACAGTTTGAAGATTTATGACTAAATAAAACACATTTTGTTATTTGATGCTGAGGTTTAAGTTTTAATTAAATTTTTTCTTGTCTTCTCCAGCTTCTACATGTGGTGTTCTCCATGTTTGAGGTCCTAATTTGCTTTTATCTAGCAGCTTTCCACTCAGACCCGTGGTCCTTTGCCTCATGTCTCTCGCCCTCTTCCACCCATTCCTGTCAGCCTACTGTGATAAAAAGGAAGCAACTAGAGCCCAAAAAAAACTAAAATTATTAAGCAGCTTTCACTGGATTCTTGTCATTGTTCCACCATTGATATCTAAGTTAATGTTCTCTGTCTGCAGCGTCTGGTTAATGGCTTACATGGTTTTAAATTATTATTATATTAACTCAGTATTTTCTACCAGCGGGAATTAAATCCTGCATGGAGACCATATCTCTTTAACTAATGCCTCTTCCTACCATTGTTCTTCCAGAGTTATAACTCCAGGAGGGTTTTGGACCCGTTGATCTTCTCAGCTGAGCTCTGGTCTGTCAGGGTATCAGGAGGAGACTTGGTCCGTTCTGGAGGCTCTAAAGGCGTAAAAAACCTCTCAGTGGTGCAGGGTCTGCTGTTAGGTCTGCTGTTAGGTCTGGGGCTACTGGGGGGTCTCTGCCCATTGGACCGAGCCAGGAACCCCCCCATCAGATACATGAAGCCTCCAGCTGAGTCCTTTCAATGCGGCGGAGCGGAGGCTCTGCTCCGTTTGACTGAGCTCCTGGAGTTTTTATGTTTTCTCTGTCACCTTCTATACATCATGACCATGTTTCCTGCTCCATCCTGCATCACTGCTGAATAAAACCATGTCTGAACGCTTTCAGACTTTTCTTTAGAAGTGGAAAATGTGGTCAAGGTTCAGGTTTTAATTGTTAAAGAGCTCTGAAGACTAAATCATGATCTGGGTTTGACTACCTTGTCCTGAAAAGACATTTCAAACCACTCCAGTTTTAGCAGATTTGCTTTGCCAGCATGTCTAGTTTTGTTACTTCTAGGATTTCTCTGCTAACCTTTAAAAGTTAACATGGTTTTATAGGTTATTGCTCCAACCTGTAAATCTAAGCTTTCATAAGAACTTCACTTGTTTCTGAGGTTCTTAAAATCCAGCAGGAACCCTTTACACACTTTATTTCAGGTGTGATGTTCTAGGTTCCTGGATTCAGCCAGAAACGGTTTGGCATCAATCGAAGCAAATCTGACTTTGTAAACGCTGTGAAATGAGCCTCAGTGACATCAGTCAGGCAGCTTTACAGATGCTGCAAGCAAAAAACAGCAAAAAACTGCTGCTTCTCATCTCTACACCTGCCTGTGAAAGCAAATGAACATTTTCCTTCAGGTCAATAACACATCTGGATGCTCCATGGCAGCATCCAGATGTGCTGAAACACAAGATTTAAAGCTGCAGAGATCAAGTTAAACCCTGTCTGCCATCCTTCCAGTCAGAAACAGTCAGTGCTTTATGGTTATAACTGTGTTTCTATTAACATTTTAAACACTGTGATGCTATATTATAGAGAGTCTTGCATTGTTCTATATTAGTCTGTTATGTGAAAACAGGTCATTTCTTCTGAGAGCTCAACGAGTTTTATAATAACTTCATTATTAAAAGGTGTTTCCAAAAGAGATTTAAGTCAAAGGCCCTTTCTAGATAAAGTAGTTACACTGACCTGTGAATATTTAATCCAGAATAAATGTCTTTGTTTGTTTTACAAAGAATAAAGTTCTGTATTGTAGCATACAATGCTTTTTATTTAAATATTGCTATTTTATAAACATCCAGAACTAAAATTAAAGGGAGTGGCCTGAAGATACTGACTGATGATTGAAAGAGGGAGCAATTATCTAATTAATAGACATAATTCTATAAAAACATTATTGGAGACAGAAAACCTCCAGTGGAGCATCTGTGTGTCCCACCTGTGGCCACCAGAGGGCGCCCTGGTGTTATGTTTTCTAAAAGAAAAGCCTAAACCAGAACAATGATCATCCCTGAATCACCATGGAGCCAGAGGTTAGAGGTCAGAGGTTAGAGGTTTGCTTAGTAACACCAGAGCTTCAGCATCAGCATGCAGTCAATGGTCAGAGTATGGCAACAGCAGCAAGTCTCACTGCAGAACCAGATGCTGATGTTGGTGTTATGTTTTCTAAAAGAAAAGTGGAGCATCTGTGTGTCCCACCTGTGGCCATCAGAGGGCGCCCTGGTGTTATGTTTTCTAAAGGAAAACCCTAAACCAGAACAATGATCATCCCTGAATCAGCATGCAGTCCGAGGTTAGAGGTCAGAGGTTAGAGGTTTGCTTAGTAACACCAGAGCTTCAGCATCACCATGCAGTCAGAGGTCAGAGGTTAGAGGTTTGCTTAGTAACACCAGAGCTTCAGCATCACCATGGAGTCAGAGGTCAGAGGTTAGATGTTTGTTTGCTTAGTAACACCAGAGCTTCAGCATCAGCATGCAGTCAGAGGTCAGAGTTTAGAGGTTAGATTAGTAACACCAGAGCTTCAGCATCAGCATGCAGTCAGAGGTGAGAGTATGACATCAGCAGCAAGTCTCACTGCAGAACCAGATGCTGATGTTGCTGTTAAGTGGTTCCATCTCTGGGTGTTTTTCTAAATGATCAGAGATCAGATCAATTCTAATTCTGATTCTACTTTAAGAACTACAAATCCCAGATCAGATCAGCGAGATAAAATACTTTTCAAGCCTTTCACCCCGACCACTGGACACCACCTTCCCAAGACCGGACCCAAGCCACCTTCTCCGTGAGTTCATCAGCCCTGCACTCTTCCCAGGAATCACCTCCGTTTATTCACCAGTCTCCTTATTTTCCCAGCAGAGCCCAGAAGAACCTGACCAGTCAACACCATTTCCTGTTCAGATCCACAATAAACGCTTTAACTGGACTGCCTGCCGCCGTAGATGCTCTCATTCAGTCTTCCTTCTTCAATCATGACTACAGAGGTAGCTCAGGGTAACATGAGCCACTCTGACTACAAGCTTTGTCACAAAGGAGAGTTTAAAGATGAGTCTTAAAAGTTGTGTTTCTTTTCTCTGCAGGGATTGACTCCTCAGAGAAAGATTCAAGAGACCAGAGAAGTAAAGCCTCTCTTCTCCTTTTTCACTTACTTTGTTCAATGTTCTGACTGATAGAAACTTAACAGGTTATATCTTCTAATGAACACCCTTACTAATAAGTATTGAAAAGGGTTTTTTGTAGCTTACTCAGATTTAACTCTGTTTTAGCTGATTTTTTATGTTTAGTTTTTATGAAATGTGTTGCATAGCAAATTCTTCAAATGTTGGCATAAAATTAAAATCATGAATTAATGAAATAATTGAATGAAAGATTAATGAATTAATTTATGAAGTGAAATTGGTGTTCCAAGGGTTAGTGTTGGGGTTTAGGGGTTAGGGTGGGTTTATCATAATGACATCCCCCTAAATAAGTCATTTGACCAAAAAGGTTTGGTGTAGAGGAATGAAACAATTAAGAGTCCAGAAATAAACCCAAAACCATGAGATATAACGAGTAAAGCAGAGAGAATAATAATGATGTTGTTACAGCTGGAGCTGATAAAGCCCTAAACTAGTTCAGGCCATCTGCCTCTAGTCTTTTTACTACATTTTAACATTTCCACTATATTAGATCAAATACTGATGGTATATCCATGTGTGCCACATGCTTATACTGAGAAGATTAAAGATGAATCAAAGGAAAAGGACATGAAATAAATTAGTTTACATTTCTGCCCACTTCCTGGAACCAGAAAATGTCACGATTCGGTTCTGGTTCATGTTATTATTCTGGTTAGTTAGCTTTGCTGTCTTGGATTAGTTTGTATTCTTACTTTAGTTCAGTATTTTGTTCAGTTCTGTCCTGTTCCCTGCCACTGGTCCTGTCAGTCTTTCATCCACTCCTTCTCCTCCTGATTACCTCCACCTGTTCTCTTTAACTGGCTCTCTCTCTCTCTCCTTTGTTCTCCTGCCTTTTTAAGTCTGCCTCTTCTGCTGCTTCCCTGCCAGAACGTCATTTCTCATGCCTCACATGTCTTGCTTCCCCGCTCATCTGTCCGCCGCTAAGACCTCTCCAGTTGTCTGTGTTTTTGCCTGTCAGTCTGATTACCTGGTCCCACTCTGTTTATTGAGTCTGCCCCCTCCCTGTCTAAGTTTTTGGGCTTTGCCTGGATGTTTGCTCTGTACCCTTCCTGGACTATTTTCTGTATACCTGCCTGCTCCACCCACATCATCTAGTCAATAAATCCTGTTCAAGCATAGGTGAGTGTCTGGCTGAATAGCGGCTTCATCCTCTTCCTCATTCTTTACAGAAAAAGTTTCTGCATTTTATGATCTGACTGAAGGAGACTGAGCTGAATAAAGTGAGAGTTTCTTGACAGGAGGATGTTTCTGCTGCAGAGCATAAATACCTTCAGGTCTGACATGGAGAACAGAGAGACAACAGGAAGTGAAAGCTTCACGCCTCTAATGTGTGTTCAGCTCTGACAGGAAGTGGTGAGATGGTCTCTGGTGGACATTCGTCCTGACAGCATGAAGACGTCTCTCTGCCTGCTGCTGCTGCTCGGTGAGTCCATAGTGTCTGTGTGAGTCCATAGTGTCTGAGTGAGTCCATAGTGTCTGAGTGAGTCCATAGTGTCTGAGTGAGTCCATAGTATCTAAGTGAGTCCATAGTGTCTGTGTGAGTCCATAGTGTCTGAGTGAGTCCATAGTGTCTGAGTGAGTCCATAGTGTCTGAGTGAGTCCATAGTGTCTGTGTGAGTCCATAGTGTCTGAGTGAGTCCATAGTGTCTGAGTGAGTCCATAGTGTCTGAGTGAGTCCATAGTGTCTGAGTGAGTCCATAGTGTCTGTGTGAGTCCATAGTGTCTGAGTGAGTCCATAGTATCTGGGTGAGTCCATAGTGTCTGTGTGAGTCCATAGTGTCTGAGTGAGTCCATAGTGTCTGGGTGAGTCCATAGTGTCTGGGTGAGTCCATAGTGTCTGAGTGAGTCCATAGTGTCTATGTGAGTCCATAGTGTCTGGGTGAGTCCATAGTGTCTGGGTGAGTCCATAGTGTCTGAGTGAGTCCATAGTGTCTTTGTGAGTCCATAGTGTCTGAGTGAGTCCATAGTGTCTGAGTGAGTCCATAGTGTCTGAGTGAGTCCATAGTGTCTGAGTGAGTCCATAGTGTCTGAGTGAGTCCATAGTGTTTGGGTGAGTCCATAGTGTCTGGGTGAGTCCATAGTGTCTGAGTGAGTCCATAGTGTCTGAGTGAGTCCATAGTATCTGGGTGAGTCCATAGTGTCTGAGTGAGTCCATAGTGTCTGGGTGAGTCCATAGTGTCTGGGTGAGTCCATAGTATCTGAGTGAGTCCATAGTGTCTGAGTGAGTCCATAGTGTTTGGGTGAGTCCATAGTGTCTGAGTGAGTCCATAGTGTCTGGGTGAGTCCATAGTGTCTGAGTGAGTCCATAGTGTCTGAGTGAGTCCATAGTGTCTGTGTGAGTCCATAGTGTCTGAGTGAGTCCATAGTATCTGGGTGAGTCCATAGTGTCTGAGTGAGTCCATAGTGTCTGGGTGAGTCCATAGTGTCTGTGTGAGTCCATAGTGTCTGGGTGAGTCCATAGTGTCTGGGTGAGTCCATAGTGTCTGGGTGAGTCCATAGTGTCTGAGTGAGTCCATAGTGTCTTTGTGAGTCCATAGTGTCTGAGTGAGTCCATAGTGTCTGAGTGAGTCCATAGTGTCTGAGTGAGTCCATAGTGTCTGAGTGAGTCCATAGTGTCTGAGTGAGTCCATAGTGTTTGGGTGAGTCCATAGTGTCTGGGTGAGTCCATAGTGTCTGAGTGAGTCCATAGTGTCTGAGTGAGTCCATAGTGTTTGGGTGAGTCCATAGTGTCTGAGTGAGTCCATAGTGTCTGGGTGAGTCCATAGTGTCTGAGTGAGTCCATAGTGTCTGAGTGAGTCCATAGTGTCTGAGTGAGTCCATAGTGTCTGGGTGAGTCCATAGTGTCTGAGTGAGTCCATAGTATCTGGGTGAGTCCATAGTGTCTGAGTGAGTCCATAGTGTCTGAGTGAGTCCATAGTATCTAAGTGAGTCCATAGTGTCTGTGTGAGTCCATAGTGTCTGAGTGAGTCCATAGTGTCTGAGTGAGTCCATAGTGTCTGAGTGAGTCCATAGTGTTTGGGTGAGTCCATAGTGTCTGGGTGAGTCCATAGTGTCTGAGTGAGTCCATAGTGTCTGAGTGAGTCCATAGTGTTTCAATTCAATTCAATTCAATTTTATTTATATAGCGCCAAATCATGAAACAAGTCATCTCAAGGCACTTTACAAAGTCAAGTTCAATCATATTATACAGATTGGGTCAGATTATACAGATTGGTCAAAAATGTCCTATATAAGGAAACCAGTTGATTGCATCAAAGTCCCGACAAGCAGCATTCACTCCTGGGGAACCGTAGAGCCACAGGAAGAGTCATCTGCATTGTACATGGCTTTGCTGCAATCCCTCATACTGAGCAAGCATGAAGCGACAGTGGGAAGAAAAACCACCCATTAACGGGAAAAAAAAAAACCTCCGGCAGAACCGGGCTCAGTATGAACGGTCATCTGCCTCGACCGACTGGGGTTACAGAAGACAGAACAGAGACACAACAAGAGAAACAAAAAAGCACAGAAGCACACATTGATCTAGTAATCTGTTCTACATTAGATGGTAGTAGCGGGTGAGCCGTCTTCTCTGGATGATGTCACAGTTAACAGAACGCCAGACCAGGTGTACCTACTATGAAGAGAAAAGAGAGAGAACAGAAAGTTAAAGCAGAAATGACAACACATAATGCATAATTGAAGAACAGTAGAACTCAATATAGTGAGAAAATTAGATCCTGATATACTCCAGTAACCTAAGCCTATAGCAGTAAAACTATAAAGGTAGCTGAGAGTAACATGAGTCACTAGTTATAATTTTTGTCAAAAAGAAAAGTTTTAAGCCTAGTCTTAAAAGTAGACGGGGTGTCTGCCTCACGGACCAAAACTGGGAGTTGGTTCCACAGAAGAGGAGCCTGATAGCTAAAGGATCTGCCTCCCATTCTACTTTTAGAGACTCTAGGAACCACCAGCAGACCTGCGGTCTGAGAGCGAAGTGCTCTGTTAGGAACATACGGGGTAATCAGAGCTCTGATATATGATGGAGCTTGATTATTAAGGGCTTTATACGTTAGAAGAAGAATTTTAAATTCTATTCTTGATTTAACAGGAAGCCAATGAAGGGAAGCTAAAATTGGAGAAATATGATCCCTCTTGTTGATTTTCATCAGAACTCTTGCTGCAGCATTTTGGATCAGCTGAAGGCTTTGAACTGCATTTTGTGGACTTCCTGATAGTAAAGAATTACAATAGTCCAGCCTTGAAGTAACAAATGCATGGACCAGTTTTTCAGCATCACTCCTGGACAGAATGTTTCTAATTTTGGCGATATTCCGGAGGTGAAAAAAGGAAACTCTGGAAACCTGTTTAATATGGGATTTAAATGACATGTCTTGGTCAAAAATAACACCAAGATTTTTTACTTTATTACCAGAGGCCAAGTTAATGCCACCCAGATTAAGTGATTGGTTAAGAAGTTTATTTTTTGAGGACTCTGGCCCAAAGATTAAAACTTCGGTCTTGTCAGAATTTAGATGCAGGAAATTTAAAGTCATCCAGCTTTTGATGTCATCAAGACATGACTGCAGTCGAAGTAATTGATTGGATTCATCAGGATTTATGGATAAATATAGCTGAGTATCATCAGCATAACAGTGGAAATTAATCCCATGCTGTCTGATAATTTTGCCTATCGGAAGCATATATATAGTAAAGAGAATTGGTCCAAGGACTGAACCCTGTGGTACTCCACAGGTGACCCTAGAGTTTGAGGAAGATTTATTATTAACATGAACAAATTGGAATCTGTCTGACAGATAAGATTTAAACCAGCCTAATGCTTTCCCCTTAATCCCTACAGTATGTTCAAGTCTTTGTAGGAGAATATTGTGATCAACTGTATCAAACGCAGCACTGAGATCTAACAGGACAAGTATAGACACAAGTCCATTATCTGAGGCCATGAGAATATCATTAGTGACCTTCACCAGAGCTGTTTCAGTGCTATGATGAGCTCTGAAGCCTGACTGAAACTCCTCAAGTAGGTCATTACTTTGTAAATGTTCACAAAGTTGATTAGCAACTACTTTCTCAAGAATTTTAGATAAGAAAAGAAGATTAGATATAGGTCTGTAATTTACTAACTCATCTTGATCAAGAGAAGGTTTCTTAAGTAAAGGTTTAATAACAGCTACTTTAAAAGCCTGTGGTACATATCCATTTACCAAGGATAGATTAATCATGTCTAAAATAGGACCACTGATCAGAGGGAATACCTCCTTAAACAACTTGGTTGGGATTGGGTCTAACATACAGGTAGAAGGTTTAGATGAAGCTAAAATTTTAGATAGCTCAGAAAGCTCTACTGCTTCTAAACAGTTCAAACACTGCACAGATTCTAAAGATTCCTCCAATGCTGCCTCACTTACTGAGGACGAGGTAATCATGTTTGGGAGGATGCCAATTATTTTATTTTTAATGGCATCAATTTTATTTATGAAGAATCCCATAAAATCATTACTACTAAGAGCTAAGGGAATGGATGGATCAACAGAGCTGTGGCTCTGAGTAAGTTTGGCAACTGTACTAAAGAGAAATCTAGGATTATTTTTATTCTCTTCAATTAATGATGAAAAATATGCTGCTCTAACTCTGCGGAGGGTCTTGTTATACAACAATAGTCTGTCCCTCCAGATTAAGTAGGATTCCTCTTGGTGTGTAGAGCGCCATTTTCTCTCCAATTTCCTAACATTGTGCTTCAAGGAACGCAGCTCTGAATTAAACCAAGGAGCCAGCTTCCTGTGAATAATCACCTTCTTTTTCAAGGGAGCTACATTGTCTAATGCAGAACGCAATGAGGAAGTCACATTGTTAGCAAAGGTATCGATTTGTGAATGGGAAGAAACAGCAATGCTGCCATCTACAGGGCATTTCTGCAATACTGAGGATATTAAAAAGGGGACAGACTCTTTAAGTTTTGATACAGCATTATCCGATAAAGATCTACTATAATGGAACCCTCTTTTGGGAGTGGAGAACTCAGTTAGATTAAACTCAAATGTTATTAAAAAATGATCAGACAGGACAGGGTTGTGAGAGAATACTGTTAATTCTTCACAATCAATGCCATATGTCAGAACAAGGTCTAAAGTATGGAGCCGAGAGTGCGTCGTTTATGCACATTTTGAGCAAAACCAATTGAATCTAGGATAGTTTTAAAGGCTACACTAAGGTTATCACATTCTGTGTCAACATGGATGTTAAAATCACCCACTATAATAGCCTTATCAGTATTTAACACCAAATCAGATAAGAAATCTGAAAACTCATCCAAAAACTGAGTGTAAGGGCCTGGTGGACGATACAAAACAACAAACAGAAGAGGTTTTATTGCTTTGCAGTTTGGATGAGGGAAACTGAGGGTTAAATGTTCAAAAGAACTGTAATTATTAGTTGGCCTGGGACTAATTAATAAATCAGACTGAAAGATAGTTGCCACTCCTCCTCCTCTTCCCACAGATCTGGGAATGTGGAAATTTGAATAACTGGAGGGGGTTGACTCATTTATACTAACGTAGTCCTCTTGTAGCCAGGTTTCTGTGAGACAAAACAAATCAATCTGATTATCAGAAATCAATTCATTAACTAACAAAGTCTTTGGAGGGAGAGACCTTATATTTAATAGACCACATTTTATTATTTTATTTTTAGGTTCAAGGTGAACCATATTGATTTTTATTAGGTTTTTATGATTTGTTCCTTTTAGATCAGTTTTTGATCTGTTAAGTTTTGGCCGTGGGAAAGACACCGTCTCAATAGGGTAATGGGTGGGTAACAGTACAGAAGCTGCAGAGAGGTGTGTTAAACTACGGCTCTGCTTCCTGGTCTGGACCCTGGGTTGTCAGCATTTAGGAGAACTAATAAATCCGGCCAGATTCCTAGAAAGAAGAGCAGCACCCTCCAAAGTAGGATGGATGCCGTCTCTCCGGATCAGACCAGGTTTTCCCCAGAAAGTTCTCCAGTTATCAATGTAGCCCACGTCGTTTTCTGGACACCACCTAGACAACCAGCGGTTGAATGATGACATGCGGCTAAACATGTCATCACTGGTCAGATCAGGCAGGGGACCAGAGAAAATTACAGAGTCCGACATTGTTTTAGCAAACTCACAAACCGAAGCAACACCAACTTTGGTGACCTCTGATCGGCGTGACCGGGTGTCATTGCCGCCAGCGTGAATAACAATTTTGCGGTATTTACGCTTATCCTTAGCCAGTAGTTTTAGGTAGGATTCTATGTCGCCTGTTCTGGCCCCTGGTAGGCATTTAACTATGGTCCCTGGTTTCTTTAGTGCCACATTTCTCATTATGGAGCTGCCAATAATTAAGGTCGGCTCCTCGGCGAGATTGTCGCTCAGAGGGGAAAATTTATTAGAAACGCAGATGGGTTGGTGGTGATCTGGGGTCTGTAATCTAGAGCTATGCTTCCTACGAACTGTCACCCAGCCAGCCTGGTTACCAGGCTGCTCGGGTGCTACTGCTTTAGGTTCGCTACGTGAAGTTACTCTATGCGGCTCCGCGCTAGCAAAAGAGCGGCTATCAGCTGGTTTTTCAACAGCACGGAGCCGGGTCTCCAATTCTGACACCCTCGCCTCCAAAGCTACAAAAACACTACATTTATTACATGTACCATCATCACTAAAGGAGGCAGAGGAATAACTGAACATCTGACACAGAGAGCAGCAGATAGGAGACTTAGTCAGAGCCGGAGAAGCCATTATGAGGCTAAGGCTTGGCTAGCGCTAGGCTAACGCTAGGCTAAAGCTAGGCTAGCGCCCTATTATCACGCCAAAGAACAAACCGTGTGAAACACGAGGAGTTCCCAAACGTGATGAGCAGCCACAGACAATGTTTTAAAAGTGCTTATGTTTGGAAACAGATGTTACAGCAAAGAGGTTTAAAGATAAAAAGCGAGAGAGCCTGGAGCAAAGCTCCGTCGTTCACACAGCAACAACAGGAAGTGACGCAATACGCCTTACCGCAAACAGGAAGTCCCAGGATGAGATGACTGCTCTCTTCTGTTTTTTTTTCTGTTTGGGTGAGTCCATAGTGTCTGAGTGAGTCCATAGTGTCTGGGTGAGTCCATAGTGTCTGGGTGAGTCCATAGTGTCTGGGTGAGTCCATAGTGTCTGAGTGAGTCCATAGTATCTAAGTGAGTCCATAGTGTCTGTGTGAGTCCATAGTGTCTGAGTGAGTCCATAGTGTCTGAGTGAGTCCATAGTATCTAAGTGAGTCCATAGTGTCTGAGTGAGTCCATAGTGTCTGGGTGAGTCCATAGTGTCTGGGTGAGTCCATAGTGTCTGGGTGAGTCCATAGTGTCTGAGTGAGTCCATAGTATCTAAGTGAGTCCATAGTGTCTGTGTGAGTCCATAGTGTCTGAGTGAGTCCATAGTGTCTGAGTGAGTCCATAGTATCTAAGTGAGTCCATAGTGTCTGTGTGAGTCCATAGTGTCTGAGTGAGTCCATAGTGTCTGAGTGAGTCCATAGTGTCTGAGTGAGTCCATAGTGTTTGGGTGAGTCCATAGTGTCTGGGTGAGTCCATAGTGTCTGAGTGAGTCCATAGTGTTTGGGTGAGTCCATAGTGTCTGAGTGAGTCCATAGTGTCTGAGTGAGTCCATAGTGTCTGTGTGAGTCCATAGTGTCTGAGTGAGTCCATAGTGTCTGGGTGAGTCCATAGTGTCTGGGTGAGTCCATAGTATCTGGGTGAGTCCATAGTGTCTGAGTGAGTCCATAGTGTCTGAGTGAGTCCATAGTGTCTGAGTTAGTCCATAGTGTCTGAGTGAGTCCATAGTGTCTGAGTGAGTCCATAGTGTCTGAGTGAGTCCATAGTGTCTGAGTGAGTCCATAGTGTCTGAGTGAGTCCATAGTATCTGGGTGAGTCCATAGTGTCTGAGTGAGTCCATAGTGTCTGAGTGAGTCCATAGTGTCTGGGTGAGTCCATAGTGTCTGAGTGAGTCCATAGTGTCTGAGTGAGTCCATAGTGTCTGGGTGAGTCCATAGTGTCTGAGTGAGTCCATAGTGTCTGAGTGAGTCCATAGTGTCTGGGTGAGTCCATAGTGTCTGGGTGAGTCCATAGTGTCTGAGTGAGTCCATAGTGTCTGAGTGAGTCCATAGTGTCTGAGTGAGTCCATAGTGTCTGGGTGAGTCCATAGTGTCTGAGTGAGTCCATAGTATCTGGGTGAGTCCATAGTGTCTGAGTGAGTCCATAGTGTCTGAGTGAGTCCATAGTGTCTGAGTTAGTCCATAGTGTCTGAGTGAGTCCATAGTGTCTGAGTGAGTCCATAGTGTCTGAGTTAGTCCATAGTGTCTGAGTGAGTCCATAGTGTCTGAGTGAGTCCATAGTGTCTGAGTGAGTCCATAGTGTCTGGGTGAGTCCATAGTGTCTGAGTGAGTCCATAGTGTCTGAGTGAGTCTAGGTCTGGTTCTAGCTGACTGTCTTCAGGTTAGCAGGAGAACGTGGGGACCTGCTGCTGTCTCTGAGGACAGGAACTGTTAGAAGCTATGTCCCCCTCCAGGCTACTGATGCTGTATTTTTTGAAATCAGACTTTGTTCCTGGTTCTGACCTGTTAAATGCTGCCTGAATGTGACTCCAGGTGAAAAGTTCTCACCTGCAGGTTGACCTGCTCTAGAGACCAGCAGGTCCAGAAACCATGGAGGAACCAGCTTTTAGGGTTCACTGTTCCTGTGACGTTCCTCAGCAGAGACAGGGTGGGTGGAGGTTGGGTGATAATGTCAGCGTCTCAGCAGAGACAGTTATTGTGTCAGCAGCACTGAGGGGAAGCAGAGCGACTAAAAGGAGAGAAACTCTGGAGTTTATGGAAGCTCAGAGGTTCAGATGTGGAGACGCTGCAGGACTGGAGGAGCAGAGAACTTCAGAGACCAGAGTTCCTCATGACTCCAGAGTCCCTCATGACTCCAGGAGGCCCAGGTTATCTTATATTATTATTTTAATAATTAACATTTTGTTAATATTGATCAGCGGGTCTCCTCATGACTCCAGAGCAGGACGCTTAGAGTCTGATTAGGCAGACTACCTGGTCCCTGTTAAAATGCCATAAAACACAGTAGACTGAGAGCGAGATCTGCAGCGTTACAGATCACTGTGTGCAGGACACAGGGGCCAGAACAGGGGTCCAGGGGCCATTGCCCCCCCACTGTGTGGCCCCGGCCATGATCTGGCCCCAGCAGACATTCACTGGGTCAGATGGTGCTGAGATCGTAGACTTAGACAACGTTATTGTCGTTCTGCATGTAGAGTGCTTACAGACAGTTTGTTGCATACAGCTTATAGGACTATGGTCAGATTCCAGGTGGAATAATTTACAGTATAAAGTGCAGCAGTGATCAAAATGTAAACAGTGCAGGAGAAAAACAGTGTACAATCACAGTGTGCAGGAGAATGTTCAAACCTTCTTTATGTGCATAAATAATGGTGCAAAATACATTTATGTTGAGTTGTGAATAATTAAAAAGGAAAGTAAAAGTTGGGCAGCATTGGTAATGTGGTGCAGAGTCCCGTTTATAATTCAACTATAGACTGACCCACCTCACCTACACCAACACTCCTGCTACGGCGTGATGGGCTCAGAAACAATGATTACAGATACACAGAGACATTATAAGAAGAACATTATAAGAAGAACATTATAAGATGAACATTATAAGATGAACTTTATAAGAAGAACATTATTAGATGAACATTATAAGAAGAACATTATAAAATGAACATTATAAGATGAACATTATAAGATGAACATTATAAGAAGAACATTATAAGAAGAACTTTATAAGAAGAACATTATTAGATGAACCTGCAGCTCCTCAGCCTCACCAACACGCCACATCAATGTGATGCACTCAGAAACAGCGCATGGACCTGCAGGACGTGACGCACGCTGTCCTAAACATAGATGGAGGTATTTTAGTCAGGACGTGTGTAGGTCTAATAATTCTGCTCAGACTTTAATAAATCAAAGTAAACACAGGCAGACCAGACATGAACTGGTTTCTCACATTTCCTGTTAGAAGAGCAGGAAGTTGTCTCTGCAGCACCAGACTGCGTCCTTTATAAGATTATTTCCTGTTGTTCTGGTCAGTTTTAATATATCTGTACCTTTAATTAATGACCATCACTCTTCATTAATGATAACAGCAGCAGGTGTGGACAGGAGGTCTCCTGTCCACACCTGCTGGAGGTCCAGAAACCAGACAGGGTGGACAGGAGGTCCAGAAACCAGACAGGGTGGACAGGAGGTCCAGAAACCAGACAGGGTGGACAGGAGGTCCAGAAACCAGACAGGGTGGACAGGAGGTCCAGAAACCAGACAGGGTGGACAGGTGGTCCAGGAGACCAGACAGGGTGGACAGGAGGTCCAGAAACCAGACAGGGTGGACAGGAGGTCCAGAAACCAGACAGGGTGGACAGGAGGTCCAGAAGACCTGACAGGGTGGACAGGAGGTCCAGAAACCAGACAGGGTGGACAGGAGGTCCAGAAACCAGACAGGGTGGACAGGAGGTCCAGAAACCAGACAGGGTGGACAGGAGGTCCAGAGACCAGACAGGGTGGACAGGAGGTCCAGAAACCAGACAGGGTGGACAGGAGGTCCAGAAACCAGACAGGGTGGACAGGAGGTCCAGAAACCAGACAGGGTGGACAGGAGGTCCAGAGACCAGACAGGGTGGACAGGAGGTCCAGAAACCAGACAGGGTGGACAGGAGGTCCAGGAGACCAGACAGGGTGGACAGGAGGTCCAGGAGACCAGACAGGGTGAACAGGAGGTCCAGAGACCAGACAGGGTGAACAGGAGGTCCAGAAGACCAGACAGGGTGGACTGGAGGTCCAGGAGACCAGACAGGGTGGACAGGAGGTCCAGAAACCAGACAGGGTGGACAGGAGGTCCAGGAGACCAGACAGGGTGGACAGGAGGTCCAGAAACCAGACAGGGTGGACAGGAGGTCCAGAGACCAGACAGGGTGAACAGGAGGTCCAGAGACCAGACAGGGTGAACAGGAGGTCCAGGAGACCAGACAGGGTGGACAGGAGGTCCAGAAGACCAGACAGGGTGGACTGGAGGTCCAGGAGACCAGACAGGGTGGACAGGAGGTCCAGAAGACCTGACAGGGTGGACAGGAGGTCCAGAAGACCTGACAGGGTGGACAGGAGGTCCAGAGACCAGACAGGGTGGACAGGAGGTCCAAAGACCTGACAGGGTGGACAGGAGGTCCAAAGACCTGACAGGGTGGACAGGAGGTCCAGAGACCAGACAGGGTGGACAGGAGGTCCAAAGACCAGACAGGGTGGACAGGAGGTCCAGAGACCAGACAGGGTGGACAGGAGGTCCAGAGACCAGACAGGGTGGACAGGAGGTCCAGGAGACCAGACAGGGTGGACAGGAGGTCCAGAGACCAGACAGGGTGGACAGGAGGTCCAGAGACCAGACAGGATGGACAGGAGGTCCAGAGACCAGACAGGGTGGACAGGAGGTCCAGAGACCAGACAGGGTGGACAGGAGGTCCAGAAACCAGACAGGGTGGACAGGAGATCCAGAAACCAGACAGGGTGGACAGGAGGTTCAGAAACCAGACAGGGTGGACAGGAGGTCCAGAGACCAGACAGGGTGGACAGGAGGTCCAGAAACCAGACAGGGTGGACAGGAGGTCCAGAAACCAGACAGGGTGGACAGGAGGTCCAGAGACCAGACAGGGTGGACAGGAGGTCCAGAAACCAGACAGGGTGGACAGGAGGTCCAGAAACCAGACAGGGTGGACAGGAGGTCCAGGAGACCAGACAGGGTGGACAGGAGGTCCAGAAACCAGACAGGGTGGACAGGAGGTCCAGAAGACCTGACAGGGTGGACAGGAGGTCCAGAAACCAGACAGGGTGGACAGGAGGTCCAGAAACCAGACAGGGTGGACAGGAGGTCCAGAAACCAGACAGGGTGGACAGGAGGTCCAGAAACCAGACAGGGTGGACAGGAGGTCCAGAAACCAGACAGGGTGGACAGGAGGTCCAGAAGACCAGACAGGGTGGACAGGAGGTCCAGGAGACCAGACAGGGTGGACAGGAGGTCCAGAGACCAGACAGGGTGGACAGGAGGTCCAGAGACCAGACAGGGTGGACAGGAGGTCCAGAGACCAGACAGGGTGGACAGGAGGTCCAGAAACCAGACAGGGTGGACAGGAGGTCCAGAAACCAGACAGGGTGGACAGGAGGTCCAGAGACCAGACAGGGTGGACAGGAGGTCCAGAAACCAGACAGGGTGGACAGGAGGTCCAGAGACCAGACAGGGTGGACAGGAGGTCCAGAGACCAGACAGGGTGGACAGGAGGTCCAGAGACCAGACTGGGTGGACTGGAGGTCCAGGAGACCAGACAGGGTGGACAGGAGGTCCAGAAACCAGACAGGGTGGACAGGAGGTCCAGAAACCAGACAGGGTGGACAGGAGGTCCAGAAACCAGACAGGGTGGACAGGAGGTCCAGAGACCAGACAGGGTGGACTGGAGGTCCAGAAACCAGACAGGGTGGACTGGAGGTCCAGAAACCAGACAGGGTCGACAGGAGGTCCAGAAACCAGACAGGGTGGACAGGAGGTCCAGAAACCAGACAGGGTGGACAGGAGGTCCAGGAGACCAGACAGGGTGGACAGGAGGTCCAGAAACCAGACAGGGTGGACAGGAGGTCCAGGAGACCAGACAGGGTGGACAGGAGGTCCAGAAGACCTGACAGGGTGGACAGGAGGTCCAGAAACCAGACAGGGTGGACAGGAGGTCCAGAAACCAGACAGGGTGGACAGGAGGTCCAGAAACCAGACAGGGTGGACAGGAGGTCCAGAAGACCAGACAGGGTGGACAGGAGGTCCAGGAGACCAGACAGGGTGGACAGGGGGTCCAGAAACCAGACAGGGTGGACAGGAGGTCCAGAAACCAGACAGGGTGGACAGGAGGTCCAGAGACCAGACAGGGTGGACAGGAGGTCCAGAAACCAGACAGGGTGGACTGGAGGTCCAGGAGACCAGAACCGAGGAACACTGGCCATCTACTGGCAGATGATGCGGCTCCATCAGCCTGGAATAAAGAGAGGAACGGAGCTGAGTGGCTGCTGCTGGAGGAGGACAGTCTGGATCTTCTCAGCCAGCCGGGTCAGGATCAGAACCTTCAGTGGAGAAAGACGGCAGCAGAACAGGAGGTTCATCCTCTGCTGTGATCAGATAAACACTTCTACTGTCTCCAGGGTCTGATGTCCTCTTTAGAACGCTTCAGCTCATTTTCACGTTGGTAATCAGAGGGTTTAGGGTCGGGGTGGTTTCACTAGAGTGGTAGGAAAGGTGGTGGGTTTCATCCTGTTGATGATCTCTTCATCCTCATGCTGGGAGACTTCTGACAGGCATTGTAGTGGCTGTGAGATTATAAAATGTGTTTAATTAGGGTGGGTGGTGCTGAGGAACCAGAGAAGAAAGAGTAGATTGAGTCTGTTTCTGTTTTTAAATGATCACACTGCTCCTCAGTAGTTTCTGTAGGTGAGGAGCTTATTGGTTTCAGAGAAGGTTCATGGTGGAGAACAGCTGCTGGGAGTTTCCAGGACCGTTTCTAATGATGCTTCTGTAAAGTTGTGACCGTGCCTTTGAGTGACTTTGAGTCGTGTTCTTGGTGTTCTGGGGAAGCTTGTTTGTCCACAGTAAGGCCTGTTCCTTTAAATCTCCACCCAGATGGCTTCATTCTACGTAGCTCCATGGTGTACCAGGGGGCTGATGGGAGAAAGTGACTGTTCTGGTTCTGACTGGGGCGTGAAGATCCAGGATTCTCCTCAGGGTGTTATTATAATAATCCACAGAGTCCATGGCTGGTTAACAGTTTACAGAACAGAGACGTTGAAGGACTCTGGGTCAATGTCTTTAAGGTTTCTGAAGCAGATTAATGAGGGTGGAGGGTGAAGACATCTTCATGGAAACGGCGGTCAGAAACACCAGATCATAGACCAGAAGATTACTGAGATGTGCATAGTTAGTGATGACCAGGTCAAGTGTCCCTCCTGGTGTGTTATAGGGGACAAAGGAAGCCAGACCACCACCATGGCCTGTGCTGCAGGGCATGGTGGTGACATGGTGGTGACATTCATGCTGACATTCCTCAGAGGTTATAGGGGACTAAGGAAGCCAGACCACCACCATGGCCTGTGCTGCAGGCTTTCTGTAGGTAGCAGCAGCCAGGAGGACAGGTCTCATCTAATGCAGCAACAACATCTGGTTGGTGGGACACTAAAGTCCCCTCGTCTACTAGTCTGCATCCAGCACCGACATTCCTCAGAGGAAACAATGGAACATGGAACATAAATGGATTTTAGTTTCTATTTTGTTACAGTTTTAATAAACTGAAAATTAAAAACATAAATCTCATCTCTGTTTTACTAAAAACCCAGATGAAGACAATTGTTTCAGAAACTAATTCTTTATCATAGACCGGCCGCCTGCAGAATCCTTTCTTTGGGTCGAGCCTAGCAGCAGAACTGAAGCCAATTACTGATCCTGGGTTCTGACAGTGAAACACACTGAGTCCATGAAGCAGAACCAAGACCGAATGAAACCAGGAGGACCAGGAAATCACTGAGGGAGGAAGAAGAACCAGGACCAAGCCTCTGAGCCACCGAGGCACCGAGGGGAAGTGAAACCAAAACCGTTCTCTGGGCCACACTGTTGGGTTCCTTTAGCCAAACTGGTTCCAGGAGATCCAGATTTATGGGTTTACACTCTGTGAACACTGAGTTCTGGTCCTCACCCAGAACCTCCTGGTTCTGACCTGGTTCTCTGCAGCAGGACCACTGGGAGGATCCATAGTTTAGCCGTCTGATGTCTTACTGCCAGGAACAGTGAGACTTTTAACAATCATGTAAAAAATACATTTAAACTAAAGTTTGCTAACGCAGCTTTGATGGAAATAATCTAAATATCCTTTAATCCAATAAAGAAAGTGTTAAGGTGGCGAGGCACATCAGAATCTCTCCTCTGGGTTTACAGAACCAGAACCAAAGAAACCGTGGACAGATTAACTTCTGTTTGGGGCAGAAATGTTAAAGTCAACTTTTAGGTCTGCAGGTACAGAACCAGCCACTTTGTCACCATCCAGGTTAGATCTAAACCAAACTCTCCTCTGGAGACCAACTCTGAGTTCTTCAGAACATGAAGGTTCTGTCTGGAGGGTCCGTCAGTGGACCACCAGACTCCCAGCACTGAGTTCTACCCAGGGTGATGGAGATGTCTTAGAGGTGTCTGCTACGTCACAGAAAAGGTTCTGTTGTCTTCAACAATCTGAACTATCAAAACACAAGCAGAACTACTTCAGAGGCACCAGACCAGAAACTGTGAGATGTTTCCATCACAGTTTTACTGCTTGGTTCCTGTTTTCTCTGGTCTGACTGGTTCTGTCACGTTGCTGCGTCACTCCGACTGAAGTCCAGACCCGGTTGACCCGGTCACAGGAACCGTAGGACGGTGAGGCCATACGGTCATTAAATCATCTTACCGACAGGATGAATAGCCTTCAATCATCCATCATCTGACTACGTCAGGGTCAGGGGGGCGGGGCCTGTCCCCAGCAGTCTGTGGGTGATTGGTGGGTCTTCTCTGGTCAGGAGTCCACCACAGGACCCATGTCCAGTCTGTAGGACAAATGTCCAGTCTGTAGGACCCGTGTCCAGTAAGTAGGACCCATGTCCAGTCTTTAGGACCCGTGTCCCGTCTGTAGGACCCATGTCCAGTCTGTAGGACCCGTGTCCAGTCTTTAGGACCCGTGTCCAGTCTGTAGGACCCATGTCCCGTCTGTAGGACCCATGTCCAGTCTATAGGACCCATGTCCAGTCTTTAGGACCCATGTCCAGTCTTTAGGACCCGTGTCCAGTCTTTAGGACCCGTGTCCAGTCTGTAGGACCCATGTCCCGTCTGTAGGACCCATGTCAGGAAGTAGGACCCATGTCCAGTCTTTAGGACCCATGTCCAGTAAGTAGGACCCATGTCCAGTCTTTAGGACCCATGTCCAGTCTGTAGGACCCATGTCCCGTCTGTAGGACCCATGTCCAGTCTATAAGACCCATGTCCAGTCTGTAGGACCCATGTCCAGTCTGTAGGACCCATGTCCCGTCTGTAGGACCCATGTCCAGTCTATAGGACCCATGTCCAGTAAGTAGGACCCATGTCCAGTCTGTAGGACCCATGTCCAGTCTTTAGGACCCATGTCCAGTCTGTAGGACCCATGTCCAGTAAGTAGGACCCATGTCCAGTCTTTAGGACCCATGTCCAGTCTGTAGGACCCATGTCCAGTAAGTAGGACCCATGTCCAGTCTTTAGGACCCATGTCCCGTCTGTAGGACCCATGTCCAGTCTGTAGGACCCATGTCCAGTCTGTAGGACCCATGTCCAGTCTGTAGGACCATGTCCCGTCTGTAGGACCCATGTCCAGTCTATAGGACCCATGTGCAGTCTGTAGGACCCATGTCCAGTAAGTAGGACCCATGTCCAGTCTTTAGGACCCATGTCCAGTCTGTAGGACCCATGTCCAGTAAGTAGGACCCATGTCCAGTCTTTAGGACCCATGTCCAGTCTGTAGGACCCATGTCCAGTCTGTAGGACCCATGTCCAGTAAGTAGGACCCATGTCCAGTCTTTAGGACCCATGTCCAGTCTGTAGGACCCATGTCCAGTCTGTAGGACCCATGTCCCGTCTGTAGGACCCATGTCCAGTCTATAGGACCCATGTCCAGTAAGTAGGACCCATGTCCAGTCTGTAGGACCCATGTCCAGTCTTTAGGACCCATGTCCAGTCTGTAGGACCCATGTCCAGTAAGTAGGACCCATGTCCAGTCTTTAGGACCCATGTCCAGTCTGTAGGACCCATGTCCAGTAAGTAGGACCCATGTCCAGTCTTTAGGACCCATGTCCCGTCTGTAGGACCCATGTCCAGTCTGTAGGACCCATGTCCAGTCTGTAGGACCATGTCCCGTCTGTAGGACCCATGTCCAGTCTATAGGACCCATGTCCAGTCTGTAGGACCCATGTCCAGTAAGTAGGACCCATGTCCAGTCTTTAGGACCCATGTCCAGTCTGTAGGACCCATGTCCAGTAAGTAGGACCCATGTCCAGTCTTTAGGACCCATGTCCAGTCTGTAGAACCCATGTCCAGTCTGTAGGACCCATGTCCAGTCTGTAGGACCCATGTCCAGTCTGTAGGACCCATGTCCAGTAAGTAGGACCCATGTCCAGTCTTTAGGACCCATGTCCAGTCTGTAGGACCCATGTCCAGTCTGTAGGACCCGTGTCCAGTCTGTAGGACCCATGTCCAGTCTGTAGGACCCGTGTCCAGTCTGTAGGACCCATGTCCAGTCTGTAGGACCCATGTCCCGTCTGTAGGACCCGTGTCCAGTCTGTAGGACCCATGTTCAGTCTTTAGGACCCGTGTCCAGTCTGTAGGACCCGTGTCTAGTCTGTAGGACCCGTGTCCAGTCTGTAGGACCCATGTCCAGTCTATAGGACCCATGTCCCGTCTGTAGGACCCATGTCCAGTCTATAGGACCCATGTCCAGTCTGTAGGACCCATGTCCCGTCTGTAGGACCCGTGTCCAGTCTGTAGGACCCATGTTCAGTCTTTAGGCCCCGTGTCCAGTCTGTAGGACCCATGTCCAGTCTATAGGACCCATGTCCCGTCTGTAGGACCCATGTCCAGTCTGTAGGACCCATGTCCAGTCTGTAGGACCCGTGTCCCGTCTTTAGGACCCATGTCCAGTCTGTAGGACCCATGTCCCGTCTTTAGGACCCATGTCCAGTCTGTAGGACCCGTGTCCAGTCTGTAGGACCCTTGTCCCGTCTTTAGGACCCGTGTCCAGTCTGTAGGACCCGTGTCCCGTCTATAGGACCCATGTCCAGTCTGTAGGACCCGTGTCCAGTCTGTAGGACCCATGTCCAGTCTGTAGGACCCATGTCCAGTCTTTAGGACCCATGTCCAGTCTGTAGGACCCATGTCCAGTAAGTAGGACCCATGTCCAGTCTGTAGGACCCATGTCCAGTCTTTAGGACCCGTGTCCCGTCTTTAGGACCCATGTCCAGTCTATAGGACCCATGTCCAGTAAGTAGGACCCATGTCCAGTCTGTAGGACCCATGTCCAGTCTGTAGGACCCATGTCCCGTCTTTAGGACCCATGTCCAGTCTGTAGGACCCATGTCCAGTCTTTAGGACCCGTGTCCAGTCTGTAGGACCCATGTCCAGTCTTTAGGACCCATGTCCAGTCTGTAGGACCCATGTCCCGTCTTTAGGACCCATGTCCAGTCTATAGGACCCATGTCCAGTCTTTAGGACCCATGTCCAGTCTTTAGGACCCGTGTCCCGTCTTTAGGACCCATGTCCAGTCTTTAGGACCCGTGTCCAGTCTTTAGGACCCATGTCCCGTCTTTAGGACCCATGTCCAGTCTTTAGGACCCATGTCCAGTCTTTAGGACCCGTGTCCAGTCTGTAGGACCCATGTCCAGTCTGTAGGACCCATGTCCCGTCTTTAGGACCCATGTCCAGTCTGTAGGACCCATGTCCAGTCTTTAGGACCCGTGTCCAGTCTTTAGGACCCATGTCCAGTCTTTAGGACCCATGTCCAGTCTTTAGGACCCATGTCCCGTCTTTAGGACCCATGTCCAGTCTTTAGGACCCATGTCCAGTCTTTAGGACCCGTGTCCAGTCTGTAGGACCCATGTCCAGTCTGTAGGACCCATGTCCCGTCTTTAGGACCCATGTCCAGTCTGTAGGACCCATGTCCAGTCTTTAGGACCCGTGTCCAGTCTGTAGGACCCATGTCCCGTCTGTAGGACCCGTGTCCAGTCTGTAGGAGCCATGTCCAGTCTGTAGG
This sequence comes from Fundulus diaphanus, assembly GCA_037039145.1. NCBI lineage: Eukaryota > Metazoa > Chordata > Actinopteri > Cyprinodontiformes > Fundulidae > Fundulus > Fundulus diaphanus. Next base: position 57,345,603 of record CM073131.1, on the reverse strand, counting down.
ACCCGTGTCCAGTCTGTAGGACCCATGTTCAGTCTTTAGGACCCATGTCCAGTCTGTAGGACCCATGTTCAGTCTTTAGGACCCATGTCCAGTCTTTAGGACCCGTGTCCAGTCTGTAGGACCCATGTCCAGTCTGTAGGACCCATGTCCCGTCTTTAGGACCCATGTCCAGTCTGTAGGACCCATGTCCAGTCTTTAGGACCCGTGTCCAGTCTGTAGGACCCATGTCCCGTCTGTAGGACCCGTGTCCAGTCTGTAGGAGCCATGTCCAGTCTGTAGGACCCGTGTCCAGTCTGTAGGACCCATGTTCAGTCTTTAGGACCCATGTCCAGTCTGTAGGACCCATGTTCAGTCTTTAGGACCCATGTCCAGTCTGTAGGACCCATGTCCAGTCTGTAGGACCCATGTCCAGTCTTTAGGACCCATGTCCAGTCTGTAGGACCCATGTCCAGTCTTTAGGACCCATGTCCAGTCTGTAGGACCCATGTCCCGTCTGTAGGACCCGTGTCCAGTCTGTAGGAGCCATGTCCAGTCTGTAGGACCCATGTCCAGTCTGTAGGAGCCATGTCCAGTCTTTAGGACCCATGTCCAGTCTTTAGGACCCATGTCCAGTCTGTAGGACCCATGGCCAGTCTGTAGGACCCATGTCCAGTCTTTAGGACCCATGTCCAGTCTTTAGGACCCATGTCCAGTCTGTAGGACCCATGTCCAGTCTTTAGGACCCATGTCCAGTCTGTAGGACCCATGTCCAGTCTGTAGGAGCCATGTCCAGTCTGTAGGACCCATGTCCAGTCTGTAGGACCCATGTCCAGTCTTTAGGACCCGTGTCCAGTCTTTAGGACCCATGTCCAGTCTGTAGGACCCATGTCCAGTCTGTAGGACCCATGTCCAGTCTGTAGGAGCCATGTCCAGTCTTTAGGACCCATGTCCAGTCTGTAGGACCCATGGCCAGTCTGTAGGACCCATGTCCAGTCTTTAGGACCCATGTCCAGTCTGTAGGACCCATGTTCAGTCTTTAGGACCCATGTCCAGTCTGTAGGACCCATGTCCAGTCTGTAGGACCCATGTCCAGTCTTTAGGACCCATGTCCAGTCTGTAGGACCCATGTTCAGTCTTTAGGACCCATGTCCAGTCTGTAGGACCCATGTTCAGTCTTTAGGACCCATGTCCAGTCTGTAGGACCCATGTCCAGTCTGTAGGACCCATGTCCAGTCTGTAGGACCCATGTCCAGTCTGTAGGACCCATGTTCAGTCTTTAGGACCCATGTCCAGTCTGTAGGACCCATGTTCAGTCTTTAGGACCCATGTCCAGTCTTTAGGACCCATGTCCAGTCTTTAGGACCCATGTCCAGTCTGTAGGACCCATGTCCAGTCTTTAGGACCCATGTCCAGTCTGTAGGACCCATGTCCAGTCTGTAGGAGCCATGTCCAGTCTGTAGGACCCATGTCCAGTCTGTAGGACCCATGTCCAGTCTTTAGGACCCGTGTCCAGTCTTTAGGACCCATGTCCAGTCTGTAGGACCCATGTCCAGTCTGTAGGACCCATGTCCAGTCTGTAGGAGCCATGTCCAGTCTTTAGGACCCATGTCCAGTCTGTAGGACCCATGGCCAGTCTGTAGGACCCATGTCCAGTCTTTAGGACCCATGTCCAGTCTGTAGGACCCATGTTCAGTCTTTAGGACCCATGTCCAGTCTGTAGGACCCATGTCCAGTCTTTAGGACCCATGTCCAGTCTGTAGGACCCATGGCCAGTCTGTAGGACCCATGTCCAGTCTTTAGGACCCATGTCCAGTCTGTAGGACCCATGTCCAGTCTGTAGGACCCATGTCCAGTCTGTAGGACCCATGGCCAGTCTGTAGGACCCATGTCCAGTCTTTAGGACCCATGTCCAGTCTGTAGGACCCATGTCCAGTCTTTAGGACCCATGTCCAGTCTGTAGGACCCATGTCCAGTCTTTAGGACCCATGTCCAGTCTGTAGGACCCATGTCCAGTCTTTAGGACCCATGTCCAGTCTGTAGGACCCATGGCCAGTCTGTAGGACCCATGTCCAGTCTGTAGGACCCATGTTCAGTCTTTAGGACCCATGTTCAGTCTTTAGGACCCGTGTCCAGTCTGTAGGACCCGTGTCCTGGTTTCTGACACTTTGCGTCTCTGACTGCTGTTATGCCAGAAACCTGTTTGATTATGAATATTATTATTTGCTATTATAATTTACTAATAGATCATTCAAACTCAAATGGTAGCTATAACAACTAAAATTTAAATGATTGTGATCCAAGGGATGAAAGGCTGTAATGATATAACTAACAATGCATTTATTAATTAGTGTTATGAATATATTTATGCTTGAAAAGTGTGATCTGACCAGTTTAAATTATTAGACCTATCCAGTAAACAGTGATAAGTCAAATTATAATTGCAATTGGAGTTTTAATCCTTAGGTCTTTATCACAAACCAATTAAAATGTCTCAGTTTGTTCGGTTATCAACTGAAAAAGGAGGTACTTCTTTTTGCTCTTAGAAACCATTTAACTTCAGGACCAAAATAACTACAAACAATTACTATTTCACACGTTATTATTTATTAATCTAATAATTCCCTGTTACAGTAATTATCTACTTAACTAAACACTAGGAAACACTACTCGCTACTCAAAGAACATGCAAAAGAAAATAAAAGAAAATAAATTAAAATGGATTAAATGGGTAATAGCAATGCTTAAATCAATTCACAGTTGTTAAGACTGATTGGCATCACATTCAATAAGTCGGTGCTTTGACGTAGCAGCATTTAAAGATATGGCTAACAAAGCTCAGAGGTATCACACTGGAGTACCTAAACAGACCTGAATCCAGGTGGAGAACACCTCTGTACTGAACAGCTAGTCACTAGCAATCATTCACGGTAGTTTCCCCTCCTCCTATTACCGATGACACACCAGTGACAGCTAACTGATGCTAACCCGGGCGTACGCTGTACGAGTTTTTGCCCTTTTCAGGACGATTCTTCAGTCGTGCGAGTAATTTTTGGATCGGGCAGAATTTCAGCTGATCCTGCGTCGTGTACGGGGGGCAACGAGGGGCGATTGGCTTCTCACCACCTCCTCCTGATCACGAATCAGACGGTCGGTTGAAAATCAAACATGTTTGAAATTCAGTCGGCCCTCGTGAGCGATGGTGAGCGCCTCCTGAAGCAGAGCTACGAGCCAATTTCCCCCGACCTGGCGCACTGCGCGCACGCAAACAGGTAGCTCCTTCTTCGTCTTCTCAAACGAAAACATAGGAGCGGAGAGAAGCATGACGGCGGTGCGTGTGACATGGATTTAACTAATAAATCTGGCCGGATTTATTAGTTCTCCTAAATGCTGACAACCCAGGGTCCAGACCAGGAAGCAGAGCCGTAGTTTAACACACCTCTCTGCAGCTTCTGTACTGTTACCCATCCATTATCCTATTGAGACGGTGTCTTTCCCACGGCCAAAACTTAACAGATCAAAAACTGATCTAAAAGGAGCAAATCATAAAAACCTAATAAAAATCAATATGGTTCACCTTGAACCTAAAAATAAAACAATTAAATGTGGTCTATTAAATATAAGGTCTCTCCCTCCAAAGACTTTGTTAGTTAATGAATTGATTTCTGATAAACAGATTGATTTGTTTTGTCTCACAGAAACCTGGCTACAAGAGGACTACGTTAGTATAAATGAGTCAACTCCCTCCAATTATTCAAATTTCCACATTCCCAGATCTGTGGGAAAAGGAGGAGGAGTGGTAACCATCTTTCAGTCTGATTTATTAATTAGTCCCAGGCCAACTAATAATTACAGTTCTTTTGAACATTTAACCCTCAGTTTCCTAACCTGACGCCGCCAGATGGATTTGCTCCGCATATCCATCTGGAAACCTTCCGTTGAAGTAATTTTGGGAAGGGGCGAAAATACTGGTTAGCTGATTGGCCTATGTTGGTGATAGACGGGCCAAATAAACCAATCAGATCAACGAAGCATATGACGTACTCGTCAACATGCTTCGTCGTCGCTCTGTTACGAGCGACGATGAAAACACAACCACAAGCCAAGCTACTCTTGTTGCTGCAGGTAAAGGCTCGTTAGCTCAGCAAATAAATACTCTGTAATTCCGATAAAACTTGCTCGATAGCCATGCTAACGCTAGTTTCATCGGCTGAAGCCGCCATGTTCTTTAGACTGAACTGTTGCGCTTCTCGTTGCGTCACACCTCAACCCGCCTCAAAGCCAACGCTGATTGGACGTTCGTTTGGTGAACGGCTCCAAATTTTCTTTATCGGAGAGTAGCCAGACTGATCTGTGAGGGAAACCTTGAAAGCTCGCGAGATCAGGATGGTCTCACGAGGCTAACAGTTTCCCTCATCCAAACTGCAAAGCAATAAAACCTCTTCTGTTTGTTGTTTTGTATCGTCCACCAGGCCCTTACACTCAGAGAAAATTAGACCCTGATGTCCTCCAGCAGCCTAGGCCTATCACAGCACAACTATAGAGATAGCTCAGGGTAACATGAGCCACTCTAACTATAAGCTTTGTCAAAAAGAAAAGTTTTAAGATTAGTCTTAAAAGTAGACGGGGTGTCTGCCTCACGGACCAAAACTGGGAGTTGGTTCCACAGGAGAGGAGCCTGATAGCTAAAGGATCTGCCTCCCATTCTACTTTTAGAGACTCTAGGAACCACCAGCAGACCTGCAGTCTGAGAGCGAAGTGCTCTGTTAGGAACATACGGGGTAATCAGAGCTCTGATATATGATGGAGCTTGATTATTAAGGGCTTTATACGTTAGAAGGAGAATTTTAAATTCTATTCTTGATTTAACAGGAAGCCAATGAAGGGAAGCTAAAATTGGAGAAATATGATCCCTCTTGTTGATTTTCATCAGAACTCTTGCTGCAGCATTTTGAATCAGCTGAAGGCTTTGAACTGCATTTTGTGGACTTCCTGATAGTAAAGAATTACAATAGTCCAGCCTTGAAGTAACAAATGCATGGACTAGTTTTTCAGCATCACTCCTGGACAGAATGTTTCTAATTTTGGTGATATTCCTGAGGTGAAAAAAGGAAACTCTGGAAACCTGTTTAATATGGGATTTAAATGACATGTCATGACGAGTCATCCAGCTTTTGATGTCATCAAGACATGACTGCAGTCGAAGTAATTGGTTGGATTCATCAGGATTTATGGATAAATATAGCTGAGTATCATCAGCATAACAGTGGAAATTAATCCCATGCTATCTGATAATTTTGCCTATCGGAAGCATATATATAGTAAAGAGAATTGGTCCAAGGACTGAACCCTGTGGTACTCCACAGGTGACCCTAGAGTTTGAGGAAGATTTATTATTAACATTAACAAACTGGAATATGTCCGACAGATAAGATTTAAACCAGCCTAATGCTTTTCCCTTAATCCCTACAGTATGTTCAAGTCTTTGTAGGAGAATATTGTGATCAACTGTATCAAACGCAGCACTGAGATCTAACAGGACAAGTATAGACACAAGTCCATTATCTGAGGCCATGAGAATATCATTAGTGACCTTCACCAGAGCTGTTTCAGTGCTATGATGAGCTCTGAAGCCTGACTGAAACTCCTCAAGTAGGTCACACACAGGTAACACACACAGGTAACCTTACACACAGGTAACCTTACACACAGGTAACCTTACACACAGGTAACCTTACACACAGGTAACCTACGCCCCGCCCACACACAGGTAAACTGACACACAGGTAACCTACACACAGGTAACCTACGCCCCGCCCACACACAGGTAACACACACACACCACACAGGTAACACAAACAGGTAACCTTACACACAGGTAACCTACGCCCCGCCCACACACAGGTAAACTGACACACAGGTAACCTACACACAGGTAACCTACGCCCCGCCCACACAAAGGTAAACTGACACACAGGTTCACAAAGTTGATTAGCAACTACTTTCTCAAGGATTTTAGATAAGAAAAGAAGATTAGATATAGGTCTGTAATTTACTAACTCATCTTGATCAAGAGATGGTTTCTTAAGTAAAGGTTTAATAACAGCTACTTTAAAAGTCTGTGGTACATATCCATTTACTAAGGATAGATTAATCATGTCTAAAATAGGACCACTGATCAGAGGGAATACCTCCTTAAACAACTTGGTTGGGATTGGGTCTAACATACAGGTAGAAGGTTTAGATGAAGCTAAAATTTTAGATAGCTCAGAAAGCTCTACTGCTTTTAAACAGTTCAGACACTGCGCAGGTTCTAAGGATTCCTCCAATGCTGCCTCACTTACTGAGGACGAGGTAATCATGTTTGGGAGGATGCCAATTATTTTATTTTTAATGGAATCAATTTTATTTATGAAGAATCCCATAAAATCATTACTACTAAGAGCTAAGGGAATGGATGGATCAACAGAGCTGTGGCTCTGGGTAAGTTTGGCAACTGTACTAAAGAGAAATCTAGGATTATTTTTATTCTCTTCAATTAATGATGAAAAATATGCTGCTCTAACTCTGCGGAGGGTCTTGTTATACAACAATAGTCTGTCCCTCCAGATTAAGTAGGATTCCTCTTGGTGTGTAGAGCGCCATTTTCTCTCCAATTTCCTAACATTGTGCTTCAAGGAACGCAGCTCTGAATTAAACCAAGGAGCCAGCTTCCTGTGAATAATCACCTTCTTTTTCAAGGGAGCTACATTGTCTAATGCAGAACGCAATGAGGAAGTCACATTGTTAGCAAAGGTATCGATTTGTGAATGGGAAGAAACAGCAATGCTGCCATCTACAGGGCATTTCTGCAATACTGAGGATATTAAAAAGGGGACAGACTCTTTAAGTTTTGATACAGCATTATCCGATAAAAATCTACTATAATGGAACCCTCTTTTGGGGGTGGAGAACTCAGTTAGATTAAACTCAAATGTTATTAAAAAATGATCAGACAGGACAGGGTTGTGAGAGAATACTGTTAATTCTTCACAATCAATGCCATATGTCAGAACAAGGTCTAAAGTATGGAGCCGAGAGTGCGTCGGTTTATGCACATTTTGAGCAAAACCATTTGAATCTAGGATAGTTTTAAAGGCTACACTAAGGTTATCACATTCTGTGTCAACATGGATGTTAAAATCACCCACTATAATAACCTTATCAGTATTTAACACCAAATCAGATAAGAAATCTGACAACTCATCCAAAAACTGAGTGTAAGGGCCTGGTGGACGATACAAAACAACAAACAGAAGAGGTTTTATTGCTTTGCAGTTTGGATGAGGGAAACTGAGGGTAAATGTTCAAAAGAACTGTAGTTATTAATTGGCCTGGGACTAATGAATAAATCAGACTGAAAGATGGTTGCCACTCCTCCTCCTCTTCCCACAGATCTGGGAATGTGAAAATTTGAATAACTGGAGGGGGTTGACTCATTTATACTAACGTAGTCCTCTTGTAGCCAGGTTTCTGTGAGACAAAACAAATCAATCTGTTTATCAGAAATCAATTCGTTAACTAACAAAGTCTTTGGAGGGAGAGACCTTATATTTAATAGACCACATTTAATTCTTTTATTTTTTGGTTCAAAGTGATCCGTACAGTACAGAAGCTGCAGAGAGGTGTGTTAAACTACGGCTCTGCTTCCTGGTCTGGACCCTGGGTTGTCAGCATTTAGGAGAACTAATAAATCCGGCCAGATTTCTAGAAAGAAGAGCTGCACCATCCAAAGTAGGATGGATGCCGTCTCTCCGGATCAGACCAGGTTTTCCCCAGAAAGTTCTCCAGTTATCAATGTAGCCCACGTCGTTTTCTGGACACCACCTAGACAACCAGCGGTTGAATGATGACATGCGGCTAAACATGTCATCACTGGTCAGATCAGGCAGGGGACCAGAGAAAATTACAGAGTCCGACATAGTTTTAGCAAACTCACACACCGAAGCAACACCAACTTTGGTGACCTCTGATCGGCGTGACCGGGTGTCATTACCGCCAGCGTGAATAACAATTTTGCGGTATTTACGCTTATCCTTAGCCAGTAGTTTTAGGTAGGATTCTATGTCGCCTGTTCTGGCCCCTGGTAGGCATTTAACTATGGTCCCTGGTTTCTTTAGTGCCACATTTCTCATTATGGAGCTGCCAATAATTAAGGTCGGCTCCTCGGCGAGATTGTCGCTCAGAGGGGAAAATTTATTAGAAACGCAGATGGGTTGGTGGTGGTCTGGGGTCTGTAATCTAGAGCTATGCTTCCTACGAACCGTCACCCAGCCAGCCTGGTTACCAGGCTGGCTGGGTGCTACTGCTTTAGGTTCGCTACGTGAAGTTACTCTATGCGGCTCCGCGCTAGCAAAAGAGCGGCTATCAGCTGGTTTTTCAACAGCACGGAGCCGGGTCTCCAATTCTGACACCCTCGCCTCCAAAGCTACAAAAACACTACATTTATTACATGTACCATTATCTTTAAAGGAGGCAGAGGAATAACTGAACATCTGACACAGAGAGCAGCAGATAGGAGACATAGTCAGAGACGGAGAAGCCATTATGAGGCTAAGGCTTGGCTAACGCTAGGCTAAAGCTAGGCTAGCGCCCTATTATCACGCCAAAGAACAAACCGTGTGAAACACGAGGAGTTCCCAAACGTAATGAGCAGCCACAGACAATGTTTTAAAAGTGCTTATGTTTGGAAACAGATGTTACAGCAAAGGGGTTTAAAGATAAAAAGCGAGAGAGCCTGAAGCAAAGCTCCGTCGTTCACACAGCAACAACAGGAAGTGACGCAATACGCCTTACCGCAAACAGGAAGTCTGCGTCCTATAGTCATTACATAGCAGCGAACGAACAGGTTTCTATGGTGCTGGTCAGGGCGGCCCTGTTGCATGCTGGGAGCTGTGGTCTGTCACGTCATAACATAGCATAACACCGGCCTCACCATCTTCTGTGACCAGCTGCTTCTCACCTTCTCCATGATGGTCTGCAGGTGTCTCTGGGCTGCTGACGTTGGACCTCTCCGCTGCTTCTCCAGGTGAGTTCATGGAACGCTGAGCTTTGGTCCCGCCATGAATCTGAGACGCTGACTCTGTCCTTCTGTCCTCCAGTGTCTCTGGACATCAGTCCAAACCTTCAGCAGTTCTTCACTGGAGACTCTTCGGTGTCTCTGAGGTGTGTTGAAGACGGACAGACAGCTGAAGGGTGGACAGTGAAGAGGAACCGAGGAGGAGCAGCTGAAGACTGTGGAGCCAATGGTTCTGATCCCACCTGTCTTCTGGACCTTTCTGCGTCCCCTGGTGGAGGGTTCTGGTGTCAAACGTCTTCTGGACAGAGGAGCGATCATGTAGACATCACTGTGTTGGGTGAGGACCCGTCCTCAGCCGGCCTGCATGTGTCTCTGTACTCAGCCCAGTCGCTACTGTCAGAACCATGAAGGTCTAACCCCGGGCTCACATTGAATGCGGTGCGGTCCTGATCCGGTTCTGGTTTTCCTCAAACCCGACTCACATTGCTGTGGGGCCAGCTGCAGCTCCAGCTGCGGCTCCAGCTGCGACTGTGACTCCAGCTGCAGCTCCAGCTGCGACTCCAGCTGCGACTGCAGCTCCAGCTGTGAATCCAGCTGCGAATCCAGCTGCGAATCCAGCTGCGGCTCCAGCTGTGAATCCAGCTGCAGCTCCAGCTGTGACTGTGGCTTCAGCTCTGAATCCAGCTGTGAATCCAGCTGTGAATCCAGCTGCGAATCCAGCTGCGAATCCAGCTGCGAATCCAGCTGCGGCTCCAGCTGTGAATCCAGCTGCAGCTCCAGCTGTGACTGCGGCTTCAGCTCTGAATCCAGCTGCGAATCCAGCTGTGAATCCAGCTGCGAATCCAGCTGCAAATCCAGCTGTGAATCCAGCTGTGGCATCCACTCAGGATTCCTTCTTCCTTCTTGCGTGAGCCCGGGTTACAGCTGCTGTCTGTGGATCCATCTGGGATCCTTCAGATAAATCAGTCCATCAGGACCCGGTTCTGAGGAGCTGGAGAACGTTTCACTGTCAGAAATGTGATCTTTGGTTCTGGAACCAGGTTCTGTTTTAGTTCTGACTGAGTTCTGATGAAGGTCTCTGACCTCGGTGTTCTGTTCATCTCCCAGATAAAGGTCTCATCCTTGAGATCCCTGCAGTTCCTGTCAAAGCAGGACGTGATGTCACTCTGCGCTGCAGACGCAGCAATGGTGACATCATCGCAGCGTTCTTCTTCATGGACGGGCAACGCCGGGGATCTGGACCAGAACTCGCCCTCAGGGAGGTCCAGCGGTCTGATGAAGGGTCCTACTGGTGTTCTACGGACAGGTTTGGAAAATCTCCTCCCAGCTTCCTGAGAGTCAGAGGTGAGGACACTGACATCACTTCCTGTTTATAGAGATGAGCCAATGAGCTGCTGAGACACTGAGGCAGGTTTCATCCTCTTCCTGCAGATCCTCCTCTTCCTCACACCATCACAGCCGCTCCTCTTCCTCTGGTCTCAGTTAAAACTGATGCTGCAGGTCCTTCACCTCCTGCTGCGCCTCCTCCTCCTTCTTCACCTCCACCTCCTCTTCCTCAGTCCATCTCAGTCCAGCAGTACCTCTGCCACCTGCTGGTCATCTGTCTGTACTGCGTCTGCAGCGTCCTGATGGTCCAGATGTGCTGCAGGAGGAGTTCAGGTAGATCTTCAAGTCAAACTCTGATGACTCTCTGATAGACTCCGCCCTAACCTCTGATGGCTCCGCCAACAGGAAACCAACCTGCTGCCTCCATGGAGACCAGGCAGCTGGATGAAGTCACCATGGAGCACGGCTGCTGATGCTGGAACAGAACCACAGACGGAGAAAATGCTGCCATCATCTTGATTGTTCTGATCCAATAACTGAACGACTAATCCCTGGAACTCCATTTAACAAAGTCAAACATCCTCTGACTGCCATGTTGTTGGTCAGGTTAAATCATCTATCCAATCACAGGCCTCAGAACAACCCACTGGACCCACTTGTTGTGTAATTATACACTGTTTAAAGTTTTTTAATGTTAATAAATAACCTCTGTCTGTTAAGTATTGTCTGGTGACGATCAGCTCTTAAGCTGATATCAACACAATGGTTGAAAGGGATGAATTCGAGCACTAGCGATCTTTTAACAGCAAAACCTGCACACACATAGAATAAAGGAGTGACAACTTCTTTTCAAGTCCAAGAATTTAATAACAGAAATAAAATTAACATCCAGAGAACATCACTGTGTAATGCTGTTTACCTGAATTAACACAATATTTCGATTAATAAATCCTCTCTACTAGGCTAGTGAAACTTAACTAAACTCCTAAGCAAAATGAAGATAAAAATAAGCTAAGCTAAGGAACTATTTACATGCAAAACAAACAAAAGACAAAATAAAAGTGGTTGATCATAATCAGAATACTTCAGTGAATCCTGGTTAACTGCAGATCTGATTTAAAAAAACATGGAATGGAGTTAAAAACATTTGCCATGTGTTTCAACCCATTCACAATGCAAGCCCAAGTTAAACAAAACATTATTTGATGAAATAATATTTTATATATAAGTTAAAGAACCAACGTTCACCTTAAAGAATGTGAATCGTGGTTAAATTAGCTTAACTAATTCAGAATAACATTTGACATGTGTTTCAATCCATTCACAATGCAAAACCCAAGTTAAACGAACATCATTTTGAGAAAATAACATTCTGAGGACCGGTTTGTCCTGTAAAATCATTTAATTCAGAATCGCTTGCATTTGTTTATGCGATTCTACATCCGGGTGCTAGGGGTTGCTGCAGCGATCGTCGCTAACCTGGTTAAAATCTATAGTTACCAAAATTGCCTTTAAAAACGGCATTAATATACCATATTGATGTGGGAATAAGGCTCATAGCACCATCGAAGGATGGCGGAGCTGAACAGTTACGCTTTATGCTTTTAAAACAAGGTCCTTTGGAAATGTCTGGAACTGGATGTTAGCCAGGCTAATAGCATTTTGGCTAGCGGGCATTCAGCGCTAACACATAAAGGCTTTAGCTTTATTTTTAGTCATAATGAGTGGCTGGATAATGTAAACATTAATGTCCCATCAATGTATGAAACCCTTGTGGAGGTAACCTTTATTTTAACCATAAAAACACACTCAAATGATATTAGCAATACCACGGAACGAAAGGCTAGCGTGAGCTACCTCCGTTAGCCCTTTGTTCTAAAGCCACCATGTGTCCAACCAAGTTACCAAACATTTCCCAAAAACCTTTTAACGTCACCCTCAGCTCCCTGTCCAAACCTGTCTCTTTGTCACTTTGGCCATTCACAGGATGAGCACTGAAAGCAGGGAAGTTGTTGGCTGTTCAGCAGCGGTAAGGCGTTTAGCTCTGCAGCACCATGTGGTCGGGGTCGGAGGCCTGATGTCCTGCAGACAGTCTCTGACTCGGTTGCAGTCACGATTAGAGCAGGTCCTCCTGAGCATTCTAAGTGGGTTCAGCTGCTGGCTTTCCAGCTCCATCTGGGGTTCGCTTTCCGGTAAAGGCTGAGGAGAAATACAACAGAGCTGTATTGGCAGGCAGGACCTTTCCTCCTGCTACCGGTGATGAGGTTAGGACAGCAAACGTAGCTCTGTATTTGCCTGGACATGTTCCCCAGGGGACGAGAGACCTCTCCAGATGCTGGCTTGTGTATCGGTCAGGCCCGGCCAGGGCCTCATGGTCCAGGCCTTCTCCTTTGTCTCAGCAGTAAGGAAGGTCCAGGGAGGTGAATTCCACAGATCGGCTGTTCTGGGGAGCATGTGGCTTTGTGTCTTGAGTCACATGGCTGCTGAGGAAGGAGAACCACCCCTCTCCTTGGGAGCCATAGAGGAGAAAAATCGAGCAGCTCGGATTCAGGAGTCTGGGAGCTGCAGAAAGTCTGAAGATTGTGAGAACTTTGTCTGAGGGAGGAAAGTTTTATAGCAGCAGGAGACCCCTGGTGAGAGAAGGAGGGGCCATCCCCGCTGGCTCTCCTCTGTGGCTGTGTCATCAGAGTTCAATCTGATTCAGTCAAACCATTTTGATGATCATGACGGTAATATTACAACACACTTTAGTCAGCCGGACTGCTCTCCAGTTTCACACATTGAACATTTCTCATTAATAACCCCTGAACTGCCTGCATTAAACCCTGTAATCATCTGAATATAATAAACCCAACCCAGGTTTTATTTCAGTAGCACTAGTTCTCAACACGTCAAGGTTTCCTCTCTAGGGAACCCAGCAGGTTCCATCCTCTCTGACCTGCAGGGTTCTCTCCTCCTGGATGAGGATGGAGCCACAGTGCCACAAGTTTATTTATGTAGAACCTTTCTGCGACAGAACAGTTCAACAGTTACTGGCATTGTGTCGATGACTTTGCGGCAATCTCTTGTAGCGAGCATGCATGTAGCGACAGTGGAGGGGAAAACCCTCCTTTAACAGGATAAACCTCCTCTGACCTCTGTCAGCGTCTGTCTTTAACCCTCTGCTCGTTCAAGCTGTATGTTTATGCAACAATTAGCAATAAAACTCATATCTTCATGTTTCTATCGTCAGAGGGAAGACTAGTGTAAAGTTTAGGTCTAAAATTAGCCTGTAAAGGCAGTTTGGAGCAATGAATGACTGGGAGGTAGTAGGACCTGATGAGTCCTACTACCTGATTTTGTTGTTTTCTTTGGGCCCGCTGGTTTTCTTAGTTCACACACTGCTCCACTCAGCCTAATCTGCCACAGTGCTTGTGTTTCACCGCCTGCCGCTCCTCGCCCTGCCCTCACTACACCATCGTTCTAATGCTTGTGTGCGCCGCCTGCTTCATTGTGTTCCTGTGTTGATCAAGTGCTCACTCTGGCATCTTTGAAGATCCATCGGCTGCTACTCTGGTCACAACCTGGACTCACTTTGGTTTCTGAATTTCTGCCTAGGCCCTGGGACTGTTGCTGTGGTTGTCTCAGGTCAGCTGATCAGTTGCTTCTGAGGGTCCCAAAGACAAGGTGCAAGCTCAGAGGGGATTGGGCTTTTTCTGTGGCAGCCCCTAAGCTATGGAATGATCTTCCTTTAAGCATAAGACAGGCCTCTTAACTCACTGTTTTTAAGTCCCTTCTTAAGACCCATCTTTTTTCTTTGGCTTTTGCCACAGTCTGAGAGGTTTCACTTTGTTTTATTGTGTCTGTATACCAATATGTATTTTATATTTGATCCTTTCTATTTTGTAATCGCATTGTATTTTGTGATTGTGTACAGCACTTTGGTCCTGTCGGTGTATAAAGTGCTTCATAAATAAAGTTGGTATGGTATGGTTGTCATCCTGCTTCAGTTTTCAACAGCTGGTCAAACCTGCTTCAGTCATTGTTACCTGACCAGCCTGTCTCAGTCAACTCATGCCATCAGTCATCACCAACCGGTACAGTGTATCACCAACTGGTCCAGCCATCACCAACCGTTCTTACCATCACCAACCGGTCCAGTCATCAACAACCGGTACAGTGTATCACCAACCGTTCTAACCATCATCAACCAGTCCAGCATCACCAACCAGTCCACCATCACCAACCGTTCTAACCATCACCAACCGTTCTTACCATCACCAACTAGTCCAGCATCACCAACCAGTCCACCATCACCAACCGTTCTAACCATCACCAACTGGTCCAGCCATCACCAACCGTTCTAACCATCACCAACCAGTCCAGCCATCACCAACCGTTCTTACCATCACCAACCGCTCCAGCCATCACCATCTGGTCCAGCCATCACCAACTGTTCTAACCATCACCATCTGGTCCAGCCATCACCAACCATTCTAACCATCACCAACTGGTCAAGCCATCTCAAGTGTGCTTTGCCTGTCACCATTTCTCATTTTTCAACAAACCTTTTAAACCCATCTCCTTGTCCGGCTTGAATCTGGTTTTCTGGTTCAGTCAGCACAACTTCTGCTGTTCCATAACTTTACTGTCATTTCAGACAGTTGAGCAGAAGTTTGATTCCTCTGTTTCTGCTGAACTTGTCTGTAACCGTTGGGTTCAAGCTGTCACAGGGCCGGTCAGACGGTTATGACATGATGCTCAGTGTGGTTCTGTTCAAAGCAAAGCTTTAGGTTATGTGTGGTGAGTTCCCACAGAGACAGAAATAGACCACAGCAGTCACCAAGACCTCCCCTTCAGGAAAGATAAAGGTTCAGCCGGGGGGGGGGGGGGTCATCGGGTCCAGATAGAACCTAACCACCAGCCATGGAGTCACGTTCCAAGGCATCCGATATGGATCGGATTCAGGACCACCTATGGAAGCGGCCCGAATGTGACAGGAAAAGATCAGATATGGGCCAGATATGGGCCGGATCTGAGCGTCCCCACTGGTTCCGTTAGTATGTTAGCGGTTCAACACATGGCTGCCATTGTTACAGCTCCCGTCATGTAGTGATGGACAACCATGACCTCCAGTGATCAACCATGACCTCCATGGATCAACCATGACCTGTAGTGACCAACCATGACCTCCATGGATCAACCATGACCTGCAGTGACCAACCATGACCTCCAGTGATCAACCATGACCTCCAGTGACCAACCATGACCTCCAGTGATCAACCATGACCTCCAGTTTATCAACCATGACCTCCAGTGATCAACCATGACCTCCAGTTTATCAACCATGACCTCCAGTGATAAACCATGACCTCCAGTGATCAACCATGATCCGGTTGATCATATGGGCCAGTTTCCTCAGGAAAGTCAGAACTTTTTTAAGTTTCAGGGGTTTTTCTTCAAACATGTAGAAAACAGCACAGTAATCCTTCTAACAGCACTTTATAGGATAGGTTCTGGTTCTGTATTACACCCTCTATTGTTCATTTGATTTATTGTACTTTCATTGTATTAATAACACTTGAACTCTGTTGTCTGTGTTAGTTTTCCTCCATTAGGGGTAAACACAGTTATCTGGTGAGGAGGTACAGGCACCACCGTGAAAGTAAATGAGTTTAGTGTTTAATCACGTTTTAATTCTATTATTGATTATTAAAACTGTTTTCAGAACATTGTTGAGAAGTTATTTTGGACATAAAGAGAAGTAGCTTGAAAAATGTTGAATCATTGTTCATTTCCAGGTGGGGGCCCACAAAATGTCTAGCTCCGCCCCCTTTCATCTGAAAACCTGCCCCAGGTGTCTGCTGTGCATCTGGTTCCCTGTTGGAGGCGCTAACGCTAGCTTGTAGCGTCTGACCTGTTTCCTGGAGCAGCGAAGGACCAATCAGAGAGCTGCTGCTATCATTCAGCTCTGATCCAGTTCTGGACCTCCTTTGGTGCCAGGACAATGTGTTCCTCCTCTTTTCCTCTCACTGGAGAGGGAACCAGTGTTCTTGTCTCTGGGCACCAAGCTGCAGGATGACCTGACCTGGAGAACCGACAGCAAGGTGCTGCTGAAGGAGGTGATTCCCTCTGAGAACACAGAAAGAACCGTCTTCCTCCATCTGCTGCCTGGCCTCTCTCACCGTACCACTGGGAGAGGTTCACTTACAGTCAGTACATGAGGACCAGCTTCACATGAAGACCAGCTTCACTTCCTCAGGAAGGATGGAAAGCCCTCCACAGGGTCATCAGGACAAACAAGATAACAACTGGCTGCATCATCCCCATCCTGGAACAACTCTACACCTCCTGATGTCACAAAAAGTATGTGAGACGACAGGAGATCCGGATCAGTGAAAAGCAGGACACACCGCCTTAGAAAGAATCAGAATATTTTATTTGTCACAGGGACAGTGAAGCTTCTCTTTGGCCACTCTGGTTTACATTTGACATGATGAAGGAAAGAAAGCTGACAGACAATGAACAGGGGTTAAATTTTTTAGCATTCAGGAAGGTGACAGATAACTGAGAACGAGGTAATAATGTTACTATTGAATAACGATGATTGAGGCTTTATTTACAGCAAAGTGCGTTTAGATATTCAGACATGACAGTGTGCAGTAGGCGGTACCATTAAGGTGATTATAACGTATGACGTTAGTAACAGTGGGGGGATTTTAGAGCATTGGACCCCCATCAGGGGGCGATTGCCCTCACAGCTCTGGGGAAAAAGCTGTTTCTGAGTTTATTAGTTCTGGCTCTGAGATTCTGCAGAGTTTACCTGATGGCAGAGAGCAAACAGAGCATAGCCTGGGGGGGGGGGGGGATCAGTGGAAATGGATCTGGACCTTCTTTGGACTCGTTCTGCATAAATTAAGTCTAGATCCAGCAGACGGCATCCCACAATCCCCTGCTCTGTCCTCACAACCACTGCTAGGTCCTTCCTCTCCTGGACTGTGCAGGTCCCATACCACACAGTTAGAAACAGCTGCTAGATGGCAGCGTTCTGTGGTTCCCACAGGGTGGAAGGACTCAGGTCCACCAGAGGAGTGGAGACAGAACAACTGACACGTCTACATTCATTGTAGATCTATGTTTAGTTTCTATTCTTTAACTAATCAGTAAGTCAACGGCAACTTTCAGTTTCACTGGACCCTACAATGAAGATTTATGGGTTCTCCAGAACCAAACCAATGACTCACAGAATCAGCCCAGATTTATAACGTCACATCATCCTGATCCTAATCAGAGTTTCATAGTCTGCTTGTTATTGGCCACTTTGGGCTGTTTTTTCTAAAGTCACTTGCAGCTCTACTCGGGGCCCAGGGCTTCAGAGGTTCATCCAGAGATCAGTCCTGGTTAATCGATGAGTCCAGAGGAATGTGCCTGAAACACAGGAAACATTAAGTCAGAGATACATGGACCCAAATTGGACTCTGCACAGTACCAGAAAACCTCAGGATGTTATTTACATGCTGGTGGGCCGCTATATGAAGTTACTCTAGTCTATGTGGCTCCACGCTAGCAAAGGGGCTAACAGCTGGTTTTTCCATAGCACGGAGCCGGGTCTCCAGTTCTGACACCCTCGCCTCTAAAGCTACAAAAACACTACATTTATTACATGTACCATTATCACTAAAGGAGGCAGAGGAATAACTAAACATCTGACACAGAGAGCAGGAGATAGGGGGAGACTTAGTCAGAGACGGAGAAGCTGATGGACGGATAGGGGAGAAAGCCATTGTGAGGCTAAAGCTAGGCTAGGCTAAAGCTAGGCTAAGCTAAAGCTAGGCTAGGCTAAAGCTAGGCTAGCACCTTTTTACCACGCCAAAAAAGCAAACCGTGTGAAACATGAGGAGTTCCCAAATGTGAAGTGAGACAACAGAGAATGTTTTAAAAGTGCTTATGTGTTAGAAACAGATGTTACAGCAAAGAGATTAAAGATAAAAACGAGAGTAATATAATATTAATAATAGTAACATCCTCTTTATTGTCATTGAAACATAAATTACAATGAAATGTGTTCTCTGCATCTTAACCCATCCCTTTGGGGAGCAGTGGGCTGCTATGTGTGGCGCCAGGGGAGCAATCTGGGGTTAAGGGTCTTGCTCAGGGACCCAGAGTGCAGGCAGTGGGGATAGAACCGGGTACTTGCATCCTTCTATAATAATCCTAGATTTCTCTTTAGTACAGTTGCCAAACTTACCCATAGCCACAGCTCTGTTGATCCATCCATTCCCTTAGCTCTTAGTAGTAATGATTTTATGGGATTCTTCATAAATAAAATTGATGCCATTAAAAATAAAATAATTGCCATCCTCCCAAACATGATTACCTCGTCCTCAGTAAGTGAGGCAGCATTGGAGGAATCTTTAGAACCTGCGCAGTGTTTGAACTGTTTAGAAGCAGTAGAGCTTTCTGAGCTATCTAAAATTTTAGCTTCATCTAAAACTTCTACCTGTATGTTAGACCCAATCCCAACCAAGTTGTTTAAGGACATATTCCCTCTGATCAGTGGTCCTATTTTAGACATGATTAATCTATCCTTAGTAAATGGATATGTACCACAGGTTTTGAAAGTAGCTGTTATTAAACCTTTACTTAAGAAACCATCTCTTGATCAAGATGAGTTAGTAAATTACAGACCTATATCTAATCTTCTTTTCTTATCTAAAATTCTTGAGAAAGTAGTTGCTAATCAACTATGTGAACATTTACAAAGTAATGACCTACTTGAGGAGTTTCAGTCAGGCTTCAGAGCTCATCATAGCACTGAAACAGCTCTGGTGAAGGTCACTAATGATATTCTCATGGCCTCAGATAATGGACTTGTGTCTATACTTGTCCTGTTAGATCTCAGTGCTGCATTTGATACAGTTGATCACAATATTCTCCTACAAAGACTTGAGCATACTGTAGGGATTAAGGGAAAAGCATTAGGCTGGTTTAAATCTTATCTGTCAGACAGATTCCAATTTGTTCATGTTAATAATAAATCTTCCTCAAACTCTAGGGTCACCTGTGGAGTACCACAGGGTTCAGTCCTTGGACCAATTCTCTTTACTATATATATGCTTCCGATAGGCAAAATTATCAGATAGCATGGGATTAAATTCCACTGTTATGCTGATGATACTCAGCTATATTTATCCATAAATCCTGATGAATCCAATCAGTTACTTCGACTGCAGTCATGTCTTGATGACATCAAAAGCTGGATGACTTTAAATTTCCTGCATTTAAATTCTGACAAGACCGAAGTTGTAATCTTTGGGCCAGAGTCCTCAAAAAATAAACTTCTTAATCAATCACTTAATCTGGATGGCATTAACCTGGCCTCTGGTAATAAAGTAAAAAATCTTGGTGTTATTTTTGACCAAGACATGTCATTTAAATCCCATATTAAACAGGTTTCCAGAGTTTCCTTTTTTCACCTCAGGAATATCGCCAAAATTAGAAACATTCTGTCCAGGAGTGATGCTGAAAAACTGGTCCATGCATTTGTTACTTCAAGGCTGGACTATTGTAATTCTTTACTATCAGGAAGTCCACAAAATGCAGTTCAAAGCCTTCAGCTGATCCAAAATGCTGCAGCAAGAGTTCTGATGAAAATCAACAATAGGGATCATATTTCTCCAATTTTAGCTTCCCTTCATTGGCTTCCTGTTAAATCAAGAATAGAATTTAAAATTCTCCTTCTAACGTATAAAGCCCTTAATAATCAAGCTCCATCATATATCAGAGCTCTGATTACCCCGTATGTTCCTAACAGAGCACTTCGCTCTCAGACTGCAGGTCTGCTGGTGGTTCCTAGAGTCTCTAAAAGTAGAATGGGAGGCAGATCCTTTAGCTATCAGGCTCCTCTCCTGTGGAACCAACTCCCAGTTTTGGTCCGTGAGGCAGACACCCCGTCTACTTTTAAGACTAGGCTTAAAACTTTTCTTTTTGACAAAAATTATAACTAGTGGCTCATGTTACTCTCAGCTACCTTTATAGTTTTACTGCTATAGGCTTAGGTTACTGGAGTATATCAGGATCTAGTTTTCTCACTATATTGAGTTCTACTGTTCTTCAATTATGCATTATGTGTTGTCATTTCTGCTTTAACTTTCTGTTCTCTCTCTTTTCTCTTCATAGTAGGTACACCTGGTCTGGCGTTCTGTTAACTGTGACATCATCCAGAGAAGACGGCTCACCTGCTACTACCATCTAATGTAGAACAGATTACTAGATCAATGTGTGCTTCTGTGCTTGTTTGTCTCTCTTGTTGTGTCTCTGCTCTGTCTTCTGTAACCCCAGTCGGTCGAGGCAGATGACCGTTCATACTGAGCCTGGTTCTGGTTCTGCCGGAGGTTTTTCCTTCCCGTTAATGGGTGGTTTTTCTTCCCACTGTCGCTTCATGCTTGCTCAGTATGAGGGATTGCAGCAAAGCCATGTACAATGCAGATGACTCTCCCTGTAGCTCTTCGGTTCCCCAGGAGTGAATGCTGCTTGTCGGGACTTTGATGCAATCAACTGGTTTCCTTATATAGGACATTTTTGACCAATCTGTATAATCTGACCCAATCTGTATAATATGATTGAACTTGACTTTGTAAAGTGCCTTGAGATGACATGTTTCATGATTTGGCGCTATATAAATAAAATTGAATTGAATTGAATTGAATTCTCTGACTGCAAGCACGCTGCTCTAACCACTAGACCACCACTCCCCATACACAGAGACGCAGCTCGGTAGGCAATTAGGGGTTAAGTGCCTTGCCCAGGGACACATTGACATGTGGCAAGGGGAAACTGGAATCGAACCCACAACCTTCTGATTGCCAGACGACTACTCAACCCATTGATGGGTTGATCACTGTTGATCTAGGAGTCTGGAGCAACAGTGATTCACACCGTGACAACAGGAAGTGACACAATACGCATTACTGCAAACAGGAAGTGACAATCTGAGTCACTTCCTGTTTGGCATCAGGTTGTTTTAGTCTGGCTTCCTGTTTGGTCTCCTAGATGGACGGTTTCATCAGGTCTGCCTGGAGCTGCTGCTCTGAGACCAGGTTTACTGCTCAGCATTTATCACATGATCACAATCAGGAAGAACAGAAGAACATTTACTCATGAGGTGAACCGCTCGCTGTTCTTCTCCTCTTGAATGACGGGATTCGATCATTGAAGCTGCTCTCCATATGTTCTGCAGATAAACCAGAGGGAACATCTCAGGCTGAAAAACATTGTAGACTGAAGAACATCTCAGACTGAAGAACATTTTAAACTGAAGAGCATCTCAGACTGAAAAACATCTCAGCACAAACCCATGAAAACCCATCAGGCTCAAAGAACAGCTCACAGAACAAGTCATAGAACAAGTCACAGAACCAGCCACAGAACACGTCATAGAACATGTTATAGAACATGTTAAAGAGATGTAACAGAACACAGAACAAGTCATAGGTTCTTCTTGATGCTGCTACTTTCTGATAGCAGGCTGTCATGGTCTCATTGGTACGTCTATGTTCCACCTGTTCCACCTGTTCCTGTAGACCATGCATTTGTAGAGGCTATGTTCCACCTGTTCCACCTGTTCTACCTGACCTCTGATGTTCTCACTCACCTCTAACGCTGAGCGTCACCATCTTCTGCTGCTGGACCTCCTGGCCCCTGTAGACCATGCATTTATAGAGACTATGTTCCACCTGTTCCACCTGTTCCTGTAGACCATGCATTTATAGAGACTATGTTCCACCTGTTCCACCTGTTCCTGTAGACCATGCATTTATAGAGACTATGTTCCACCTGTTCCATCTGTTCCACCTGTTCTACCTGACCTCTGGTGTTCTCACTGACCTCTAACGCTGAGCATCACTGTCTTCTGCTGCTGGACCTCCTGGCCCTTGTAGACCATGCATTTATAGAGGCTATGTTCCACCTGTTCCACCTGTTCCTGTAGACCATGCATTTATAGAGGCTATGTTCCACCTGTTCCATCTGTTCCTGTAGACCATGCATTTATAGAGACTATGTTCCACCTGTTCCACCTGTTCCTGTAGACCATGCATTTATAGAGACTATGTTCCACCTGTTCCTGTAGACCATGCATTTATAGAGGCTATGTTCCACCTGTTCCTGTAGACCATGCATTTATAGAGGCTATGTTCCACCTGTTCCACCTGTTCTACCTGACCTCTGATGTTCTCACTCACCTCTAACGCTGAGCGTCACCATCTTCTGCTGCTGGACCTCCTGGCCCTTGTAGACCATGCATTTATAGAGACTATGTTCCACCTGTTCCACCTGTTCCTGTAGACCATGCATTTATAGAGACTATGTTCCACCTGTTCCACCTGTTCCTGTAGACCATGCATTTGTAGAGACTATGTTCCACCTGTTCCATCTGTTCCTGTAGACCATGCATTTGTAGAGGCTATGTTCCACCTGTTCCATCTGTTCCTGTAGACCATGCATTTATAGAGACTATGTTCCACCTGTTCCTGTAGACCATGCATTTATAGAGGCTATGTTCCACCTGTTCCTGTAGTACATGCATTTATAGAGACTATGTTCCACCTGTTCCATCTGTTCCTGTAGACCATGCATTTATAGAGACTATGTTCCACCTGTTCCTGTAGACCATGCATTTGTAGAGACTATGTTCCACCTGTTCCTGTAGACCATGCATTTATAGAGGCTATGTTCCACCTGTTCCTGTAGACCATGCATTTATAGAGGCTATGTTCCACCTGTTCCATCTGTTCCTGTAGACCATGCATTTATAGAGGCTATGTTCCACCTGTTCCATCTGTTCCTGTAGACCATGCATTTATAGAGGCTATGTTCCACCTGTTCCACCTGTTCCTGTAGACCATGCATTTATAGAGGCTATGTTCCACCTGTTCCATCTGTTCCTGTAGACCATGCATTTGTAGAGACTATGTTCCACCTGTTCCTGTAGACCATGCATTTATAGAGGCTATGTTCCACCTGTTCCATCTGTTCCTGTAGACCATGCATTTATAGAGACTATGTTCCACTTGTTCCACCTGTTCCTGTAGACCATGCATTTATAGAGGCTATGTTCCACCTGTTCCACCTGTTCCTGTAGACCATGCATTTGTAGAGACTATGTTCCACCTGTTCCTGTAGACCATGCATTTATAGAGGCTATGTTCCACCTGTTCCTGTAGACCATGCATTTATAGAGGCTATGTTCCACCTGTTCCATCTGTTCCTGTAGACCATGCATTTATAGAGGCTATGTTCCACCTGTTCCATCTGTTCCTGTAGACCATGCATTTATAGAGGCTATGTTCCACCTGTTCCACCTGTTCCTGTAGACCATGCATTTATAGAGGCTATGTTCCACCTGTTCCATCTGTTCCTGTAGACCATGCATTTATAGAGGCTATGTTCCACCTGTTCCACCTGTTCCTGTAGACCATGCATTTGTAGAGACTATGTTCCACCTGTTCCATCTGTTCCTGTAGACCATGCATTTATAGAGGCTATGTTCCACCTGTTCCATCTGTTCCTATAGACCATGCATTTATAGAGGCTATGTTCCACCTGTTCCATCTGTTCCTGTAGACCATGCATTTATAGAGGCTATGTTCCACCTGTTCCACCTGTTCCTGTAGACCATGCATTTATAGAGGCTATGTTCAACCTGTTCCATCTGTTCCTGTAGACCATGCATTTGTAGAGACTATGTTCCACCTGTTCCATCTGTTCCTGTAGACCATGCATTTATAGAGGCTATGTTCCACCTGTTCCACCTGTTCCTGTAGACCATGCATTTATAGAGGCTATGTTCAACCTGTTCCATCTGTTCCTGTAGACCATGCATTTATAGAGACTATGTTCCACCTGTTCCTGTAGACCATGCATTTATAGAGACTATGTTCCACCTGTTCCACCTGTTCTACCTGTTCTCTGATGTTCTCACTGACCTCTAATGCTGAGCGTCACCGTCTTCTGCTGCTGGACCTCCTGGCCCTTGTAGACCATGCATTTATAGAGACTATGTTCCACCTGTTCCACCTGTTCCTGTAGACCATGCATTTATAGAGACTATGTTCCACCTGTTCCTGTAGACCATGCATTTATAGAGGCTATGTTCCACCTGTTCCACCTGTTCCTGTAGACCATGCATTTATAGAGACTATGTTCCACCTGTTCCACCTGGCCCTTGTAGACCATGCATTTATAGAGACTATGTTCCACCTGTTCCACCTGTTCTACCTGTTCTCTGATGTTCTCACTGACCTCTAACGCTGAGCATCACTGTCTTCTGCTGCTGGACCTCCTGGCCCTTGTAGACCATGCATTTATAGAGGCTATGTTCCACCTGTTCCTGTAGACCATGCATTTATAGAGGCTATGTTCCACCTGTTCCACCTGTTCCTGTAGACCATGCATTTATAGAGGCTATGTTCCACCTGTTCCTGTAGACCATGCATTTATAGAGGCTATGTTCCACCTGTTCCACCTGTTCCTGTAGACCATGCATTTATAGAGGCTATGTTCCACCTGTTCCACCTGTTCCTGTAGACCATGCATTTATAGAGACTATGTTCCACCTGTTCCACCTGTTCCTGTAGACCATGCATTTATAGAGACTATGTTCCACCTGTTCCTGTAGACCATGCATTTATAGAGACTATGTTCCACCTGTTCCATCTGTTCCTGTAGACCATGCATTTGTAGAGGCTATGTTCCACCTGTTCCACCTGTTCCTGTAGACCATGCATTTATAGAGACTATGTTCCACCTGTTCCACCTGTTCCTGTAGACCATGCATTTATAGAGGCTATGTTCCACCTGTTCCATCTGTTCCTGTAGACCATGCATTTATAGAGGCTATGTTCCATCTGTTCCACCTGTTCTACCTGACCTCTGATGTTCTCACTGACCTCTAACGCTGAGCGTCACCGTCTTCTGCTGCTGGACCTCCTGGCCCTTGTAGACCATGCATTTATAGAGACTATGTTCCACCTGTTCCACCTGTTCCTGTAGACCATGCATTTATAGAGACTATGTTCCACCTGTTCCACCTGGCCCTTGTAGACCATGCATTTATAGAGACTATGTTCCACCTGTTCCTGTAGACCATGCATTTATAGAGGCTATGTTCCACCTGTTCCACCTGTTCCTGTAGACCATGCATTTATAGAGACTATGTTCCACCTGTTCCACCTGGCCCTTGTAGACCATGCATTTATAGAGACTATGTTCCACCTGTTCCACCTGTTCTACCTGTTCTCTGATGTTCTCACTGACCTCTAACGCTGAGCGTCACTGTCTTCTGCTGCTGGACCTCCTGGCCCTTGTAGACCATGCATTTATAGAGACTATGTTCCACCTGTTCCACCTGTTCCTGTAGACCATGCATTTATAGAGGCTATGTTCCACCTGTTCCTGTAGACCATGCATTTATAGAGACTATGTTCCATCTGTTCCTGTAGACCATGCATTTATAGAGGCTATGTTCCACCTGTTCCTGTAGTACATGCATTTATAGAGACTATGTTCCACCTGTTCCACCTGTTCCTGTAGACCATGCATTTATAGAGACTATGTTCCACCTGTTCCTGTAGACCATGCATTTATAGAGACTATGTTCCACCTGTTCCATCTGTTCCTGTAGACCATGCATTTGTAGAGGCTATGTTCCACCTGTTCCACCTGTTCCTGTAGACCATGCATTTATAGAGACTATGTTCCACCTGTTCCATCTGTTCCTGTAGACCATGCATTTATAGAGACTATGTTCCACCTGTTCCTGTAGACCATGCATTTATAGAGACTATGTTCCACTTGTTCCATCTGTTCCTGTAGACCATGCATTTGTAGAGGCTATGTTCCACCTGTTCCACCTGTTCCTGTAGACCATGCATTTATAGAGACTATGTTCCACCTGTTCCATCTGTTCCTGTAGACCATGCATTTATAGAGACTATGTTCCACCTGTTCCTGTAGACCATGCATTTATAGAGACTATGTTCCACCTGTTCCTGTAGACCATGCATTTATAGAGGCTATGTTCCACCTGTTCCATCTGTTCCTGTAGACCATGCATTTGTAGAGGCTATGTTCCACCTGTTCCATCTGTTCCTGTAGACCATGCATTTATAGAGACTATGTTCCACCTGTTCCTGTAGACCATGCATTTATAGAGGCTATGTTCCACCTGTTCCTGTAGTACATGCATTAAAGAGACTATGTTCCACCTGTTCCATCTGTTCCTGTAGACCATGCATTTATAGAGGCTATGTTCCACCTGTTCCTGTAGTACATGCATTTATAGAGACTATGTTCCACCTGTTCCACCTGTTCCTGTAGACCATGCATTTATAGAGGCTATGTTCCACCTGTTCCTGTAGTACATGCATTTATAGAGGCTATGTTCCACCTGTTCCTGTAGACCATGCATTTATAGAGGCTATGTTCCACCTGTTCCATCTGTTCCTGTAGACCATGCATTTGTAGAGGCTATGTTCCACCTGTTCCATCTGTTCCTGTAGACCATGCATTTATAGAGACTATGTTCCACCTGTTCCTGTAGACCATGCATTTATAGAGGCTATGTTCCACCTGTTCCATCTGTTCCTGTAGACCATGCATTTGTAGAGGCTATGTTCCACCTGTTCCATCTGTTCCTGTAGACCATGCATTTATAGAGACTATGTTCCACCTGTTCCTGTAGACCATGCATTTATAGAGGCTATGTTCCACCTGTTCCTGTAGTACATGCATTTATAGAGACTATGTTCCACCTGTTCCATCTGTTCCTGTAGACCATGCATTTATAGAGGCTATGTTCCACCTGTTCCTGTAGTACATGCATTTATAGAGACTATGTTCCACCTGTTCCACCTGTTCCTGTAGACCATGCATTTGTAGAGGCTATGTTCCACCTGTTCCTGTAGTACATGCATTTATAGAGGCTATGTTCCACCTGTTCCTGTAGACCATGCATTTATAGAGACTATGTTCCACCTGTTCCACCTGTTCCTGTAGACCATGCATTTGTAGAGGCTATGTTCCACCTGTTCCTGTAGTACATGCATTTATAGAGGCTATGTTCCACCTGTTCCATCTGTTCCTGTAGACCATGCATTTGTAGAGGCTATGTTCCACCTGTT
Organism: Fundulus diaphanus; assembly: GCA_037039145.1. NCBI lineage: Eukaryota > Metazoa > Chordata > Actinopteri > Cyprinodontiformes > Fundulidae > Fundulus > Fundulus diaphanus. Next base: position 57,318,084 of record CM073131.1, on the reverse strand, counting down.
CCATCTGTTCCTGTAGACCATGCATTTATAGAGACTATGTTCCACCTGTTCCTGTAGACCATGCATTTATAGAGGCTATGTTCCACCTGTTCCTGTAGTACATGCATTTATAGAGACTATGTTCCACCTGTTCCATCTGTTCCTGTAGACCATGCATTTATAGAGGCTATGTTCCACCTGTTCCTGTAGTACATGCATTTATAGAGACTATGTTCCACCTGTTCCACCTGTTCCTGTAGACCATGCATTTGTAGAGGCTATGTTCCACCTGTTCCTGTAGTACATGCATTTATAGAGGCTATGTTCCACCTGTTCCTGTAGACCATGCATTTATAGAGGCTATGTTCCACCTGTTCCATCTGTTCCTGTAGACCATGCATTTGTAGAGGCTATGTTCCACCTGTTCCATCTGTTCCTGTAGACCATGCATTTATAGAGACTATGTTCCACCTGTTCCTGTAGACCATGCATTTATAGAGGCTATGTTCCACCTGTTCCTGTAGTACATGCATTTATAGAGACTATGTTCCACCTGTTCCATCTGTTCCTGTAGACCATGCATTTATAGAGGCTATGTTCCACCTGTTCCTGTAGTACATGCATTTATAGAGACTATGTTCCACCTGTTCCACCTGTTCCTGTAGACCATGCATTTATAGAGGCTATGTTCCACCTGTTCCTGTAGTACATGCATTTATAGAGGCTATGTTCCACCTGTTCCTGTAGACCATGCATTTATAGAGGCTATGTTCCACCTGTTCCATCTGTTCCTGTAGACCATGCATTTGTAGAGGCTATGTTCCACCTGTTCCATCTGTTCCTGTAGACCATGCATTTATAGAGACTATGTTCCACCTGTTCCTGTAGACCATGCATTTATAGAGGCTATGTTCCACCTGTTCCATCTGTTCCTGTAGACCATGCATTTGTAGAGGCTATGTTCCACCTGTTCCATCTGTTCCTGTAGACCATGCATTTATAGAGACTATGTTCCACCTGTTCCTGTAGTACATGCATTTATAGAGACTATGTTCCACCTGTTCCATCTGTTCCTGTAGACCATGCATTTATAGAAGCTATGTTCCACCTGTTCCTGTAGTACATGCATTTATAGAGACTATGTTCCACCTGTTCCACCTGTTCCTGTAGACCATGCATTTGTAGAGGCTATGTTCCACCTGTTCCTGTAGACCATGCATTTATAGAGGCTATGTTCCACCTGTTCCTGTAGACCATGCATTTATAGAGGCTATGTTCCACCTGTTCCTGTAGTACATGCATTTATAGAGACTATGTTCCACCTGTTCCATCTGTTCCTGTAGACCATGCATTTATAGAGGCTATGTTCCTCCTGTTCCTGTAGTACATGCATTTGTAGAGACTATGTTCCACCTGTTCCACCTGTTCCTGTAGACCATGCATTTATAGAGGCTATGTTCCACCTGTTCCACCTGTTCCTGTAGACCATGCATTTATAGAGACTATGTTCCACCTGTTCCACCTGTTCCTGTAGACCATGCATTTGTAGAGGCTATGTTCCACCTGTTCCATCTGTTCCTGTAGACCATGCATTTATAGAGACTATGTTCCACCTGTTCCTGTAGACCATGCATTTATAGAGGCTATGTTCCACCTGTTCCTGTAGTACATGCATTTATAGAGACTATGTTCCACCTGTTCCATCTGTTCCTGTAGACCATGCATTTATAGAGGCTATGTTCCACCTGTTCCTGTAGACCATGCATTTATAGAGGCTATGTTCCACCTGTTCCATCTGTTCCTGTAGACCATGCATTTGTAGAGGCTATGTTCCACCTGTTCCATCTGTTCCTGTAGACCATGCATTTATAGAGACTATGTTCCACCTGTTCCTGTAGACCATGCATTTATAGAGGCTATGTTCCACCTGTTCCTGTAGTACATGCATTTATAGAGACTATGTTCCACCTGTTCCATCTGTTCCTGTAGACCATGCATTTATAGAGGCTATGTTCCACCTGTTCCTGTAGTACATGCATTTATAGAGACTATGTTCCACCTGTTCCACCTGTTCCTGTAGACCATGCATTTATAGAGGCTATGTTCCACCTGTTCCTGTAGTACATGCATTTATAGAGGCTATGTTCCACCTGTTCCTGTAGACCATGCATTTATAGAGGCTATGTTCCACCTGTTCCATCTGTTCCTGTAGACCATGCATTTGTAGAGGCTATGTTCCACCTGTTCCATCTGTTCCTGTAGACCATGCATTTATAGAGACTATGTTCCACCTGTTCCTGTAGACCATGCATTTATAGAGGCTATGTTCCACCTGTTCCATCTGTTCCTGTAGACCATGCATTTGTAGAGGCTATGTTCCACCTGTTCCATCTGTTCCTGTAGACCATGCATTTATAGAGACTATGTTCCACCTGTTCCTGTAGACCATGCATTTATAGAGGCTATGTTCCACCTGTTCCTGTAGTACATGCATTTATAGAGACTATGTTCCACCTGTTCCATCTGTTCCTGTAGACCATGCATTTATAGAGGCTATGTTCCACCTGTTCCTGTAGTACATGCATTTATAGAGACTATGTTCCACCTGTTCCACCTGTTCCTGTAGACCATGCATTTGTAGAGGCTATGTTCCACCTGTTCCTGTAGACCATGCATTTATAGAGGCTATGTTCCACCTGTTCCTGTAGACCATGCATTTATAGAGGCTATGTTCCACCTGTTCCTGTAGTACATGCATTTATAGAGACTATGTTCCACCTGTTCCATCTGTTCCTGTAGACCATGCATTTATAGAGGCTATGTTCCACCTGTTCCTGTAGTACATGCATTTGTAGAGACTATGTTCCACCTGTTCCACCTGTTCCTGTAGACCATGCATTTATAGAGGCTATGTTCCACCTGTTCCACCTGTTCCTGTAGACCATGCATTTATAGAGACTATGTTCCACCTGTTCCTGTAGACCATGCATTTGTAGAGGCTATGTTCCACCTGTTCCATCTGTTCCTGTAGACCATGCATTTATGGAGACTATGTTCCACCTGTTCCTGTAGACCATGCATTTATAGAGGCTATGTTCCACCTGTTCCTGTAGTACATGCATTTATAGAGACTATGTTCCACCTGTTCCATCTGTTCCTGTAGACCATGCATTTATAGAGGCTATGTTCCACCTGTTCCTGTAGTACATGCATTTATAGAGACTATGTTCCACCTGTTCCACCTGTTCCTGTAGACCATGCATTTGTAGAGGCTATGTTCCACCTGTTCCTGTAGTACATGCATTTATAGAGGCTATGTTCCACCTGTTCCTGTAGACCATGCATTTATAGAGGCTATGTTCCACCTGTTCCATCTGTTCCTGTAGACCATGCATTTGTAGAGGCTATGTTCCACCTGTTCCATCTGTTCCTGTAGACCATGCATTTATAGAGACTATGTTCCACCTGTTCCTGTAGACCATGCATTTATAGAGGCTATGTTCCACCTGTTCCATCTGTTCCTGTAGACCATGCATTTGTAGAGGCTATGTTCCACCTGTTCCATCTGTTCCTGTAGACCATGCATTTATAGAGACTATGTTCCACCTGTTCCTGTAGACCATGCATTTATAGAGGCTATGTTCCACCTGTTCCTGTAGTACATGCATTTATAGAGACTATGTTCCACCTGTTCCATCTGTTTCTGTAGACCATGCATTTATAGAGGCTATGTTCCACCTGTTCCTGTAGTACATGCATTTATAGAGACTATGTTCCACCTGTTCCACATGTTCCTGTAGACCATGCATTTGTAGAGGCTATGTTCCACCTGTTCCTGTAGACCATGCATTTATAGAGGCTATGTTCCACCTGTTCCTGTAGACCATGCATTTAAAGAGGCTATGTTCCACCTGTTCCTGTAGTACATGCATTTATAGAGACTATGTTCCACCTGTTCCATCTGTTCCTGTAGACCATGCATTTATAGAGGCTATGTTCCACCTGTTCCTGTAGTACATGCATTTGTAGAGACTATGTTCCACCTGTTCCACCTGTTCCTGTAGACCATGCATTTATAGAGACTATGTTCCACCTGTTCCACCTGTTCCTGTAGACCATGCATTTGTAGAGGCTATGTTCCACCTGTTCCATCTGTTCCTGTAGACCATGCATTTATAGAGACTATGTTCCACCTGTTCCTGTAGACCATGCATTTATAGAGGCTATGTTCCACCTGTTCCTGTAGTACATGCATTTATAGAGACTATGTTCCACCTGTTCCATCTGTTCCTGTAGACCATGCATTTATAGAGGCTATGTTCCACCTGTTCCTGTAGTACATGCATTTATAGAGAATATGTTCCACCTGTTCCACCTGTTCCTGTAGACCATGCATTTGTAGAGGCTATGTTCCACCTGTTCCTGTAGTACATGCATTTATAGAGGCTATGTTCCACCTGTTCCTGTAGACCATGCATTTATAGAGGCTATGTTCCACCTGTTCCATCTGTTCCTGTAGACCATGCATTTGTAGAGGCTATGTTCCACCTGTTCCATCTGTTCCGGTAGACCATGCATTTATAGAGACTATGTTCCACCTGTTCCTGTAGACCATGCATTTATAGAGGCTATGTTCCACCTGTTCCATCTGTTCCTGTAGACCATGCATTTGTAGAGGCTATGTTCCACCTGTTCCATCTGTTCCTGTAGACCATTCATTTATAGAGACTATGTTCCACCTGTTCCTGTAGACCATGCATTTATAGAGGCTATGTTCCACCTGTTCCTGTAGTACATGCATTTATAGAGACTATGTTCCACCTGTTCCATCTGTTCCTGTAGACCATGCATTTATAGAGGCTATGTTCCACCTGTTCCTGTAGTACATGCATTTATAGAGACTATGTTCCACCTGTTCCACCTGTTCCTGTAGACCATGCATTTGTAGAGGCTATGTTCCACCTGTTCCTGTAGACCATGCATTTGTAGAGACTATGTTCCACCTGTTCCACCTGTTCCTGTAGACCATGCATTTATAGAGGCTATGTTCCACCTGTTCCACCTGTTCCTGTAGACCATGCATTTGTAGAGACTATGTTCCACCTGTTCCACCTGTTCCTGTAGACCATGCATTTGTAGAGACTATGTTCCACCTGTTCCTGTAGACCATGCATTTATAGAGGCTATGTTCCACCTGTTCCTGTAGACCATGCATTTGTAGAGACTATGTTCCACCTGTCCCACCTGTTCCTGTAGACCATGCATTTATAGAGACTATGTTCCACCTGTTCTACCTGTTATCTGGTGTTCTCACTGACCTCTAACACTGAGTGTCACCATCTTCTGCTGCTGGACCTCCTGGCCCTTGTAGACCATGCATTTATAGAGGCTATGTTCCACCTGTTCCATCTGTTCCTGTAGACCATGCATTTATAGAGACTATGTTCCACCTGTTCCATCTGTTCCACCTGTTCTACCTGACCTCTGGTGTTCTCACTGACCTCTAACGCTGAGCATCACTGTCTTCTGCTGCTGGACCTCCTGGCCCTTGTAGACCATGCATTTATAGAGGCTATGTTCCACCTGTTCCACCTGTTCCTGTAGACCATGCATTTATAGAGGCTATGTTCCACCTGTTCCATCTGTTCCTGTAGACCATGCATTTATAGAGACTATGTTCCACCTGTTCCACCTGTTCCTGTAGACCATGCATTTATAGAGACTATGTTCCACCTGTTCCTGTAGACCATGCATTTATAGAGGCTATGTTCCACCTGTTCCTGTAGACCATGCATTTATAGAGGCTATGTTCCACCTGTTCCACCTGTTCTACCTGACCTCTGATGTTCTCACTCACCTCTAACGCTGAGCGTCACCATCTTCTGCTGCTGGACCTCCTGGCCCTTGTAGACCATGCATTTATAGAGACTATGTTCCACCTGTTCCACCTGTTCCTGTAGACCATGCATTTATAGAGACTATGTTCCACCTGTTCCACCTGTTCCTGTAGACCATGCATTTGTAGAGACTATGTTCCACCTGTTCCATCTGTTCCTGTAGACCATGCATTTGTAGAGGCTATGTTCCACCTGTTCCATCTGTTCCTGTAGACCATGCATTTATAGAGACTATGTTCCACCTGTTCCTGTAGACCATGCATTTATAGAGGCTATGTTCCACCTGTTCCTGTAGTACATGCATTTATAGAGACTATGTTCCACCTGTTCCATCTGTTCCTGTAGACCATGCATTTATAGAGACTATGTTCCACCTGTTCCTGTAGACCATGCATTTGTAGAGACTATGTTCCACCTGTTCCTGTAGACCATGCATTTATAGAGGCTATGTTCCACCTGTTCCTGTAGACCATGCATTTATAGAGGCTATGTTCCACCTGTTCCATCTGTTCCTGTAGACCATGCATTTATAGAGGCTATGTTCCACCTGTTCCATCTGTTCCTGTAGACCATGCATTTATAGAGGCTATGTTCCACCTGTTCCACCTGTTCCTGTAGACCATGCATTTATAGAGGCTATGTTCCACCTGTTCCATCTGTTCCTGTAGACCATGCATTTGTAGAGACTATGTTCCACCTGTTCCTGTAGACCATGCATTTATAGAGGCTATGTTCCACCTGTTCCATCTGTTCCTGTAGACCATGCATTTATAGAGACTATGTTCCACTTGTTCCACCTGTTCCTGTAGACCATGCATTTATAGAGGCTATGTTCCACCTGTTCCACCTGTTCCTGTAGACCATGCATTTGTAGAGACTATGTTCCACCTGTTCCTGTAGACCATGCATTTATAGAGGCTATGTTCCACCTGTTCCTGTAGACCATGCATTTATAGAGGCTATGTTCCACCTGTTCCATCTGTTCCTGTAGACCATGCATTTATAGAGGCTATGTTCCACCTGTTCCATCTGTTCCTGTAGACCATGCATTTATAGAGGCTATGTTCCACCTGTTCCACCTGTTCCTGTAGACCATGCATTTATAGAGGCTATGTTCCACCTGTTCCATCTGTTCCTGTAGACCATGCATTTATAGAGGCTATGTTCCACCTGTTCCACCTGTTCCTGTAGACCATGCATTTGTAGAGACTATGTTCCACCTGTTCCATCTGTTCCTGTAGACCATGCATTTATAGAGGCTATGTTCCACCTGTTCCATCTGTTCCTGTAGACCATGCATTTATAGAGGCTATGTTCCACCTGTTCCATCTGTTCCTGTAGACCATGCATTTATAGAGGCTATGTTCCACCTGTTCCACCTGTTCCTGTAGACCATGCATTTATAGAGGCTATGTTCAACCTGTTCCATCTGTTCCTGTAGACCATGCATTTGTAGAGACTATGTTCCACCTGTTCCATCTGTTCCTGTAGACCATGCATTTATAGAGGCTATGTTCCACCTGTTCCACCTGTTCCTGTAGACCATGCATTTATAGAGGCTATGTTCAACCTGTTCCATCTGTTCCTGTAGACCATGCATTTATAGAGACTATGTTCCACCTATTCCTGTAGACCATGCATTTATAGAGACTATGTTCCACCTGTTCCACCTGTTCTACCTGTTCTCTGATGTTCTCACTGACCTCTAATGCTGAGCGTCACCGTCTTCTGCTGCTGGACCTCCTGGCCCTTGTAGACCATGCATTTATAGAGACTATGTTCCACCTGTTCCACCTGTTCCTGTAGACCATGCATTTATAGAGACTATGTTCCACCTGTTCCTGTAGACCATGCATTTATAGAGGCTATGTTCCACCTGTTCCACCTGTTCCTGTAGACCATGCATTTATAGAGACTATGTTCCACCTGTTCCACCTGGCCCTTGTAGACCATGCATTTATAGAGACTATGTTCCACCTGTTCCACCTGTTCTACCTGTTCTCTGATGTTCTCACTGACCTCTAACGCTGAGCATCACTGTCTTCTGCTGCTGGACCTCCTGGCCCTTGTAGACCATGCATTTATAGAGGCTATGTTCCACCTGTTCCTGTAGACCATGCATTTATAGAGGCTATGTTCCACCTGTTCCACCTGTTCCTGTAGACCATGCATTTATAGAGGCTATGTTCCACCTGTTCCTGTAGACCATGCATTTATAGAGGCTATGTTCCACCTGTTCCACCTGTTCCTGTAGACCATGCATTTATAGAGGCTATGTTCCACCTGTTCCACCTGTTCCTGTAGACCATGCATTTATAGAGACTATGTTCCACCTGTTCCACCTGTTCCTGTAGACCATGCATTTATAGAGACTATGTTCCACCTGTTCCTGTAGACCATGCATTTATAGAGACTATGTTCCACCTGTTCCATCTGTTCCTGTAGACCATGCATTTGTAGAGGCTATGTTCCACCTGTTCCACCTGTTCCTGTAGACCATGCATTTATAGAGACTATGTTCCACCTGTTCCACCTGTTCCTGTAGACCATGCATTTATAGAGGCTATGTTCCACCTGTTCCATCTGTTCCTGTAGACCATGCATTTATAGAGGCTATGTTCCATCTGTTCCACCTGTTCTACCTGACCTCTGATGTTCTCACTGACCTCTAACGCTGAGCGTCACCGTCTTCTGCTGCTGGACCTCCTGGCCCTTGTAGACCATGCATTTATAGAGACTATGTTCCACCTGTTCCACCTGTTCCTGTAGACCATGCATTTATAGAGACTATGTTCCACCTGTTCCACCTGGCCCTTGTAGACCATGCATTTATAGAGACTATGTTCCACCTGTTCCTGTAGACCATGCATTTATAGAGGCTATGTTCCACCTGTTCCACCTGTTCCTGTAGACCATGCATTTATAGAGACTATGTTCCACCTGTTCCACCTGGCCCTTGTAGACCATGCATTTATAGAGACTATGTTCCACCTGTTCCACCTGTTCTACCTGTTCTCTGATGTTCTCACTGACCTCTAACGCTGAGCGTCACTGTCTTCTGCTGCTGGACCTCCTGGCCCTTGTAGACCATGCATTTATAGAGACTATGTTCCACCTGTTCCACCTGTTCCTGTAGACCATGCATTTATAGAGACTATGTTCCACCTGTTCCTGTAGACCATGCATTTATAGAGACTATGTTCCACCTGTTCCATCTGTTCCTGTAGACCATGCATTTGTAGAGGCTATGTTCCACCTGTTCCACCTGTTCCTGTAGACCATGCATTTATAGAGACTATGTTCCACCTGTTCCATCTGTTCCTGTAGACCATGCATTTATAGAGACTATGTTCCACCTGTTCCTGTAGACCATGCATTTATAGAGACTATGTTCCACTTGTTCCATCTGTTCCTGTAGACCATGCATTTGTAGAGGCTATGTTCCACCTGTTCCACCTGTTCCTGTAGACCATGCATTTATAGAGACTATGTTCCACCTGTTCCATCTGTTCCTGTAGACCATGCATTTATAGAGACTATGTTCCACCTGTTCCTGTAGACCATGCATTTATAGAGACTATGTTCCACCTGTTCCTGTAGACCATGCATTTATAGAGGCTATGTTCCACCTGTTCCATCTGTTCCTGTAGACCATGCATTTGTAGAGGCTATGTTCCACCTGTTCCATCTGTTCCTGTAGACCATGCATTTATAGAGACTATGTTCCACCTGTTCCTGTAGACCATGCATTTATAGAGGCTATGTTCCACCTGTTCCTGTAGTACATGCATTTATAGAGACTATGTTCCACCTGTTCCATCTGTTCCTGTAGACCATGCATTTATAGAGGCTATGTTCCACCTGTTCCTGTAGTACATGCATTTATAGAGACTATGTTCCACCTGTTCCACCTGTTCCTGTAGACCATGCATTTATAGAGGCTATGTTCCACCTGTTCCTGTAGTACATGCATTTATAGAGGCTATGTTCCACCTGTTCCTGTAGACCATGCATTTATAGAGGCTATGTTCCACCTGTTCCATCTGTTCCTGTAGACCATGCATTTGTAGAGGCTATGTTCCACCTGTTCCATCTGTTCCTGTAGACCATGCATTTATAGAGACTATGTTCCACCTGTTCCTGTAGACCATGCATTTATAGAGGCTATGTTCCACCTGTTCCATCTGTTCCTGTAGACCATGCATTTGTAGAGGCTATGTTCCACCTGTTCCATCTGTTCCTGTAGACCATGCATTTATAGAGACTATGTTCCACCTGTTCCTGTAGACCATGCATTTATAGAGGCTATGTTCCACCTGTTCCTGTAGTACATGCATTTATAGAGACTATGTTCCACCTGTTCCATCTGTTCCTGTAGACCATGCATTTATAGAGGCTATGTTCCACCTGTTCCTGTAGTACATGCATTTATAGAGACTATGTTCCACCTGTTCCACCTGTTCCTGTAGACCATGCATTTGTAGAGGCTATGTTCCACCTGTTCCTGTAGTACATGCATTTATAGAGGCTATGTTCCACCTGTTCCTGTAGACCATGCATTTATAGAGACTATGTTCCACCTGTTCCACCTGTTCCTGTAGACCATGCATTTGTAGAGGCTATGTTCCACCTGTTCCTGTAGTACATGCATTTATAGAGGCTATGTTCCACCTGTTCCATCTGTTCCTGTAGACCATGCATTTGTAGAGGCTATGTTCCACCTGTTCCATCTGTTCCTGTAGACCATGCATTTATAGAGACTATGTTCCACCTGTTCCTGTAGACCATGCATTTATAGAGGCTATGTTCCACCTGTTCCTGTAGTACATGCATTTATAGAGACTATGTTCCACCTGTTCCATCTGTTCCTGTAGACCATGCATTTATAGAGGCTATGTTCCACCTGTTCCTGTAGTACATGCATTTATAGAGACTATGTTCCACCTGTTCCACCTGTTCCTGTAGACCATGCATTTGTAGAGGCTATGTTCCACCTGTTCCTGTAGTACATGCATTTATAGAGGCTATGTTCCACCTGTTCCTGTAGACCATGCATTTATAGAGGCTATGTTCCACCTGTTCCATCTGTTCCTGTAGACCATGCATTTGTAGAGGCTATGTTCCACCTGTTCCATCTGTTCCTGTAGACCATGCATTTATAGAGACTATGTTCCACCTGTTCCTGTAGACCATGCATTTAAAGAGGCTATGTTCCACCTGTTCCTGTAGTACATGCATTTATAGAGACTATGTTCCACCTGTTCCATCTGTTCCTGTAGACCATGCATTTATAGAGGCTATGTTCCACCTGTTCCTGTAGTACATGCATTTATAGAGACTATGTTCCACCTGTTCCACCTGTTCCTGTAGACCATGCATTTATAGAGGCTATGTTCCACCTGTTCCTGTAGTACATGCATTTATAGAGGCTATGTTCCACCTGTTCCTGTAGACCATGCATTTATAGAGGCTATGTTCCACCTGTTCCATCTGTTCCTGTAGACCATGCATTTGTAGAGGCTATGTTCCACCTGTTCCATCTGTTCCTGTAGACCATGCATTTATAGAGACTATGTTCCACCTGTTCCTGTAGACCATGCATTTATAGAGGCTATGTTCCACCTGTTCCATCTGTTCCTGTAGACCATGCATTTGTAGAGGCTATGTTCCACCTGTTCCTGTAGTACATGCATTTATAGAGGCTATGTTCCACCTGTTCCTGTAGACCATGCATTTTTAGAGGCTATGTTCCACCTGTTCCATCTGTTCCTGTAGACCATGCATTTGTAGAGGCTATGTTCCACCTGTTCCATCTGTTCCTGTAGACCATGCATTTATAGAGACTATGTTCCACCTGTTCCTGTAGACCATGCATTTATAGAGGCTATGTTCCACCTGTTCCATCTGTTCCTGTAGACCATGCATTTGTAGAGGCTATGTTCCACCTGTTCCATCTGTTCCTGTAGACCATGCATTTATAGAGACTATGTTCCACCTGTTCCTGTAGACCATGCATTTATAGAGGCTATGTTCCACCTGTTCCTGTAGTACATGCATTTATAGAGACTATGTTCCACCTGTTCCATCTGTTCCTGTAGACCATGCATTTATAGAGGCTATGTTCCACCTGTTCCATCTGTTCCTGTAGACCATGCATTTGTAGAGGCTATGTTCCACCTGTTCCATCTGTTCCTGTAGACCATGCATTTATAGAGACTATGTTCCACCTGTTCCTGTAGACCATGCATTTATAGAGGCTATGTTCCACCTGTTCCTGTAGTACATGCATTTATAGAGACTATGTTCCATCTGTTCCTGTAGACCATGCATTTATAGAGGCTATGTTCCACCTGTTCCTGTAGTACATGCATTTATAGAGACTATGTTCCACCTGTTCCACCTGTTCCTGTAGACCATGCATTTGTAGAGGCTATGTTCCACCTGTTCCTGTAGTACATGCATTTATAGAGGCTATGTTCCACCTGTTCCTGTAGACCATGCATTTATAGAGGCTATGTTCCACCTGTTCCATCTGTTCCTGTAGACCATGCATTTGTAGAGGCTATGTTCCACCTGTTCCATCTGTTCCTGTAGACCATGCATTTATAGAGACTATGTTCCACCTGTTCCTGTAGACCATGCATTTAAAGAGGCTATGTTCCACCTGTTCCTGTAGTACATGCATTTATAGAGACTATGTTCCACCTGTTCCATCTGTTCCTGTAGACCATGCATTTATAGAGGCTATGTTCCACCTGTTCCTGTAGTACATGCATTTATAGAGACTATGTTCCACCTGTTCCACCTGTTCCTGTAGACCATGCATTTATAGAGGCTATGTTCCACCTGTTCCTGTAGTACATGCATTTATAGAGGCTATGTTCCACCTGTTCCTGTAGACCATGCATTTATAGAGGCTATGTTCCACCTGTTCCATCTGTTCCTGTAGACCATGCATTTGTAGAGGCTATGTTCCACCTGTTCCATCTGTTCCTGTAGACCATGCATTTATAGAGACTATGTTCCACCTGTTCCTGTAGACCATGCATTTATAGAGGCTATGTTCCACCTGTTCCATCTGTTCCTGTAGACCATGCATTTGTAGAGGCTATGTTCCACCTGTTCCTGTAGTACATGCATTTATAGAGGCTATGTTCCACCTGTTCCTGTAGACCATGCATTTATAGAGGCTATGTTCCACCTGTTCCATCTGTTCCTGTAGACCATGCATTTGTAGAGGCTATGTTCCACCTGTTCCATCTGTTCCTGTAGACCATGCATTTATAGAGACTATGTTCCACCTGTTCCTGTAGACCATGCATTTATAGAGGCTATGTTCCACCTGTTCCATCTGTTCCTGTAGACCATGCATTTGTAGAGGCTATGTTCCACCTGTTCCATCTGTTCCTGTAGACCATGCATTTATAGAGACTATGTTCCACCTGTTCCTGTAGACCATGCATTTATAGAGGCTATGTTCCACCTGTTCCTGTAGTACATGCATTTATAGAGACTATGTTCCACCTGTTCCATCTGTTCCTGTAGACCATGCATTTATAGAGGCTATGTTCCACCTGTTCCTGTAGTACATGCATTTATAGAGACTATGTTCCACCTGTTCCACCTGTTCCTGTAGACCATGCATTTATAGAGGCTATGTTCCACCTGTTCCTGTAGTACATGCATTTATAGAGGCTATGTTCCACCTGTTCCTGTAGACCATGCATTTATAGAGGCTATGTTCCACCTGTTCCATCTGTTCCTGTAGACCATGCATTTGTAGAGGCTATGTTCCACCTGTTCCATCTGTTCCTGTAGACCATGCATTTATAGAGGCTATGTTCCACCTGTTCCTGTAGACCATGCATTTATAGAGGCTATGTTCCACCTGTTCCATCTGTTCCTGTAGACCATGCATTTGTAGAGGCTATGTTCCACCTGTTCCATCTGTTCCTGTAGACCATGCATTTATAGAGACTATGTTCCACCTGTTCCTGTAGACCATGCATTTATAGAGGCTATGTTCCACCTGTTCCTGTAGTACATGCATTTATAGAGACTATGTTCCACCTGTTCCATCTGTTCCTGTAGACCATGCATTTATAGAGGCTATGTTCCACCTGTTCCTGTAGTACATGCATTTATAGAGACTATGTTCCACCTGTTCCACCTGTTCCTGTAGACCATGCATTTATAGAGGCTATGTTCCACCTGTTCCTGTAGTACATGCATTTATAGAGACTATGTTCCACCTGTTCCACCTGTTCCTGTAGACCATGCATTTATAGAGGCTATGTTCCACCTGTTCCTGTAGTACATGCATTTATAGAGGCTATGTTCCACCTGTTCCTGTAGACCATGCATTTATAGAGGCTATGTTCCACCTGTTCCATCTGTTCCTGTAGACCATGCATTTGTAGAGGCTATGTTCCACCTGTTCCATCTGTTCCTGTAGACCATGCATTTATAGAGGCTATGTTCCACCTGTTCCTGTAGTACATGCATTTATAGAGACTATGTTCCACCTGTTCCATCTGTTCCTGTAGACCATGCATTTATAGAGGCTATGTTCCACCTGTTCCTGTAGTACATGCATTTATAGAGACTATGTTCCACCTGTTCCACCTGTTCCTGTAGACCATGCATTTGTAGAGGCTATGTTCCACCTGTTCCTGTAGACCATGCATTTGTAGAGACTATGTTCCACCTGTTCCACCTGTTCCTGTAGACCATGCATTTATAGAGGCTATGTTCCACCTGTTCCACCTGTTCCTGTAGACCATGCATTTGTAGAGACTATGTTCCACCTGTTCCACCTGTTCCTGTAGACCATGCATTTGTAGAGACTATGTTCCACCTGTTCCTGTAGACCATGCATTTATAGAGGCTATGTTCCACCTGTTCCTGTAGACCATGCATTTATAGAGACTATGTTCCACCTGTTCCACCTGTTCTACTTAATCTCTGATGTTCTCACTGACCTCTAACACTGAGCGTCACCATCTTCTGCTGCTGGACCTCCTGGCTCTTGTAGACCATGCATTTATAGAGACTATGTTCTACCTGTTCCACCTGTTCCACCTGTTCTATCTGACCTCTGGTGTTCTCACTCACCTCTAACGCTGAGCGTCACCATCTTCTGCTGCTGGACCTCCTGGCCCTTGTAGACCATGCATTTGTAGAGGCCGTTGTCAGCGACACAGGGACGCTTCAGAACCAAGCTGAGGTCTCCGGTTCTCAGCAGGTCTCCATCCATCTTTGTGCGACGGCGGTAAATCCGGTTCCATTTGGACACCTGAACCTCTCCGTTCTCAAAGGTGATGACCTCAGGCTGTCTGGAGCCAGGATGGGTCCACTCCACCTTGATGTCCTCGTCTACAGGAAGAGGGATTTTAAAAGGAAGTGACACAGATGGTTCCCCCTTTGTCACCTCCACCACCTCTACCTGTAAAGCTGAGGATCAGAGCAGAACGTCAGCAGTCCAGAAGAACCAAAGACTGGTTCTGTGGAGGGTAGAGCAGCTGCTTTCACTGACCTCTGACTATGAGCACCACCACCTTCTGCTGCAGGATCTCTTCACCTTCATTATGGATGCTGCACGTGTAAACGCTCTGAGTCAGACGGAGGTCACTGAGGGTCAGACTGAGGTCTCCAGTTGTTAATAGATCTTCATTCATCTTGGTGTGGCCTCCATAAGTCTGGTCCTGTGTTGGTCTGTGTTGGCCTCTGTCATAAGTGTAGAGCATCATGTCGTCTACGTCTGCCAGTCTCCACTCTACGGTGACGTTCCCAGACAGCAGGCGAGGCGCTGTCCTAAACGGCAGAACAACCGACCGTGTCCCCTCCTCCACAGAAACCTTTTCCACCTTGTAGACTTAAGAGGAGAAGAGCATGGATCACCCAGGAGATAATCATCTGTGGTGTGTTCACTGACCTCTGTGGTGTGTTCACTGACCTCTGTGATGTGTTCACTGACCTCTGTGATGTGTTCACTGACCACTGTGATGTGTTCACTGACCTCTGTGGTGTGTTCACTGACCTCAGTGACCTGTTCACTGACCTCTGTGATGTGTTCACTGACCTCTGTGATGTGTTCACTGACCTCTGTGGTGTGTTCACTGACCTCAGTGACCTGTTCACTGACCTCTGTGATGTGTTCACTGACCTCTGTGATGTGTTCACTGACCTCTGTGGTGTGTTCACTGACCACTGTGATATGTTCACTGACCTCTGTGATGTGTTCACTGACCTCTGGTTTATGTTCACTGACCTCTGTGATGTGTTCACTGACCTCTGTGGTGTGTTCACTGACCTCTGTGATATGTTCACTGACCTCTGTGATGTGTTCACTGACCTCTGTGATGTGTTCACTGACCTCTGGTTTATGTTCACTGACCTCTGTGATGTGTTCACTGACCTCTGTGGTGTGTTCACTGACCTCAGTGATGTGTTCACTGACCTCTGTGATATGTTCACTGACCTCTGTGATGTGTTCACTGACCTCTGGGTTATGTTCACTGACCTCTGTGATGTGTTCACTGACCTCTGTGATGTGTTCACTGACCTCTGTGATGTGTTCACTGACCTCTGGTTTATGTTCACTGACCTCTGTGATGTGTTCACTGACCTCTGTGATGTGTTCACTGACCTCTGTGGTGTGTTCACTGACCACTGTGATGTGTTCACTGACCTCTGTGGTGTGTTCACCGACCTCTGTGGTGTGTTTACTGACCTCTGTGATGTGTTCACTGACCACTGTGGTGTGTTCACTGACCTCTGTGGTGTGTTCACTGACCTCTGTGATGTGTTCACTGACCTCTGTGATGTGTTCACTGACCACTGTGATGTGTTCACTGACCTCTGTGATGTGTTCACTGACCTCTGTGGTGTGTTCACTGACCACTGTGATGTGTTCACTGACCTCTGTGATGCGTTCACAGACTCCAGTGATGTGTTCACTGACCTCGGGGTTATGTTCACTGACCTCTGTGATGTGTTCACTGACCACTGTGATGTGTTTACTGACCTCTGTGATATGTTAACTGACCCTAGTGATTTGTTCACTGACCTCAGTGATGCGTTCACAGACTCCAGTGGTGCGTTAAGTGACTCCTGTGATTTGTTAACTGACTCCAGTGATGCGTTCACAGACTCCTGTGAAGCGTTAAGTGACTCCAGTGATTCGTTAACTGACTCTAGTGATGTGTTCACAGACTCCAGTGATGCGTTCACTGACCTCAGTGGTGCGTTAACTGACTCCTGTGATTTGTTCACTGACTCTAGTGATGCGCTCACTGACCTCAGTGGTGCATTCACTGACCTCAGTTGTGTGTTCACTGACCTCTATGATTCATTAACTGACCACAGTGATGCATTAAGTGACTCCAGTGATGCGTTCACTGACTCTAGTGATGCGTTCACAGACTCCAGTGATGCGTTCACAGACTCCAGTGATGCGTTCACTGACCTCTGTGGTGTGTTCACTGACCTCTGTGATGTGTTCACAGACACCAGTGATAAGTTCACAGACTCCAGTGGTGCATTCACTGACCTCTGTGATTCATTAACTGACCACAGTGATGCATTAAGTGACTCCAGTGATTCGTTAACTGACTCTAGTGATGTGTTCACAGACTCCAGTGATGCGTTCACTGACCTCAGTGGTGCGTTAACTGACTCCTGTGATTCGTTCACTGACTCTAGTGATGCGTTCACAGACTCCAGTGATGCGTTCACAGACTCCAGTGATGCGTTCACTGACCTCAGTGGTGTGTTCACTGACCTCTGTGATTCATTAACTGACCACAGTGATGCATTAAGTGACTCCTGTGATTTGTTCACTGACCTCTGTGATGTGTTCACAGACACCAGTGATAAGTTCACAGACTCCAGTGGTGCATTCACTGACCTCTGTGATTCATTCACTGACTCCAGTGATGCGTTAACTGACTCTAGTGATGTGTTCACAGACTCCAGTGATGGGTTCACTGACCTCAGTGGTGCGTTAACTGACTCCTGTGATTTGTTCACTGACTCTAGTGATGCATTCACTGACCTCAGTGGTGCGTTAACTGACTCCTGTGATTCGTTCACTGACTCTAGTGATGCGTTCACAGACTCCAGTGATGCGTTCACAGACTCCAGTGATGCGTTCACTGACCTCAGTGGTGTGTTCACTGACCTCTGTGATTCATTAACTGACGACAGTGATGCATTAACTGACTCCTGTGATTTGTTCACAGACTCCAGTGATGGGTTCACTGACCTCAGTGGTGCGTTAACTGACTCCTGTGATTTGTTCACTGACTCTAGTGATGCGTTCACAGACTCCAGTGATGCGTTCACTGACCTCAGTGGTGTGTTAACTCTACTAACCTTTCACGGTGAGCGTCACTACTTTCCGTCCCAGTATTTTCCCGTCTGCGTTGTAGACGGTACAGATGAAGACGCCGCTGTCTCTCTGGCTGGGATCTTTCAGGGTGAGGGTGAGGTCTCGGTTCCCCAGAGCATCAGGATTCATCTCTGTCCGGTCCAGATACTCAGGGTTCTGTCCGTCTGACTGGTTCTGACCGTTCTGGAACTCGTACACAGTGCCGGTTCTGTCAGTGCGCTTCCACACCACTTTGGCATCTTGGGGCAGGTGAGCTGCCGTATTAAAGGGCAGCCGGACGTTCTCTTCTCTGTCTGCGACCTCCACCTCCTCCATCAGGCTCTCTGTCAGGAGGAGAACCGGAGCAGGTCCAGGTCATATTGTTTCATCTATGATACATCATCTAAAGGGTGCAAATCTATACTGACACAGAAAAGAAACCAGAGCAAGGAAGCCATGCAGCTGAGGAGTGACACTGACCTTTGACCTTGAGGGTCACAGTCTTCCTCAGCCGGTCTCCTCCTCTGGAGACAACACACTGGTAGTCCCCACTGTCCTTCAGCTGGGGGGTCCTCAGAGTCAGACTGAGGTCTCCGCTACTCAGCAGGTCTGCTTTCATCTTGGTTTGGCCTTCAGGGATGTTCTCCTGGTGTTCAGACCGGCCGTTCTCAAACACATGGATTGTGATGTTCCCTCGAGACGGGTCCAGACGGGTCCACTCCACTTTGACGTCCTGGGGGAGACCTCTGCTGGTTTTAAAGGGCAGCAGAACAGACTTCACCCCCTCTCGGATCTCCACGGTCTCAGGTGGAACCACTGAGATAAAACAGGAGAATATCACAGTTCTAGAGTGAGAAGAGTGCAGATAACCTCAAAAGAAAGAACCTCACAGTTCTAGATGTTTCAGAACCCCATGAACCCCAGTAGGACGGAGAACATCAGAGTTCCAGGGCCTGCAGAACCCAAATAACCCAGAGGGGATGAGAACATCACAGTTTATAGAACCTAGAGAATTTTAAACTGTACCAACAGCTCTTCCTGAGAAACTGTCGGTGCTCCTCCTGTTTCACACGGTTTGTTTTTCGGCATGGTAGCAGGTTGTTAGCCTAGCTTTAGCTTAGCCTAGCTTTAGCCTAGCCTAGCTTTAGGCTCCTTCCCCTACTCTTCCATCATCTTCTCCGTCTCTGACTAAGTCCCCCCTTATCTCCTGCTCTCTGTGTCAGATGTTTAGCTATTCCTCTGCCTCCTTTAGTGATAATGGTACATGTAATAAATGTAGTGTTTTTGTAGCTTTGGAGGCGAGGGTGTCAGAATTAGAGTCCCGGCTCCGTGCTATGGAAAGACCAGCTGATAGCCGCCCCTCTGCTAGCGCGGAGCCACATAGACCTAGCGTTAGTTCACTTAGTGGTCCTCCAGAAGCACCCGAGCAGCCGGGTAAGCAGGCCGGCTGGGTGACAGTTCGTAGGAAGCATAGCTCTAGATTTCAGCCCCCAGGTCACCACCAACCCGTCTGCGTTTCTAACAAATTTTCCCCACTCAGCGACACACCCGCTGAGAAGCCGACCCTGATTATTGGCAGCTCCATAGTCAGAAACGTGGCACTAAAGAAACCAGGGACCATAGTTAAATGCCTGCCAGGGGCCAGAACAGGCGACATAGAATCTTACCTAAAACTGCTGGCTAAGGATAAGCGTAAATACAGTAAGATTGTTATTCACGCTGGCGGTAATGACACTCGGTCACGCCGATCAGAGGTCACTAAAGTTGGTGTTGCTTCGGTGTGTGAGTTTGCTAAAGCAATGTCGGACTCCGTAATTTTCTTGAGAAAGTAGTTGCTAATCAACTTTGTGAACATTTACAAAGTAATGACCTACTTGAGGAGTTTCAGTCAGGCTTCAGAGCTCATCATAGCACTGAAACAGCTCTGGTGAAGGTCACTAATGATATTCTCATGGCCTCAGATAATGGACTTGTGTCTATACTTGTCCTGTTAGATCTCAGTGCTGCATTTGATACAGTTGATCACAATATTCTCCTACAAAGACTTGAGCATACTGTAGGGATTAAGGGGAAAGCATTAGGCTGGTTTAAATCTTATCTGTCAGACAGATTCCAGTTTGTTCATGTTAATAATAAATCTTCCTCAAACTCTAGGGTCACCTGTGGAGTACCACAGGGTTCAGTCCTTGGACCAATTCTATTTACTATATATATGCTTCCCATTGGCAAAATGATCAGACAGCATGGGATTAATTTCCACTGTTATGCTGATGACACTCAGCTATATTTATCCATAAATCCTGATGAATCCAATCAGTTACTTCGACTGCAGTCATGTCTTGATAACATCAAAAGCTGGATGACCCACTATTACCATCTGACATTGACCTAGTACTCCTAGGTCAATGTGAGCTTCTGTGCTTTCTGTGTATCTGCTCTGTCTTCTCTAACATAGAAAGTACTCCTGGGTCAATGTGAGCTTCTGAGCTTTCTGTGTCTCTGCTCTGTCTTCTCTAACATAGAAAGTACTCCTGGGTCAATGTGAGCTTCTGTGCTTTCTGTGTCTCTGCTCTGTCTTCTCTAACATAGAAAGTACTCCTGGGTCAATGTGAGCTTCTGAGCTTTCTGTGTCTCTGCTCTGTCTTCTCTAACATAGAAAGTACTCCTGGGTCAATGTGAGCTTCTGTGCTTTCGGTGTCTCTGCTCTGTCTTCTCTAACATAGAAAGTACTCCTGGGTCAATGTGAGCTTCTGAGCTTTCTGTGTCTCTGCTCTGTCTTCTCTAACATAGAAAGTACTCCTGGGTCAATGTGAGCTTCTGTGCTTTCGGTGTCTCTGCTCTGTCTTCTCTAACATAGAAAGTACTCCTGGGTCAATGTGAGCTTCTGAGCTTTCTGTGTCTCTGCTCTGTCTTCTCTAACATAGAAAGTACTCCTGGGTCAATGTGAGCTTCTGAGCTTTCTGTGTCTCTGCTCTGTCTTCTCTAAGCCCCAGTGGGTGGAGGCAGATGAGCGTTCACACTGAGCCTGGTTCTGGTTCTGCTGGAGGTTCTCCTCCCTGTTAAAGGGGAGTTTTCCTCTCCACTGTCGCTTCATGCATGCTCAGTATGAGGGATTGCTGCAAAGCCATCAACAATGCAGACGACTGTCCACTGTGGCTCTACGCTCTTTCAGGAGGAGTGAATGCTGCTTGGAGAGACTTGATGCAACCTGCTGGGTTTCCTTAGAGAGGAAACTTTCTCACCAACCTGGAGGATCTGATGGAGTCTGACTTTGGAAAGAGCCTTGAGATGACATGTTTCATGAATTTGAGTTAAACTGAAATCATCTGTCTGAGCTTCTGCACCATCTCCTGGTTTAAGCAGGAAGAGTCCTCAAGATAAACATGAACTTCTCCTTGCTGCCCCAATCAGAACATCTCGGCCCTTCAGAACTATCTAGCCAATGGTTGTTCTGGACCGTTCATTGTACACAGAAGCCACATTTGGACCTTTGACCATGAGGCTTGACCTGTTTTAAACCCTCTGGACTGGACTGCACCAGAATTAAAGGTGCGGGGTGTGAATACTTCTGGTGGGTTCTGCACCTTTTATTGTCAGACCTCAGCTGGTTTATCCTTTAACTAGTGAACAAACCTGCAGTGAGCTTCTTTTTCCGTAGACAGTACCAAACAACAGCTGGAACAACCAGGAGAATCAGGAGAACCACCAGCCCCAACAGAACCCAGGGCCACCTTGATGGAGGTTCTGGAGACAACATAAAGACAGACAGAAATTGAACATCTCCCAACATGTCTAAATGCCTTGAGAACATCCAGAGAACCTGCATCTCTGACCTTTGACCTGCAGGTCCACATTTACACTGTGCAGATCTTCTCCCAACCGGCGGACGGTGCAAGTGAAGGTTCCGCTGTCGGTGAAGGTGGGTCTGCTCAGGGTCAGGCTGAGGTCTCCGGTCTGCAGCGCGTCCTCCATCATTGATGTCCGACCAGCGTAGCGCTGGTTCTGGTCCTTCAGATAATCACCATCTGGCTCACGGACATGGACTGTGGGGATCCGGAAGTCGTCTCGATCCCAAACTGACGTGGAACCTCTGGACACGTTAACCGGTACCCAACAGGGCAGCAGGACAGACTCCTCCCCCTCAAACACCTCCACCTGGAGCCCTGCGGCATGCTGGGAAACTGAGAACAAAGACAAGATCAAGTTCTGACCACGTGATTCGTTCCCCTCTTCAGCTGGGAACTGGGCAGCTGAATGTCATGAGTTACCAGCAGAGGGCAGACTGTGTCATTGTCTTTGCTGAGTACGACATCCAGAAGAAGTGATGCTGCATTGGAAGGAAAGTAAAGAGGTCTGGAGCCTCTTTGGTTAAATTAGCTAAACTAATCTAGAACCACATTTAGGATGTGTTTAAACCCATTCACAATGCAAAAATCCTGAGTTAAACAAAAACATTATTTGATCAAATAACATTTTAAAGAATGATTGGCTCAGTAAAATCAATAACATTTAGGACACTTGATTGTAGTAATGTAATTATTTCTCTGGGAAATACTTAGAGTTGAATCATAACTTGGAAAGCTAGAAGCTGTAGGGGACGTCATTAGCTTGAGGGGTGATCCTAAAGTTACACAAACACCATTAAATCAACATTAATCTTCCCTATTAATACTGTAATAACGATCATAGCGCTATCAAACGACGGCGGAGCCAAACAAACAAACATTATGTTTAAAAACGAACCGGAGTTGTGTTTTCTAGAGCTGTGGGTAAGTTATCCGGAAGCTAGTAGCGGCTAACGCTAGCAGATATTTGGCGTTAAATTAAAAGACTTTTACGCTCTATTTGTTGGTAATGATCGAACCGGACAACACAAATATTAATGTCCTATCAATGTATAAAAAACAGTAAGGAAATAAAGTTTGTTATAACCGCAAAAACACACTCAAACCACACCCGCAAAGCTTTCATGAATGCTAACATAACGCTATGCCTGTTAGCTCCAGGTCTTTTAACTTTGGTCAAAGCTTAAAACAAAAACATGGTAAAAACCATTTTAAGAAAACCATTTGTCTTTCCCTGCCTAACCCTGTCAGACCTCAGCCTTGGTGTCACTTCGGTTGACTTTGGCCCTCCGGTTGGAAGACGTTGGGCCAGAATGAAGGTTCTTTCTGGGATGAAGGTTCCACAGTCAGTCAGGTTCAGATGTTGCACTTAGCTTCGATCCAGCCAGCATGTGTGGCGGTTCTCTGACCTCCAGTCGGATCCTCTGCAGAGGAAAATCAGAGTGTTGTCCCCAATGCTGCTAGGGCAGCGGAGGAAAAGACAGCGTTTGTCCATGAACAGGTGGGTTTATGCAGTCACCCCTGCTGGGAGAACGGTCCTCTGATTACTGTAAGGTCCCATGTTTCATGTTGTTTCCAGCTTACTGTCTGATTCTATCCCTCATGGCTGTTGTTGCAGACCTCCCAGTGCTAACAGTGAGTATCTAAATGGTATTTGCTCAATGTTACAGCAGGCTACCGACTCCAGCAGCATCGTGCTTTTTCTTGGGAGTATGAATGTAGACTGGCTATACAATCAATGCTACAGGAAAAATAAGTCAAGGGACATACAGTAGCAAACATCTGCAATTTATGCCAGTCGTAAATGTTCCAACAACAATCTGCTGGTTCTGGTTCTGCTGGAGGTTCTCCTCCCTGTTAAAGGGGAGTTTTCCTCTGTAGGCCAAAGGTGTTCTGTAACCTCGTCAATCTGTGCTGCTGTGGTCATGTTCCTGAAAATGTGTGTCCTCCTGTTAGCGCTGTGGGGATGCTGCTCTCTGCTGCTCTCTGCTGCTCTCTGGGAACCAACCAATCAGCTGCAGCTCCTCATCTGAATAAAACTTATTGTTATAATTTTAATGTTTATTGTTAACAGGTTCTGCTCTGTGACCCAGTGTTTGCATGGGTCAGCATCAATGGGATGGCTCTGATTTTAAAGGGGAAGTCAGGTCAACAAGGAAAAATCAGGGTATCATTAGCTATAACTAAAACTAATACGTTTGTGGTTATTTAATGAACTTATCTTTAATCAATAAGAAAATAAAAACATAAATTGCTGTCTGAATCACTGTGTATGGGGGTTGACATTACTGCCCATATTTGGGCAGTAAGGGGCGTTTGACATCACATCCTGGGGCGTGGAAAAGCGGAAGCGGCGACAGCATTTCTCTCCGCTTTCCATGCAAAGTCAATAGGAGCCGTTCTACACAGCTGCGATCATCAATAATTATTTCGGATTTCCAGAGGACTTCACCGCTGACATTCCCAAGAGCTTTTGCTGAAGCAACAATGCTCACGTTCATGGCCATCGGATGTTCCAACACAACTGGTAAAAGTGGAAAAAACATCGCTTATTTCAACTTCCCGATTCATGAGCCACCGGGCTCGTTGCTGGATTGCCAACTTGAACAGAACGGATTTGCCATCTAACTTCTGGCCAGAGAGAAAACACGTCATATGCAGCGACCATTTTGAAGAAGAATGTTTTGAACATGACATGAGAGCGAGGATTTTCTATAAGTTATTTTTTATTTTAGAAATTTTATTTAGAATTTGCGGGGATGGTCACCGAGCAGAGGGGCGGAGGGATACCACATGTGATGTGGTATCCCTCCGCCCCAGCATGTGCTGGAACGCTCTTATATTTTAATATTTATACAATAATGACCACCTGCCCTATTTACTACAGGGCAAATATATAACTTAAGTCACTTCAGCGAGATCTCTCCTCCGCTGTGTGTGTGTGTGTGTGTGTGTGTGTGTGTGTGTGTGTGCGCGCGCTCCGCTGCAGCGCCGGCGCCGTGCTGCGGCGGAGCGCGCACACACACACACACACACACACACACACACACACGTGTATACATATATACTGTAGGACCCGACTGAGTTTGCACTGGAAATAGGTACGCTGGATTCCGTCAAAAGTCTGGTTTCTGTCAAGAAACTCTTCTAAAAAAATCCATATCGCTATCAGATGATGATAGCTCCACGGAACTCCCATCACTGTCACTAAGTACTTCATCACTCTCTGCTTCGTACAGAGCACCAGTCGTCGCCATGTTGGAAAATAGTGCGCCGTGACAGAGTGTTGAAACTTGCTCAACAGTGGGTCCGCCGAGTGACGTCAAAAAATGGGAGGTGACAGTACTATTCTTGACCAAGATGGATTCCTCCACATAAACATGATTAAATGAAAATTATTCATAATTAAAAAAACGTATAATTTTTTGCACAGTATGTAGTAGTTTTATATTTAAAGTACTTTCAGCAGTTTGAATTCTGATTTTGACTGGACTTCTCCTTTAAATGAAGGAAACATTTATTGCTTTATTGGTGAAACTTCATATTCCAACAACAACAAGCAGCATCAGGGGTTTAGAGTAAATTATGGCATAAAATATTTTCTACTGATGGGAAGGTGCTGAATTGTCCCAGCCGTGCTTTTATTTTGAAATTCTGTATTTTTTTTTCTGATTCCAAAAAAACAAAACAACTGGACTTTTTCCGAAGTTTGAAGACGTTTCGCTTCCCATCCAGAAAGCTTTCTGAATTCAAAGAGATTTCTGGATAGAAGGCGAAACGTCTTCAAACTTCGGGAAAAGTCCAGTTGTTTTGTTTTTTAACTGTTTAGGAATCACCATGACCTGATGACTGAGAATCTGCAGCATCTGGAATATTTCCAACTCCAGGACTCTTTCCTGGTTCGGCTGCAGTCACACACCCTGGCTGCCTCTGGACTCCACCCTACCGGGCAGATCCTGCTCCTGGTCCTGGTTCTGGTTCTGGTGTGTCTGGGTTCACTTACCGAGCAGGACCGGCACCAGCAGCAGAACCATCCCAGAACCTTCCATCCTTCTTCAGGTTCCTTTAACTCCACGATCAGAACCAGAATCCGGCCGGCAGCTCCGGCTCTGATTCAAGTTTCACTTTCTAACTTTGCTGTGACGTCACATCTCCGCACTCTTCGGGTCCCTCCCACGGGTGGGACAGGACTCCCGTTCTGTGGACTCTGTCTATCTGTCCATAGAACGGGACAGAGTCTGCTGCCCCCTGGTGGACACCAGCGGCAGTCACGTCTGCCTTCATGATTAAATTAAAGAATAAAATCAGACACAGCACGACTCAAATAAGACAGTAAATTATGGAAATAAATTAATAAATGGAGCATAGAGTTAGGGGGAGATAAAAAATAAATAATGTGAAACATAGCATGGTTAAAATTAAATCAGAATCAGGGAAATTACTTTTGTTACACTGGAAGCAGGGCTTCCTCAGACTGGATTGTAGAGCAGGAGTCTGAAATTAAGCTGTTTGCAGCAGCATCCAAACCTATAAATTACACATTAACTTCCATAATAAATATTTAAAGCCCATTTTTAGGTAGTTAAAGGATTGTTATTGTATTGTTGCAGGCACCAAGCAGCTTCTGCATGCTGCACCGTTTGCAGGATGACTGCAGCTGGACCTCCTCTGCTGGAACTGAACCTGAGCTTTTTGGTAATGATGTTCCATCACTGTCTGTCTATTTTATCCTCATGGTGCATCCCATCAGTAATAAAATAACCTTTAGTGTCACCACGTGTTAGCACGGTGAGTTTTTTAGACAGACGGCGGCTCTAACCCATATAAACACCCAGACACAACAGACAGTGTTTTACCCTGAGTTACAAAAGTCTGACATCTCTCCCTCTGTGAAAGACACGATTTACTGTCTCTGTCTGTTAAGTATTGTCTGGTGATGATCAGCTCTTAAGCTGATATCAGGACAATGGTTGAAAGGGATGAATTCCAGCACTAGCGATCTTTTAACAGCAAAACCTGCACACACATACAATAAAGGAGTGACAACTTCTTTTCAAGTTCAAGAATTTAATAACAGAAATAAATGAACATCCAAAGAACATCACTATGTAAAGCTGTTTATCTGAATTAACACAATATTTCGATTAATAAATCCTCTCTACTAGGCTAGTGAAACTTAACTAAACTACTAAGCAAAATGAAGATAAAATAAGCTAAGCTAAGGAACTATTTACATGCAAAAACAAACAAAAGACAAAACAAAAGTGGTTGATCATAATCAGAATAATTCAGTGAATCCTGGTTCACTGAAGATCTGATTTAAAAAAAAAAAACATGGAATGGAGTTAAAAACATTTGGCATGTGTTTCAACCCATTCACAATGCAAAGCCCAAGTTGAACAAAACATTATTTGATGAAATAATGTTTAAGTTAAAACAAATATTGGGGGAGTGCTGGCCGAGTGGTTAGAGCTGCGCGCTTGCACTCAGAGAAGGTTGCAGGTACCCGGTTCTATCCCCAGCACCTGCACTCTGGGTCCCTGAGCAAGACCCTTAACCCCAGATTGTTCCCCGGGCGCCGCACATGGCAGCCCACTGCTCCCCCAGGGGATGGGTTAAAAGCAGAGAATTCAAAAATTTCCCTCTGGGATTATTAAAGTATGTCTGATTCTGATTCTAATGTTGTATATATATTATTATGTTGTTTGTACAGAATATCTGAAGCGTATAACGAAAATAATTTCCCTCTGGGATTATTAAAATATGTCTGATTCTGATTCTGAAGGTAGATCACATGGTGCAGATGGCCGTTCTGGGCTGGGATTGGTTCTGAAGATGAGTTTTACTTGGAGAGAACAATGCAGAAACCCAGCAGATGGACCATCATTTGATGCTTTTCTATCTGTTATCGCCATATTTCACAGATTAAGGCTGAATCACGTTGCCAAAATTAGGAACTCGGGAGTTACAGAGTACCGTCTAGTTGCAAGCAGCGTGGAGTAAGGAATCACCTGGAAATGTTAAAGAACATTTTCCAGGCATTGAAATACTGTATGCATGCATAGCACACAGAAATATCAAGAAAATATTGTGCATGTGAAGAGAAGACTCAGGATTGTACATATGAGAGAGTGAAATACATTTAAATTAACAATCCAACTTGTTCCTTTACCAAAATATAAAATGTATTAATTCATATATGTATTGACTTGTAATACTACACGTCTCTTTAAGAACACAAAGCAGTATTTCAGCATGACATGTGTAGTATTTAATAATATGCCATACCACCTGTCTGTCTGTTAATGGCATAGAACAAAGTATTTCACTATGAAATCACGTATTTATACATTAATCTACCACGTCAGTCTGTTAAAGAGCATACAGTTATGAAATGTGTTATTTAAACAACGTATTTCAGCATTAAAACATGTTTTTTTATGTGTAACGGTGTCCTGTATCATAACCACGTCTCTGTTTTTTGTAACAGACCAAACCGTGTGAATATCTGTTGTAATTCCAGAGAGTTGTGATTTATTTTATTTGGCCAAACAGCTTCCTGAGTACAAATAAATGCACCGGGGACGCGTGAGAGACCCATCCAAGATGGCGGCGCTGAAACGTCAGGTCCAGTAGGCAGCGTCAGTCCATGTGGTTTATGGAGAGACTCGCTCCCCTATCTGGGCCAGAATCCCGCTTCTCTCTATTCACAGTTACCTGTCAGGCGGTTTATTACTGATTTAACCTCATATCTTTTTTTAGTGATAGGGGGAGAAAGCTGTTATAATCGCGTTTAAAAAAAAACAACTGCAGTAGATATAGTATATTAGTTTACAACAGTTTCACGATCATACATTTTGAGCAGCTCATGATATAAACTACAAACATTCAGAGGTGTCTTTCGTCGTGTTTAAAATAAGACTTTCTAGATGTCCAATCATGTTCTAATTTCAGCAGCCTCTTTAACTGCTAATGCTTACACCTTGTAGTGGTTAAAACATACTTAACCCGCGTTTTAAAACTATAAACAGATTGATTGATTTTAAGCAGGCATATAGTGGGACACCTTATTTTACGGTCCAATCTCCCGCCCTCAGAGGCAGCTGAGCATTTGATTGGCTAGACCTTGGTGGAGGCGGGACTCAGACGCTGGCCTATAAATTGACGGGGTCCGTCCAGCCTTCGATAAAGCAGCTAACAAATAACGGAGTGTTGTGGTTAAATTCCTTCAGTGTGGATAAAGTCACGACTCAGTTTGCTGCGCGCGCAGACACGGGCACGCAGGCGGACACGCGCTGAGCCGTGCTGGGTTACATTTCCGGTCAGACCCGAGCAGTTTGAGGGGCTTTTCTCTGAAGGGGCGTGTGTTAGCTACAGGAGGCTAGCTGCTGCGGCTAAGTGTTTGTTTCCACTGGGCTCATTAATAATTCATGACGGCGCGCTGCTATTGGCGGAAGGAGCGGAGGGGCGGGGCTTGTTTAAGCGGCTAAAACTCGCAAACAAACCAAGAAGAGGAGGAGAGACGGTGAGTTTGATCCAATCAGCATCATTTCCAGACCGGTAGACGAGCCGAGATCCCTTCGGAACCGAGGTCCAGTTTACATCAGAACCTAGATCAGTTTAGTTTAGAACATGGATCCAGTTTACATCAGAACCTAGGTCCAGTTTACATCAGAACCTAGATCCAGTTTACATCAGAACATAGATCAGTTTACTTTAGAACATGGATCCAGTTTCCATCAGAACCTAGATCCAGTTTACTTCAGAACATGGATCCAGTTTACATCAGAACCTAGATCAGTTTCCATCAGAACCTAGATCAGTTTCCATCAGAACCTAGATCAGTTTTCATCAGTACCTAGATCCAGTTTACATCAGAACCTAGATCAGTTTCCATCAGAACCTAGATCCAGTTTACATCAGAACCTAGATCAGTTTACATCAGAACCTAGATCAGTTTACATCAGAACATGGATCCAGTTTACATCAGAACCTAGATCAGTTTCCATCAGAACCTAGATCCAGTTTCCATCAGAACCTAGATCAGTTTACTTCAGAACCTAGATCAGTTTACATCAGAACATAGATCCAGTTTACATCAGAACATAGATCCAGTTTACATCAGAACCTAGATCAGTTTACATCAGAACCTAGATCCAGTTAACATCAGAACATGGATCCAGTTAACATCAGAACATGGATCCAGTTAACATCAGAACATAGATCCAGTTAACATCAGAACATGGATCCAGTTAACATCAGAACATAGATCCAGTTTACTTCAGAACCTTGATCCAGTTAACATCAGAACCTAGATCAGTCTGTAATTTACTAAATCATCTTGATCAAGAGAAGGTTTCTTAAGTAAAGGTTTAATAACAGCTACTTTAAAAGCCTGTGGTACATATCCAGTTACTAAGGATAGATTAATCATGTCTAAAATAGGACCACTGATCAGAGGGAATACCTCCTTAAACAACTTGGTTGGGATTGGGTCTAACATATAGGTAGAAGGTTTAGATGAAGCTAAAATTTTAGCTCAGAAAGCTCTACTGCTTCTAAACATGAATTAAGTCTGTACAGTCTGTAAGTCTGTACAGTCAGAGCTCATTAACGTGGATCCAGACCAGCACATTAGTTATTAGTAACATGTTACTAATAACTGTTATGTTCTGTTTACATCAGAACATAGATCCAGTTTACATCAGACCATTGATCAGTTTACATCAGAACCTGGATCAGTTTACATCAGACCATAGATCAGTTTAAATCAGAACATAGATCCAGTTTACTTCAGAACATAGATCCAGTTTACATCAGAAAATAGATCAGTTTACATCAGAACATAGATCAGTTTATATCAGAACCTGGATCAGTTTACATCAGACCATAGATCAGTTTAAATCAGAACATAGATCCAGTTTACGTCAGAACATAGATCCAGTTTACATCAGAAAATAGATCAGTTTACATCAAAACATCACTTTACATCAGAACCTAGATCACTTTACATCAGAACATAGATCAGTTCCCATCAGAACATAGATCAGTTCCCATCAGAACATTGATCAGTTTACATCAGAACATTGATCAGTTTACATCAGAACATTGATCAGTTTACATCAGAACCTAGATCAGTTTACATCAGAACCTAGATCAGTTTACATCAGAACATAGATCAGTTTATATCAGAACCTAGATCAGTTTATATCGAACCTAGATCAGTTTACATCAGAACATAAATCAGTTTATATCAGATCATAGATCAGTTTACATCAGAACATAGATCAGTTTACACCAGAACCTAGATCCAGTTTACATCAGAACATAGATCAGTTCTCATCAGAACATAAATCAGTTTATATCAGATCATAGATCAGTTTACATCAGAACATAGATCAGTTTACATCAGAACATAGATCAGTTTACACCAGAACCTAGATTCAGTTTACACCAGAACATAGATCCAGTTTACATCAGAACATAGACCAGTTTATATCAGAACATAGATCAGTTTACATCAGAACATAGATTCAGTTTACATCAGAACATAGATCAGTTTACATCAGAACATAGATCCAGTTTACATCAGAACCTAGATTCAGTTTATATGGTAAACTGAAGGTTCTCTATCACCTTAGACCCTAAACTGAAACATGTTTCTATAAATGAATATTTCTGTTTTTCATCACGTGGACCCAGACCAACACATTATTAATAATGGACACCTGCTCACGGTACCAGCTGTCCTGACATTGTCTCTGATTGGCTCTCCTCCTCTGACTCCGCCCCTTCTCTCCCCAGAGCTCTGTGATTGGCTGAGCCCTCATCAGGATGTCTCTGGAAACAGATCCTGTCCTTCCTCCTGAGCTGCCCGTCAAGCTAAGCCACACCCCCTCTCCGCCTGTCAGCCAATCAGATCCCTCCCAGCTGGATAAGCCCCGCCCTCCCATCCACCCTAAAAATGGCCACCAGCCCCACCTGCCCCCGCCTCCTCCACCTCCTCCGGCCAATCAGAGGGTGGGGAAGAGACGTTTCTCGGTGGGCGTGGGTTTCAAAGGCGTGGCCAAGCGTCGTCGCCGTACCAACAGCGACAGCCAGGCGGAGCCGGTGCTGCCGAGCCACTTCCTGTTGGGGGGGAACATCTTTGACCCCCTGAACCTGAACTCCCTGCTGGACGAAGACGTCAACAGGTGAGTCCCCCACCAGTCAACAGAACCAAACTGTCTCTGCAGGTATGTGGAGGAAGCTCTTCTTAAAGTTATCTTCCTTCTGCAGAGCAGCAGCTCTGCTTTGTTCTCTCCAACATCTTTAAACGGCAGCCAGAGGCTTTAGTTTCTCCTGTCCCTCATTGTTCGTTTACAGGACAGCCTAACAAACTCACCCTCACTGCTGACCACATGTTGACCAATCAAAACGAGCTCAGGTGAGAGAGGACAGGTGGGGGCCATAGAGACTTCCACGCTCAGCCTCTCTGTATCAGGCTAGGCTAGCATTAGCGTTAGCCGCCTGGCACATAATTTAGCCTTGATGAATTTCATGATTCAAGGTCCTCGAATCATTTGAGGAACCGTGACAGCCCTAGTAGGCAGTGGACAACATACCTCACATACTACGTCTCGCCCAAATCAGCGAGTTCCCTGAGATTCTGCGTTTTGTAATAGATTCCATTTTATTTGCTAAACCCTGTGATTCCGTCTTAGAGCCCTCGTTATAGCTGATTATCTGAGTCAGGCACAAACACAGCTCCACTGAGACCTGAGGGTCACAACCTCCTGAAACGGTGTTGTCCCCTCCCTCCTCAGGGTGACCAATCAGGAGACACCCAGGAGCTCCCCCCTGCCGTCACGCAGCAGAGACGCCGTGGAGATCCTGGTCCCCCGGGACATCACAGACCCTCTGAACCTGAAGGCGGGGGGGGAGGACGGGGACGCAGCACCTGTCCTGGTGTCCCCCCTGAAATCCAGGAGGAGGCACCGCTACAGACACCATGGAGGAGGAGGAGACAAGGAGGGGATCCCCGCCCGCCTGTTCCCCACCTCAACTGGACTTTCAGGTGAGCTTCTTGGTTCTCTGCTGCAGTTTCTGTGTCCTCCACAGGGGGTGCTGTTGTCTCCTCCTGCAGTTCTTGTGTCCTCCACAGGGGGTGCTGTTGTCTCCTGCAGTTTCTGTGTCCTCCACAGGGGGTGCTGTTGTCTCCTTCTGCAGTTTCTGTGTCCTCCACAGGGGGTGCTGTTGTCTCCTTCTGCAGTTTCTGTGTCCTCCACAGGGGGTGCTGTTGTCTCCTGCAGTTTCTGTGTCCTCCACAGGGGGTGCTGTTGTCTCCTGCAGTTTCTATGTCCTCCACAGGGGGTGCTGTTGTCTCCTGCTGCGGTTCTTGTGTCCTCCACAGGGGGTGCTGTTGTCTCCTGCAGTTCTTGTGTCCTCCACAGGGGGTGCTGTTGTCTCCTGCTGCGGTTCTTGTGTCCTCCACAGGGGGTGCTGTTGTCTCCTCCTGCAGTTCTTGTGTCCTCCACAGGGGGTGCTGTTGTCTCCTCCTGCAGTTCTTGTGTCCTCCACAGGCGGTGCTGTTGTCTCCTCCTGCAGTTCTTGTGTCCTCCACAGGGGGTGCTGTTGTCTCCTGCAGTTTCTGTGTCCTCCACAGGGGGTGCTGTTGTCTCCTCCTGCAGTTCTTGTGTCCTCCACAGGCGGTGCTGTTGTCTCCTGCAGTTTCTGTGTCCTCCACAGGGGGTGCTGTTGTCTCCTGCTGCGGTTCTTGTGTCCTCCACAGGGGGTGCTGTTGTCTCCTGCTGTAGTTTCTATGTCCTCCACAGGGGGTGCTGTTGTCTCCTGCTGCGGTTCTTGTGTCCTCCACAGGGGGTGCTGTTGTCTCCTGCTGCGGTTCTTGTGTCCTCCATAGGGGGTGCTGTTGTCTCCTGCAGTTTCTGTGTCCTCCACAGGGGGTGCTGTTGTCTCCTGCTGCGGTTCTTGTGTCCTCCACAGGGGGTGCTGTTGTTTCCTGCTGCAGTTCATGTGTCCTCCACAGGGGGTGCTGTTGTCTCCTGCAGTTTCTATGTCCTCCACAGGGGGTGCTGTTGTCTCCTGCTGCGGTTCTTGTGTCCTCCACAGGGGGTGCTGTTGTCTCCTGCTGCGGTTCTTGTGTCCTCCACAGGCGGTGCTGTTGTCTCCTGCAGTTTCTATGTCCTCCACAGGGGGTGCTGTTGTCTCCTGCTGCGGTTCTTGTGTCCTCCACAGGGGGTGCTGTTGTCTCCTGCAGTTTCTATGTCCTCCACAGGGGGTGCTGTTGTCTCCTGCTGCGGTTCTTGTGTCCTCCATAGGGGGTGCTGTTGTCTCCTGCTGCAGTTTCTGTGTCCTCCACAGGGGGTGCTGTTGTCTCCTGCTGCGGTTCTTGTGTCCTCCATAGGGGGTGCTGTTGTCTCCTGCAGTTTCTATGTCCTCCACAGGGGGTGCTGTTGTCTCCTGCTGCAGTTCTTGTGTCCTCCACAGGGGGTGCTGTTGTCTCCTGCAGTTCTTGTGTCCTCCACAGGGGGTGCTGTTGTCTGCTGCGGTTCTTGTGTCCTCCACAGGGGGTGCTGTTGCCTCCTCCTGCAGTTCTTGTGTCCTCCACAGGGGGTGCTGTTGTCTCCTGCAGTTTCTGTGTCCTCCACAGGGGGTGCTGTTGTCTCCTGCTGCAGTTCTTGTGTCCTCCACAGGGGGTGCTGTTGTCTGCTGCAGTTCTTGTGTCCTCCACAGGGGGTGCTGTTGCCTCCTCCTGCAGTTCTTGTGTCCTCCACAGGGGGTGCTGTTGTCTCCTGCAGTTCTTGTGTCCTCCACAGGGGGTGCTGTTGTCTCACTTTGTTTCTCTTGTAGTTCCTGCGTCTCCTCTGTCCTGTGAGCTCAACACCGCCATCACTTGCCGAGACGATGTAGCTCCGCCCCCCATCCTGCCACGGAGACACACCCACCCCCTGCCTGGCCCCGCCCACAAACCCGGGCACCACCGACGGGGCCGGCGCACCTCCTCCACCCAGTCCGCTGACGGGGCCGTCACCGTGAGAACCACGCCTCTGCCCACTAAATTCCAGACGCCTCTAGTGGGAGGGGCTAAAGCCGGCAGGTGGGTGCTTTAGGTAGAGCGCTGGGTTCTGGTGGGCCAGGTGGGTCATGGTACCTGTGTGTCTCCCCCTGCAGGTGTGGAGGTCCCACGCTCGGCTCCGCCCTGCCTGCAGAGAAGAAGAAGGACAAGCAGCGGTACCAGTACGGGAACCACTGCCAGTACTATGGGTACCAGGGTTTCTATGGCGACAAACACGACGGGCGGGTCGGAGCGGAGGAGGACCCCCGGCTCCGCCTCCTAGAAGCTGATTGGTTCAGAGACAAGACGGTGCTGGACATTGGCTGCGGCGCCGGTCACGTGACCCTGTTCATCGCCAGGAGGTTTGACCCCTCCCACATCCTGGGGGTGGAGCTAGACGGGCGACTGGTCCACGCCGCCAGGCAGAACATCAGACACTTCCTGTCACATGACCTGGTGGAGGAGGAGCGGGGGGGGAGGGGGGAGGAGGCGATGCAGCAGCTGTTGACCCCCCTCCCCCTCTCCTTCAGGGTGAGTCGGGGTCCTCTGTCTGCTCCGCCCCTCCTGCCTCCATCCTCCTCCTCCTCCAGGTTCCCCAGCAACGTCACCTTCATCCAGGTGAGTCCCAGGTGCTCCACAACCAGCGCTACCTGAATGCAGGCAATGCTCCATGTTACATCAGAACTGGACCCGGTTCTGGTCCGGTTCTGGCCCGGGTCTGGTTCTGGACCTGGTTCTGGCCTGGTTCTGGTCCGGTTCTGGCCCGGTTCTGGCCCGGTTCTGGTCTGGTTCTGGTCCGGTTCTGGCCCGGTTCTGGTCCGGTTCTGGTCCGGTTCTGGACCTGGTTCTGGTCCGGTTCTGGTCCGGTTCTGATCCGGTTCTGGTCCTGTTCTGGCCCGGTTCTGGTCCGGTTCTGGTCCTGTTCTGGTCTGGTTCTGGTCCAGTTCCACCTCCAGAGCCTCAGGATAACATCCTTATGGCATCATGAGGGACCTGAGCGGGTCGTCCTGTAGAACCCGAAGTGGATCAGAACGTTTCTGACATCACACTTTGGTTCTGTTCTGTCAGGGAACCAGATCCAGTTAGAGGTTCTGTCCACCAGCCGCTCAGCTCGGTCCAAACGGGACGTTCTGGTGGTGGAGGGGAGGTTCTGCTCAGGTTCCAGAACCAGAACCACTGATGGGTTTTGGTCTGACCAGGTGGAGCTGAGCGATGATGAAGAGCTGAGAGTCTTCCTCAGGTCCAACTGGACCTTCAGCTGCCGTCTTTATTGTTTTATTAATTGATTAATCTATCGATTTATTCAGATGACTTATTTATAACTCCTGTTATCATGTGGGTCGCTTTGAGGTCCAGAACCATCCAGACAGCAGGATGATGCAGCTCACATTTAATATTAGTGTCAACGACCACCTAAAATATCCAGTTTTAGTATAAAATCAGGACAACATGGCGCTGCAGTGTTAACGGTACCTGGGACCTGAAACCGGTACTTAACGGTACCTATGGGAACCAAAACCTGAACTTAACGGTACCTATGGGAACCAAAGCCGGTACTTAACGGTACCTGAGAACCGAAGCCGGTACTTAACGGTACCTATGGGAACCGAAGCCGGTACTTAACGGTACCTATGAGAACCAAAGCCGGTACTTAACGGTACCTATGGGAACCAAAACCTGAACTTAACGGTACCTATGGGAACCAAAGCCGGTACGTAACGGTACCTATGGGAACCAAAACCTGAACTTAACGGTACCTATGGGAACCAAAGCCGGTACTTAACGGTACCTGAGAACCGAAGCCGGTACTTAACGGTACCTATGGGAACCAAAGCCGGTACTTAACGGTACCTATGGGAACCAAAGCCGGTACTTAACGGTACCTGAGAACCGAAGCCGGTACTTAACGGTACCTATGGGAACCAAAGCCGGTACTTAACGGTACCTATGGGAACCAAAGCCGGTACTTAACGGTACCTGAGAACCAAAGCCGGTACTTAACGGTACCTATTTTCAGTACATGTGTGTTTATGTAGTGATAAAAGTTAGTTTATTAATAAAATCTCTACATTTTTCAGTTTAACACATTTATTTCTCAGCATATAAGGTTGCTTTGATCTAAAAATTAACCTTATTGAACAGTTTATTAATTTTAATACGTTGCCTGAACATAAAGCCCATTTTACCAGAACTCCAGTTATCAGAACCACAGAGTGAACGAGGTGAATTAATGAATGAAGGGAATAAAATTCAGGGCATAGTTTTAGTCCTACAGTTTCAGAGATGAAAAGCGATTAAGAACAAATTTTATCCAGTTAGTTAATCAGAACGGTGAACGTCAGCAGAGAGGAAACGGAGCTAAATATGGAGAGAAATTCACTAACCTGGCAGCAGTGACCAGGAGCGTCCCCAGATCAAAAGTATTCACACCCCTGGTCTTGGCCTTCGCCTCTCAGATATCACAGCAGCGTAATCGGCACATTTAGAAAAGCAGAGGCAGACTTTCTATCAGCTATGCTAGCTGACTGGACCAGCGCCTGCTGATGTCATCACGCTCTGCAATGCTGCGTTCAGGTCCAGCATGGAAAATCGCCCTCTCTTCCACTCACTCAGTGTGGCAGTGATGCGTTTAGTACCGACAGGACTCAGGCAGTACCTATAAAATAATTCAGTACCATTTAATGATGTTCTAACACAGAAAGTGGGTTAATTAGACACTATTGGTCAATTAGACACTGTTGGTTAATTAGTCACTATTGGTTATTTAGACACTGTTGGTTAATTAGACACTGTTGGTTATTTAGACACTGTTGGTTATTTAGACACTGTTGGTTATTTAGACACTGTTGGTTATTTAGACACTATTGGTTATTTAGACACTGTTGGTTAATCAGTCACTGTTGGTTATTTAGACACTGTTGGTTAATTAGCCACTGTTGGTTATTTAGACACTGTTGGTTAATCAGTCACTGTTGGTTAATTAGACACTGTTGGTTAATTAGACACTGTTGGTTATTTAGACACTGTTGGTTATTTAGACACTGTTGGTTAATTAGACACTGTGGTTATTTAGACACTGTTGGTTAATTAGACACTGTTGGTTATTTAGACACTGTTGGTTATTTAGACACTGTTGGTTAATTAGACGCTGTTGGTTAATTAGACACTGTTGGTTAATTAGACACTGTTGGTTATTTAGACACTGTTGGTTATTTAGACACTGTTGGTTATTTAGACACTGTTGGTTAATCAGTCACTGTTGGTTAATTAGACACTGTTGGTTAATTAGACACTGTTGGTTATTTAGACACTGTTGGTTATTTAGACACTGTTGGTTAATTAGACACTGTTGGTTATTTAGACACTGTTGGTTATTTAGACACTGTGGGTTAATTAGACACTGTGGGTTAATTAGACACTGTGGGTTAATTAGACACTGTGGGTTGATTAGACACTGTTGGTTATTTAGACACTGTTGGTTATTTAGACACTGTTGGTTAATTAGACACTGTTGGTTATTTAGACACTGTTGGTTATTTAGACACTGTTGGTTAATTAGACACTGTTGGTTATTTAGACACTGTTGGTTAATTAGACACTGTTGGTTATTTAGACACTGTTGGTTATTTAGACACTGTTGGTTATTTAGACACTGTTGGTTATTTAGACACTGTTGGTTATTTAGACACTGTTGGTTAATCAGTCACTGTTGGTTATTTAGACACTGTTGGTTATTTAGACACTGTTGGTTATTTAGACACTGTTGGTTAATTAGACACTGTTGGTTAATTAGACACTGTGGGTTAATTAGCCACTGTTGGTTATTTAGACACTGTTGGTTATTTAGACACTGTTGGTTATTTAGACACTGTTGGTTATTTAGACACTATTGGTTATTTAGACACTGTTGGTTATTTAGACACTGTTGGTTATTTAGACACTGTTGGTTAATCAGTCACTGTTGGTTATTTAGACACTGTTGGTTAATTAGCCACTGTTGGTTATTTAGACACTGTTGGTTAATCAGTCACTGTTGGTTATTTAGACACTGTTGGTTAATTAGACACTGTGGGTTAATTAGACACTGTTGGTTATTTAGACACTGTTGGTTATTTAGACACTGTTGGTTAATTAGACACTGTTGGTTATTTAGACACTGCTGGTTATTTAGCCACTGTTGGTTATTTAAACACTGTTGGTTAATCAGTCACTGTTGGTTATTTAGACACTGTTGGTTAATTAGACACTGTTGGTTATTTAGACACTGTTGGTTAATTAGACACTGTGGGTTAATTAGACACTGTTGGTTATTTAGACACTGTTGGTTATTTAGACACTGTTGGTTAATTAGACACTGTTGGTTAATCAGTCACTGTTGGTTATTTAGACACTGTTGGTTAATTAGACACTGTTGGTTATTTAGACACTGTTGGTTAATTAGACACTGTGGGTTAATTAGACACTGTTGGTTATTTAGACACTGTTGGTTATTTAGCCACTGTTGGTTATTTAAACACTGTTGGTTAATCAGTCACTGTTGGTTATTTAGACACTGTTGGTTAATTAGACACTGTTGGTTATTTAGACACTGTTGGTTAATTAGACACTGTGGGTTAATTAGACACTGTTGGTTATTTAGACACTGTTGGTTATTTAGACACTGTTGGTTATTTAGACACTGTTGGTTAATTAGACACTGTTGGTTAATTAGCCACTGTTGGTTATTTAGACACTGTTGGTTTCTTAGACACTGTTGGTTTCTTAGACACTGTTGGTTTCTTAGACACTGTTGGTTTCTTAGACACTGTTGGTTTCTTAGACACTGTTGGTTAATTAGACACTGTTGGTTAATTAGACACTGTGGGTTAATTAGACACAGTTGGTTAATTAGACACTGTAGGTTATTTAGACACTGTTGGTTATTTAGACACTGTTGGTTAATTAGACACTGTTGGTTAATTAGACACTATTGGTTAATCAGACACTGTGGGTTATTTAGCCACTGTGGGTTAATTAGACACTGTTGGTTATTTAGACACTGTTGGTTATTTAGACACTGTGGGTTAATTAGACACTGTTGGGTTAATTAGACACTATTGGTTAATTAGACACTATTGGTTAATTAGACACTGTTGGGTTAATTAGACACTATTGGTTAATTAGACACTATTGGTTAATCAGACACTGTGGGTTATTTAGCCACTGTGGGTTAATTAGACACTATTGGTTAATTAGACACTATTGGTTAATCAGACACTGTGGGTTAATTAGCCACTGTTGGTTAATTAGCCACTGTTGGTTATTAGACACTGTTGGTTATTTAGCCACTGTTGGTTATTAGACACTGTTGGTTAATTAGCCACTGTTGGTTAATCAGACACTGTGGGTTAATCAGACACTGTGGGTTAATTAGACACTGTTGGTTATTTAGACACTGTTGGTTATTTAGACACTGTGGGTTATTTAGACACTGTGGGTTAATTAGACACTGTTGGTTAATTAGACACTATTGGTTAATCAGACACTGTGGGTTAATTAGACACTGTTGGTTATTTAGACACTGTTGGTTATTTAGACACTGTTGGTTATTTAGACACTATTGGTTAATTAGACACTATTGGTTAATCAGACACTGTGGGTTAATTAGCCACTGTTGGTTAATTAGCCACTGTTGGTTATTAGACACTGTTGGTTATTTAGCCACTGTTGGTTATTAGACACTGTTGGTTAATTAGACACTATTGGTTAATCAGACACTGTGGGTTAATTAGACACTGTTGGTTATTTAGACACTGTTGGTTATTTAGACACTGTGGGTTATTTAGACACTGTGGGTTAATTAGACACTGTTGGTTAATTAGACACTGTAGGTTATTTAGACACTGTTGGTTATTTAGACACTGTTGGTTAATTAGACCCTGTTGGTTATTTAGACCATGTTGGTTAATTAGACACTGTTGGTTAATTAGACACTGTGGGTTATTTAGACACTGTTGGTTAATTAGACACTATTGGTTAATTAGACACTGTTGGTTAATTAGACACTATTGGTTATTTAGACACTGTAGGTTATTTAGACACTGTTGGTTATTTAGACACTGTTGGTTAATTAGACCCTGTTGGTTATTTAGCCACTGTGGGTTATTTAGCCACTGTTGGTTAATTAGACACTGTTGGTTATTTAGACACTGTTGGTTAATTAGACACTATTGGTTAATTAGACACTGTTGGTTAATTAGACACTGTTGGTTAATTAGACACTATTGGTTATTTAGACACTGTTGGTTAATTAGACACTGTTGGTTATTTAGCCACTGTTGGTTATTTAAACACTGTTGGTTAATTAGCCACTGTTGGTTAATTAGCCACTGTTGGTTAATTAGCCACTGTTGGTTAATTAGCCACTGTTGGTTATTTAGCCACTGTTGGTTAATTAGCCACTGTTGGTTAATTAGCCACTGTTGGTTAATTAGACACTGTTGGTTAATTAGACACTGTTGGTTATTTAGACCCTGTTGGTTAATTAGACACTGTTGGTTAATTAGACACTGTGGGTTATTTAGACCCTGTTGGTTAATTAGACACTGTTGGTTAATTAGACACTGTGGGTTATTTAGCCACTGTGGGTTATTTAGCCACTGTGGGTTATTTAGCCACTGTGGGTTAATTAGCCACTGTGGGTTAATTAGACACTGTTGGTTAATCAGACACTGTTGGTTAATCAGACACTGTGGGTTATTTAGCCACTGTAGGTTATTTAGACACTGTTGGTTATTTAGACACTGTGGGTTAATTAGACACTGTTGGTTAATTAGACACTGTTGGTTAATTAGACACTGTTGGTTATTTAGACACTGTTGGTTAATTAGACACTGTTGGTTAATTAGACACTGTGGGTTAATTAGACACTGTTGGTTAATTAGACACTGTTGGTTATTTAGACACTGTTGGTTATTTAGACACTGTTGGTTAATTAGACACTGTTGGTTAATTAAACACTGTTGGTTAATTAGACACTGCTGGTTATTTAGACACTGTTGGTTAATCAGTCACTGTTGGTTATTTAGACACTGTTGGTTATTTAGACACTGTTGGTTAATTAGACACTGTTGGTTAATTAGACACTGTTGGTTAATTAGACACTGTTGGTTATTTAGACACTGTTGGTTATTTAGACACTGTTGGTTATTTAGACACTGTTGGTTAATTAGACACTGTATGTTAATTAAACACTGTTGGTTAATTAGACACTGCTGGTTATTTAGACACTGTTGGTTAATCAGTCACTGTTGGTTATTTAGACACTGTTGGTTAATTAGCCACTGTTGGTTAATTAGACACTTTTGGTTATTTAAACACTGTTGGTTAATTAGACACTGTTGGTTATTTAGACACTATTGGTTAATTAGACACTGTTGATTAATTAGACACTGTTGGTTAATTAAACACTGTTGGTTAATTAGACACTGCTGGTTATTTAGACACTGTTGGTTAATCAGTCACTGTTGGTTATTTAGACACTGTTGGTTAATTAGCCACTGTTGGTTATTTAGACACTATTGGTTAATTAGACACTGTTGGTTATTTAGACACTGTTGGTTAATTAGACACTGTTGGTTAATTAGTCACTATTGGTTAATTAGACACTGTGGGTTATTTAGACACTGTTGGTTATTTAGACACTGTTGGTTATTTAGACACTGTTGGTTATTTAGACACTGTTGGTTATTTAGACACTGTTGGTTATTTAGACATTGTGGGTTAATTAGACACTGTTGGTTAATTAGACACTGTTGGTTAATTAGACACTGTTTGTTAATCAGACACTGTTGGTTAATTAGACACTTGGTTATTTAGACACTGTTGGTTATTTAGACACTGTTGGTTAATTAGACACTGTTGGTTATTTAGACACTGTTGGTTAATTAGACACTGTAGGTTATTTAGACACTGTTGGTTATTTAGACACTGTTGGTTAATTAGACCCTGTTGGTTATTTAGACCATGTTGGTTAATTAGACACTGTTGGTTAATTAGACACTGTGGGTTATTTAGACACTGTTGGTTATTTAGCCACTGTGGGTTATTTAGCCACTGTTGGTTAATTAGACACTGTTGGTTATTTAGACACTGTTGGTTAATTAGACACTATTGGTTAATTAGACACTGTTGGTTAATTAGACACTGTTGGTTAATTAGACACTATTGGTTATTTAGACACTGTTGGTTAATTAGACACTGTTGGTTATTTAGCCACTGTTGGTTATTTAAACACTGTTGGTTAATTAGCCACTGTTGGTTAATTAGCCACTGTTGGTTAATTAGCCACTGTTGGTTATTTAGACACTGTTGGTTAATTAGCCACTGTTGGTTAATTAGCCACTGTTGGTTAATTAGCCACTGTTGGTTAATTAGCCACTGTTGGTTATTAGACACTGTTGGTTATTTAGACACTGTTGGTTAATTAGACACTGTTGGTTAATTAGACACTGTTGGTTAATTAGACACTGTTGGTTAATTAGACACTGTTGGTTAATCAGTCACTGTTGGTTATTTAGACACTGTTGGTTATTTAGACACTGTTGGTTAATTAGACACTGTATGTTAATTAAACACTGTTGGTTAATTAGACACTGCTGGTTATTTAGACACTGTTGGTTAATTAGACACTATTGGTTAATTAGACACTGTTGGTTAATTAGACACTGTTGGTTAATTAGACACTATTGGTTATTTAGACACTGTTGGTTAATTAGACACTGTTGGTTATTTAGCCACTGTTGGTTATTTAAACACTGTTGGTTAATTAGCCACTGTTGGTTAATTAGCCACTGTTGGTTAATTAGCCACTGTTGGTTAATTAGACACTGTTGGTTAATTAGACACTGTGGGTTAATTAGACACAGTTGGTTAATTAGACACTGTAGGTTATTTAGACACTGTTGGTTATTTAGACACTGTTGGTTAATTAGACACTGTTGGTTAATTAGACACTATTGGTTAATCAGACACTGTGGGTTATTTAGCCACTGTGGGTTAATTAGACACTGTTGGTTATTTAGACAC
The DNA here is from genome assembly GCA_037039145.1 of Fundulus diaphanus. Taxonomy (NCBI): domain Eukaryota; kingdom Metazoa; phylum Chordata; class Actinopteri; order Cyprinodontiformes; family Fundulidae; genus Fundulus; species Fundulus diaphanus. The sequence continues at coordinate 57,273,873 of CM073131.1, read as the reverse complement.
TGTTGGTTATTTAGACACTGTGGGTTAATTAGACACTGTTGGGTTAATTAGACACTATTGGTTAATTAGACACTATTGGTTAATTAGACACTGTTGGGTTAATTAGACACTATTGGTTAATTAGACACTATTGGTTAATCAGACACTGTGGGTTATTTAGCCACTGTGGGTTAATTAGACACTATTGGTTAATTAGACACTATTGGTTAATCAGACACTGTGGGTTAATTAGCCACTGTTGGTTAATTAGCCACTGTTGGTTATTAGACACTGTTGGTTATTTAGCCACTGTTGGTTATTAGACACTGTTGGTTAATTAGCCACTGTTGGTTAATCAGACACTGTGGGTTAATCAGACACTGTGGGTTAATTAGACACTGTTGGTTATTTAGACACTGTTGGTTATTTAGACACTGTGGGTTATTTAGACACTGTGGGTTAATTAGACACTGTTGGTTAATTAGACACTATTGGTTAATCAGACACTGTGGGTTAATTAGACACTGTTGGTTATTTAGACACTGTTGGTTATTTAGACACTGTTGGTTATTTAGACACTATTGGTTAATTAGACACTATTGGTTAATCAGACACTGTGGGTTAATTAGCCACTGTTGGTTAATTAGCCACTGTTGGTTATTAGACACTGTTGGTTATTTAGCCACTGTTGGTTATTAGACACTGTTGGTTAATTAGACACTATTGGTTAATCAGACACTGTGGGTTAATTAGACACTGTTGGTTATTTAGACACTGTTGGTTATTTAGACACTGTGGGTTATTTAGACACTGTGGGTTAATTAGACACTGTTGGTTAATTAGACACTGTAGGTTATTTAGACACTGTTGGTTATTTAGACACTGTTGGTTAATTAGACCCTGTTGGTTATTTAGACCATGTTGGTTAATTAGACACTGTTGGTTAATTAGACACTGTGGGTTATTTAGACACTGTTGGTTAATTAGACACTATTGGTTAATTAGACACTGTTGGTTAATTAGACACTATTGGTTATTTAGACACTGTAGGTTATTTAGACACTGTTGGTTATTTAGACACTGTTGGTTAATTAGACCCTGTTGGTTATTTAGCCACTGTGGGTTATTTAGCCACTGTTGGTTAATTAGACACTGTTGGTTATTTAGACACTGTTGGTTAATTAGACACTATTGGTTAATTAGACACTGTTGGTTAATTAGACACTGTTGGTTAATTAGACACTATTGGTTATTTAGACACTGTTGGTTAATTAGACACTGTTGGTTATTTAGCCACTGTTGGTTATTTAAACACTGTTGGTTAATTAGCCACTGTTGGTTAATTAGCCACTGTTGGTTAATTAGCCACTGTTGGTTAATTAGCCACTGTTGGTTATTTAGCCACTGTTGGTTAATTAGCCACTGTTGGTTAATTAGCCACTGTTGGTTAATTAGACACTGTTGGTTAATTAGACACTGTTGGTTATTTAGACCCTGTTGGTTAATTAGACACTGTTGGTTAATTAGACACTGTGGGTTATTTAGACCCTGTTGGTTAATTAGACACTGTTGGTTAATTAGACACTGTGGGTTATTTAGCCACTGTGGGTTATTTAGCCACTGTGGGTTATTTAGCCACTGTGGGTTAATTAGCCACTGTGGGTTAATTAGACACTGTTGGTTAATCAGACACTGTTGGTTAATCAGACACTGTGGGTTATTTAGCCACTGTAGGTTATTTAGACACTGTTGGTTATTTAGACACTGTGGGTTAATTAGACACTGTTGGTTAATTAGACACTGTTGGTTAATTAGACACTGTTGGTTATTTAGACACTGTTGGTTAATTAGACACTGTTGGTTAATTAGACACTGTGGGTTAATTAGACACTGTTGGTTAATTAGACACTGTTGGTTATTTAGACACTGTTGGTTATTTAGACACTGTTGGTTAATTAGACACTGTTGGTTAATTAAACACTGTTGGTTAATTAGACACTGCTGGTTATTTAGACACTGTTGGTTAATCAGTCACTGTTGGTTATTTAGACACTGTTGGTTATTTAGACACTGTTGGTTAATTAGACACTGTTGGTTAATTAGACACTGTTGGTTAATTAGACACTGTTGGTTATTTAGACACTGTTGGTTATTTAGACACTGTTGGTTATTTAGACACTGTTGGTTAATTAGACACTGTATGTTAATTAAACACTGTTGGTTAATTAGACACTGCTGGTTATTTAGACACTGTTGGTTAATCAGTCACTGTTGGTTATTTAGACACTGTTGGTTAATTAGCCACTGTTGGTTAATTAGACACTTTTGGTTATTTAAACACTGTTGGTTAATTAGACACTGTTGGTTATTTAGACACTATTGGTTAATTAGACACTGTTGATTAATTAGACACTGTTGGTTAATTAAACACTGTTGGTTAATTAGACACTGCTGGTTATTTAGACACTGTTGGTTAATCAGTCACTGTTGGTTATTTAGACACTGTTGGTTAATTAGCCACTGTTGGTTATTTAGACACTATTGGTTAATTAGACACTGTTGGTTATTTAGACACTGTTGGTTAATTAGACACTGTTGGTTAATTAGTCACTATTGGTTAATTAGACACTGTGGGTTATTTAGACACTGTTGGTTATTTAGACACTGTTGGTTATTTAGACACTGTTGGTTATTTAGACACTGTTGGTTATTTAGACACTGTTGGTTATTTAGACATTGTGGGTTAATTAGACACTGTTGGTTAATTAGACACTGTTGGTTAATTAGACACTGTTTGTTAATCAGACACTGTTGGTTAATTAGACACTTGGTTATTTAGACACTGTTGGTTATTTAGACACTGTTGGTTAATTAGACACTGTTGGTTATTTAGACACTGTTGGTTAATTAGACACTGTAGGTTATTTAGACACTGTTGGTTATTTAGACACTGTTGGTTAATTAGACCCTGTTGGTTATTTAGACCATGTTGGTTAATTAGACACTGTTGGTTAATTAGACACTGTGGGTTATTTAGACACTGTTGGTTATTTAGCCACTGTGGGTTATTTAGCCACTGTTGGTTAATTAGACACTGTTGGTTATTTAGACACTGTTGGTTAATTAGACACTATTGGTTAATTAGACACTGTTGGTTAATTAGACACTGTTGGTTAATTAGACACTATTGGTTATTTAGACACTGTTGGTTAATTAGACACTGTTGGTTATTTAGCCACTGTTGGTTATTTAAACACTGTTGGTTAATTAGCCACTGTTGGTTAATTAGCCACTGTTGGTTAATTAGCCACTGTTGGTTATTTAGACACTGTTGGTTAATTAGCCACTGTTGGTTAATTAGCCACTGTTGGTTAATTAGCCACTGTTGGTTAATTAGCCACTGTTGGTTATTAGACACTGTTGGTTATTTAGACACTGTTGGTTAATTAGACACTGTTGGTTAATTAGACACTGTTGGTTAATTAGACACTGTTGGTTAATTAGACACTGTTGGTTAATCAGTCACTGTTGGTTATTTAGACACTGTTGGTTATTTAGACACTGTTGGTTAATTAGACACTGTATGTTAATTAAACACTGTTGGTTAATTAGACACTGCTGGTTATTTAGACACTGTTGGTTAATTAGACACTATTGGTTAATTAGACACTGTTGGTTAATTAGACACTGTTGGTTAATTAGACACTATTGGTTATTTAGACACTGTTGGTTAATTAGACACTGTTGGTTATTTAGCCACTGTTGGTTATTTAAACACTGTTGGTTAATTAGCCACTGTTGGTTAATTAGCCACTGTTGGTTAATTAGCCACTGTTGGTTATTTAGACACTGTTGGTTAATTAGCCACTGTTGGTTAATTAGCCACTGTTGGTTAATTAGCCACTGTTGGTTAATTAGCCACTGTTGGTTATTAGACACTGTTGGTTATTTAGACACTGTTGGTTAATTAGACACTGTTGGTTAATTAGACACTGTTGGTTAATTAGACACTGTTGGTTAATTAGACACTGTTGGTTAATCAGTCACTGTTGGTTATTTAGACACTGTTGGTTATTTAGACACTGTTGGTTAATTAGACACTGTTGGTTAATTAGACACTGTTGGTTATTTAGACACTGTTGGTTAATTAGACACTGTTGGTTAATTAGACACTGTTGGTTAATTAAACACTGTTGGTTAATTAGACACTGCTGGTTATTTAGACACTGTTGGTTAATCAGTCACTGTTGGTTATTTAGACACTTGGTTATTTAGACACTGTTGGTTAATTAGACACTGTTGGTTATTTAAACACTGTTGGTTAATTAGACACTGTTGGTTAATTAGACACTATTCGTTAATTAGACACTGTTGATTAATTAGACACTGTTGGTTAATTAAACACTGTTGGTTAATTAAACACTGCTGGTTAATTAGACACTGTTGGTTAATCAGTCACTGTTGGTTATTTAGACACTGTTGGTTAATTAGCCACTGTTGGTTATTTAGACACTATTGGTTAATTAGACACTGTTGGTTAATTAGACACTGTTGGTTAATTAGACACTGTTGGTTAATCAGTCACTGTTGGTTATTTAGACACTGTTGGTTATTTAGACACTGTTGGTTAATTAGACACTGTATGTTAATTAAACACTGTTGGTTAATTAGACACTGCTGGTTATTTAGACACTGTTGGTTAATTAGACACTATTGGTTAATTAGACACTGTTGGTTAATTAGACACTGTTGGTTAATTAGACACTATTGGTTATTTAGACACTGTTGGTTAATTAGACACTGTTGGTTATTTAGCCACTGTTGGTTATTTAAACACTGTTGGTTAATTAGCCACTGTTGGTTAATTAGCCACTGTTGGTTAATTAGCCACTGTTGGTTATTTAGACACTGTTGGTTAATTAGCCACTGTTGGTTAATTAGCCACTGTTGGTTAATTAGCCACTGTTGGTTAATTAGCCACTGTTGGTTAATTAGCCACTGTTGGTTATTAGACACTGTTGGTTATTTAGACACTGTTGGTTAATTAGACACTGTTGGTTAATTAGACACTGTTGGTTAATTAGACACTGTTGGTTAATTAGACACTGTTGGTTAATCAGTCACTGTTGGTTATTTAGACACTGTTGGTTATTTAGACACTGTTGGTTAATTAGACACTGTTGGTTAATTAGACACTGTTGGTTATTTAGACACTGTTGGTTAATTAGACACTGTTGGTTAATTAGACACTGTTGGTTAATTAAACACTGTTGGTTAATTAGACACTGCTGGTTATTTAGACACTGTTGGTTAATCAGTCACTGTTGGTTATTTAGACACTTGGTTATTTAGACACTGTTGGTTAATTAGACACTGTTGGTTATTTAAACACTGTTGGTTAATTAGACACTGTTGGTTAATTAGACACTATTCGTTAATTAGACACTGTTGATTAATTAGACACTGTTGGTTAATTAAACACTGTTGGTTAATTAAACACTGCTGGTTAATTAGACACTGTTGGTTAATCAGTCACTGTTGGTTATTTAGACACTGTTGGTTAATTAGCCACTGTTGGTTATTTAGACACTATTGGTTAATTAGACACTGTTGGTTATTTAGACACTGTTGGTTAATTAGACACTGTTGGTTAATTAGTCACTATTGGTTAATTAGACACTGTGGGTTATTTAGACACTGTTGGTTATTTAGACACTGTTGGTTATTTAGACACTGTTGGTTATTTAGACACTGTTGGTTATTTAGACACTGTTGGTTAATTAGACACTGTTGGTTATTTAGACACTGTTGGTTATTTAGACATTGTGGGTTAATTAGACATTGTGGGTTAATTAGACACTGTGGGTTATTTAGACACTGTTGGTTATTTAGACACTGTTGGTTATTTAGACACTGTTGGTTAATCAGACACTGTTTGTTAATCAGACACTGTTGGTTAATTAGACACTGTTGGTTATTTAGACACTGTTGGTTATTTAGACACTGTTGGTTATTTAGACACTGTTGGTTAATTAGACACTGTTGGTTATTTAGACACTGTTGGTTAACTAGACACTGTTGGTTATTTAGACACTGTTGGTTATTTAGACACTGTTGGTTAATTAGACACTGTTGGTTATCTAGACACTGTTGGTTAATCAGACACTGTTGGTTAATTAGACACTGTTGGTTAATTAGACACTGTTGGTTAACTAGACACTGTTGGTTATTTAGACACTGTTGGTTATTTAGACACTGTTGGTTAACTAGACACTGTTGGTTAACTAGACACTGTTGGTTATTTAGACACTGTTGGTTATTTAGACAATGTTGGTTAATTAGACACTGTTGGTTATTTAGACACTGTTGGTTAACTAGACACTGTTGGTTATTTAGACACTGTTGGTTATTTAGACACTGTTGGTTAATTAGACACTGTTGGTTATCTAGACACTGTTGGTTATCTAGACACTGTTGGTTAATTAGACACTGTTGGTTATTTAGACACTGTTGGTTAATTAGACACTGTTGGTTATTTAGACACTGTTGGTTATTTAGACACTGTTGGTTAATCAGACACTGTTGGTTATTTAGACACTGTTGGTTAACTAGACACTGTTGGTTAACTAGACACTGTTGGTTAACTAGACACTGTTGGTTATTTAGACACTGTTGGTTAATCAGACACTGTTGGTTATTTAGACACTGTTGCATTGCATTGCGCTCTGCTATGTTGCACTAAGTAGTTGTCAGATTTAGAAACGTCTATTCTTCTATTAACAGAAAACGCTCTGTAAGGCAGTAATGTAAGGTTTTATTATTCCCCATGTTTAATGGAAGAGAAGGAGCTATAGTCATTCCTAGCCTTCCTAAAGCAGCTACATGATTGGTCAGCACTTCCTGAAACACCTGAACACCTCTACCTTTATGAACCTGATGGATGAATACCTGACACGGCTGTTGGTTCATTTAGCAGCAAAGAGATTAAATGTTGCTTTAGTCCTTCATGGTAACCGCATCACCTGTTGACTCCTCCCACAGGGCGACTACCTGACGGACAGAGAGGCGTGGCCTGGGCGGGGCCAGTATGACGTCATCGTGTGTCTGGGGGTCACCAAGTGGGTGCAGCTGCAGTCAGGCGACAGGGGCGTGGTCAGGCTGTTCAGACGGGCCTATCAGAGCCTGTCGCCGGGCGGAGTGCTGATCCTGGAGCCGCAGCCGTGGAGCAGCTACGTCCACAGCAAGAGAGCCTCGGTAAAGCCCACCTGTACACCTGGACCCAGACGTTACCTGAGGATCAGTAGATACCTGGGGAGACGGAGCTGAGAGGGCAGAATTTAGATTTAATAACATAACAATAACCAGTTAATAACATTATTAACAGGATTATTCCTCCTGATGGTGAGAGGAGAAGGGGGCGGAGCCTAGAAGACCATTAATCAGCAATAATTAGGTTAATTTAGACGATATTGACCGGTTAATAACATTATTAACAGGATTACTCCTCCTCATGGTGATAAAAAGGGGGCGGAGCCTAGAAGACCATTAATCAGCATTAATTATATTAATTTAGACGATATTGACCAGTTAATAACATTATTTACAGGATTATTTCTCCTGATGGTGAGAGGAGAAGGGGGCGGAGCCTAGAATACCATTAATCAGCATTAATTAGGTTAATTTAGACGATATTGACCGGTTAATAACATTACTAACAGGATTATTCTTCCTGATGGTGAGAAAAAAGGGGGCGGAGCCTAGAAGACCATTAATCAGCATTAATTATATTAATTTAGACGATATTGACCAGTTAATAACATTATTAACAGGATTATTCCTCCTGATGGTGAGGTGGAATAATCCTGTTAATAATATCATTAATCAGCATTAATTATGTTCATTTAGACAATATTAACCAGTTAATAACACTATTAACAGGATTATTAGTCCTCATGGTGAGAGAAGGGGGCGGAGCCTAGAGGACCATTAATCAGCATTAATTATGTTCATTTAAACGATATTGACCAGTTAATAACATTATTAACAGGATTATTGCTCCTCATGGTGAGGAAAGAGGGGCGGAGCCTAGAAGACCATTAATCAGCATTAATTATGTTAATTTAGACGATATTGACCAGTTAATAACATTATTAACAGGATTATTCCTCCTCATGGTGAGAAAAAGGGGGCGGAGCCTAGAAAACCATTAATCAGCATTAATTATGTTAATTTAGACGATATTGACCAGTTAATAACACTATTAACAGGATTATTTCTCCTGATGGTGAGAGGAGAAGGGGGCGGAGCCTAGAAGACCATTAATCAGCATTAATTATGTTAATTTAGACGATATTGACCAGTTAATAACATTATTAACAGGATTATTCCTCCTGATGGTGAGAAAAAAGGGGGCGAAACCTATAAGACCATTAATCAGCATTAATTATGTTCATTTAGACGATATTGACCAGTTAATAACATTATTTACAGGATTATTTCTCCTGATGGTGAGAGGAGAAGTAGGCGGAGCCTAGAAGACCATTAATCAGCATTAATTATGTTAATTTAGACGATATTGACCGGTTAATAACATTATTGACAGGATTATTCCTCCTGATGGTGAGAAAAAAGGGGGCGGAGCCTAGAAGACCATTAATCAGCATTAATTATGTTAATTTAGACGATATTGACCAGTTAATAACATTATTTACAGGATTATTTCTCCTGATGGTGAGAGGAGAAGTAGGCGGAGCCTAGAAGATCATTAATCAGCATAAATTATGTTAATTTAGACGATATTGACCGGTTAATAACATTATTAACAGGATTATTCATCCTGATGGTGAGAAAAAAGGGGGCGGAGCCTAGAAAACCATTAATCAGCATTAATTATGTTAATTTTGACAATATTGACCAGTTAATAACACTATTAACAGGATTATTTCTCCTGATGGTGGAATAATCCTGTTAATAATATCATTAATCAGCATTAATTATGTTAATTTAGAAGATATTAACCAGTTAATAACACTATTAACAGGATTATTCCTCCTGATGGTGGAATAATCCTGTTAATAATACCATTAATCAGCATTAATTATGTTAATTTAGACGATATTAACCAGTTAATAACACTATTAACAGGATTATTCCTCCTGATGGTGGAATAATCCTGTTAATAATACCATTAATCAGCATTAATTATGTTCATTTAGACGATATTAACCAGTTAATAACACTATTAACAGGATTATTCCTCCTGATGGTGGAATAATCCTGTTAATAATACCATTAATCAGCATTAATTATGTTAATTTAGACGATATTAACCAGTTAATAACATTATTAACAGGATTATTCCTCCTGATGGTGGAATAATCCTGTTGAGAATATCATTAATCACCATCAATTATGTTAATTTAGACGATATTAACCAGTTAATAACACTATTAACAAGATTATTCCTCCTGATGGTGAGAGGAGAAGGGGGCGGAGCCTAGAAGACCATTAATCAGCATTAATTATGTTAATTTAGACGATATTGACCAGTTAATAACATTATTAACAGGATTATTCCTCCTGATGGTGGAATAATCCTGTTAATAATACCATTAATCAGCATTAATTATGTTAATTTAGACGATATTGACCAGTTAATAACATTATTAACAGGATTATTCCTCCTGATGGTGAGAAAAAGGGGCGGAGCCTAGAAGACCATTAATCAGCATTAATTATGTTAATTTAGACGATATTGACCAGTTAGCAGATAGGAAACAGGCCTGTTGTTCGTTGTAAAGAGGGTGGATGGTTCTGCCGTTTCAGTCGTCGGCCTACTGGGCTTCAGATGAATCCATCAGAACCTCCTAACCAGGTTCAGAAACGGACCTTCAGAACATTTTCTCCCTGAAATGACAGAAACGTCCCCATGGTGCTGAATCTACCGCTAAATGAACCCAGCTCACATGGAGGTTCTGTTGGGTCGGTGCTGATAAGCTGCAGTCCAGCAGAGGTTCTTCAGGAAGGTTCTGGTGTTTCTGTGTTTTACCGGGTTTGTTCTTGGTTATTAATCTTGGATGGAAAGCAGAACTTTTCAGAACTTCTAACCCGCTCCAAACCCATGGACCTCCAAAATGGGCAGCAAGGAGATCCAGAAAACAGAACCAGGGGTAGAACCCGCCCAGAACCCTTGTTGTTCCCCAGATTTCGTCCCTCCCCAGGATCCTGGTCCATTTCAGACAGAACCGACCGCTGACAGAGGCTGGTTCCTGCTGACGATGAACCCATACCAGATGTTCTGTCTGGCTACAGAACATCTGGATGTTCTGATGGTTCTCCTGTGTTTTCATCCCAGGAGACGACGTTTCGTAACTTCAGAACCCTGAGGATCCGACCCGAACAGTTCACCTCGTTCCTCACCGACAGCGTGGGCTTCACCTCCTACAGGCTGCTCACGCACACAGGTAACCTACACACAGGTAACCTACACACAGATAACCTATGCCCCGCCCACACACAGGTAACCTACACACAGGTAACCTATGCCCCGCCCACACACAGGTAACCTGACACACAGGTAACCTACACACAGGTAACCTTACACACAGGTAACCTACACACAGGTAACCAATGCCCCGCCCACACACAGGTAACACACACACAGGTAACCTATGCCCCGCCCACACACAGGTAACCTTACACACAGGTAACCTACACACAGGTAACCTATGTCCCGCCCACACACAGGTAACCTACACACAGGTAACCTTACACACAGGTAACCTACACACAGGTAACCTATGTCCCGCCCACACACAGGTAACCGACACACAGGTAACCTACACACAGGTAACCTTACACACAGGTAACCTAACACACAGATAACCTATGCCCCTCCCACACACAGGTAACCTACACACAGGTAACCTATGCCCCGCCCACACACAGGTAACGTACACACAGGTAACCTACGCCCCGCCCACACACAGGTAAACTGACACACAGGTAACCTACACACAGGTAACCTACACACAGGTAACCTATGCCCCGCCCACACACAGGTAACACACACACACCACACAGGTAACACAAACAGGTAACCTTACACACAGGTAACCTACACACAGGTAACCTATGCCCCGCCCACACACAGGTAACGTACACACAGGTAACCTACGCCCCGCCCACACACAGGTAAACTGACACACAGGTAACCTACACACAGGTAACCTACACACAGGTAACCTATGCCCCGCCCACACACATGTAAACTGACACACAGGTAACCTACACACAGGTAACCTTACACACAGGTAACCTTACACACAGGTAACCTTACACACAGGTAACCTACGCCCCGCCCACACACAGGTAAACTGACACACAGGTAACCCACACACTGGTAACCCCCCAACCAAACACAGACACACACACACACATACAGGTAAAACATACATACAGTTAAATTCACACAGGTAACCTCACACACAGGTAACCTCACACACAGGTAACCTCATACACAGGTAAACTGACACACAGGTAAACTGACACTCAGGTAACCTCACACACAGGTAAACTGACACTCAGGTAACCTCACACACAGGTAAACTGACACACAGGTAACCTCACACACAGGTAACCTCACACACAGGTAACCTCACACACAGGTAACCTCACACACAGGTAACCCGCACACAGGTGATCTGGCTCCACATATCAGCTTTATCCTGTCAGCCAAAGTGAAGCTCTCTGTTCATTGGATCATAATTAGGGAGTCAGGCCATAATTGACTTTTTTTGTTTAATTGGATCAAAGTGTGATTAACAGGTAACCTCACACACAGGTAAACTGACACACAGGTAACCTCACACACAGGTAAACTGACACACAGGTAACCTCACACACAGGTAAACTGACACACAGGTAACCTCACACACAGGTAAACTGACACACAGGTAACCTCACACACAGGTAACCTCACACACAGGTAAACTCACACACAGGTAACCTCACACACAGGTAACCTCACACACAGGTAACTTCACACACAGGTAAACTGACACACAGGTAAACTGACACACAGGTAACCTCACACACAGGTAACCTACACACAGGTAACCTACACACAGGTAACCTATGCCCCCCCCACACACTGGTAACGTACACACAGGTAACCTACGCCCCGCCCACACACAGGTAAACTGACACACAGGTAACCCACACACAGGTAACCTACACACAGGTAACCTACGCCCCGCCCACACACCAAACACAGACACACACACATACAAGTAAAACATACACACAGTTAAATTCACACAGGTAACCTCACACACAGGTAACCTCACACAGGTGATCTGGCTCCACATATCAGCTTTATCCTGTCAGCCAAAGTGAAGCTCTCTGTTCATTGGATCATAATTAGGGAGGCAGGCCATAATTGACTTTTTTTGTTTAATTGGATCAAAGTGTGATTAACAGGTAACCTCACACACAGGTAAACTGACACACAGGTAACCTCACACACAGGTAACCTCACACACAGGTAACCCGCACACAGGTAACCTCACACACAGGTAACCTCACACACAGGTAACCTCACACACAGGTAACCCGCACACAGGTAACCTCACACACAGGTAACCTCACACACAGGTAACCTGGCACACAGGTAACCTGACACACAGGTAACCTGACACACAGGTAACCTCACACACAGGTAACCTCACACACAGGTAACCTCACACACAGGTAACCCGCACACAGGTAAACTGACACAGGTGATTTGGCTCCACATATCAGCTTTAATCTGTCAGCCAGAGTGAAGCTCTCTGTTCATTGGATCATAATTAGAGAGGCAGGCCATAATTGACTTTTGTTTTTTGCTTTATTGGATCAAAGTGTGATTAACAGGTAACCTCACACACAGGTAACCTGACACACAGGTAACCTATGTCCATTCAGTCTGAGTGTTGTAGTGTGGCTGCCGTCCAGCAGAGGGCGCTGCAGGTCCTCTAAAGTGGAGCCAGACACAGTAGATAAAATCAGTGGAGGCAGCATGAATCCTGCAGAGGTCCAGTCTGGGATTATTTAACACATTTTAATAAAAATGCTCTTTATGTGGTTCTGTTTTAAAACATAAACGCTCAACAAGCTCCTTCAGTTACAGCTGCATGGCTGGAGGCATCAGTGGAGGATATTACGCTGTAATATGACATTACACTGCTACTATGCATGGCCTTGATAGAAGACATTACGCTGTTAATGATGATGGAGACATGAAGCCCTGCTGATTATCAGCTTTATCTATTTTATTCTATTCACTAACTAATAGCTTCCTCTTTAGTTATGTTTTATCAGTATTTATATGTTTATTATCGTGTGAGAAAACCACACATTTTGTATTTATTACAAGCAGCTCAATAAACTGTTTCATATGATGGGCCTCTCTTTAAAGTCAGCATATTGTAGAATAAATGAACCCTTCATGTTATGGAAAGACCCTCTAGATACAAGAGAAAACTCGTTTTTTAGGAAAATTATCAATTAATCGTTAGTCGATCAATAAGATCAATCAACTCTAGATCACCTTAATCCATAACCTGCATCCCTAGTGATCAATGACGGTCCTAAACGTCTGAGTGGAACAAAAACTCACTGGGAGCCGTACCATGATTCAGCTCACTGAACGAACAGATTCAGTTTAGAGCAATCTGCTTCTTCAGTAAGTTAAACTGATTCATTAGAACTGAATCTGCTTGTTCAGTCAGTTAAACTGATTCATCGGAACTGAATCTGTTCGTCCAGTCAGTTAAACTGATTCATTGGAACTGAATCTGCTTGTTGAATCAGTTCAATTGACTGAACAGATTCAGTTCTGATGAATCAGTTCCACTGTTTGAACGAACAGATTCAGTTCAAATGAATCAGTTCAACTGTCTGAACGAACAGATTCAGTTCAAATGAATCAGTTCAACAGTCTGAACGAACAGATTCAGTTCAAATGAATCAGTTCAACTCTCTGAACGAACAGATTCAGCTCAGGTGGATCTTTTCCAGCCCCTCTAATAGAAACAGGAAGTGATTCAGAGGCACCAGGAACCTGGAGGTGGATCTGCTGGGTTCTCTCTGGGTCGGCGATGCTGTTCTTCATCCAGACAGAACCTTTATTATAATAATGATAATAATCAGGACTTTATTTGGACCAAATAGAACCGGTTCCTCCTGGGTTGAACCAACATCAGGCAGGAAAATCTAAACCACTGGAGGCCACTGGAGGCCTCTCAGGAACACGGAGCGGACCAGAACCTTCTTCAGGGACCTCGGTACCACTAAGCTGCTTCACTTCCTACCGGGCTTTGGGTTCTGGTCCGGCCCTGTTTACAATCACAGACAGACCAGAACCCGTTTCTCTGATGTGAGGAAGTCCAGAACCCAGTGTGATCCTCTCCAACAGCGCCGCCTACTGGACTGGATCCAGAACGGATCGCTGCTCTGAGGTCCAAATGGAAAATCCTGATAACCGGTCCTGGTTCTGGCAGCTCAGGGAACCCAGGGTTCCTGGTTCTGGATCTCAGAACCAGGAGTGTTGGGTCTAGTGAAACCGGATCTCTGTATGACCCAGATTGTGGATCCATCCTGTTACCCAGAATCCTCAGCGGAACGTCATGTGACCTCACCTGTTTCTGATCCGTTTCCAGGTAACCAGAGACCCATCTACCTGTTCCACAAGAGCCCCGCCCACAGGAAGTGACATCACTCCAGGACCTGATTGGACGGCAGGAGACCTGCGACCCACTGAAAACAGGAAGTGATGTCAGACTGAACTGAGCATGCTCAGTGGGAGCGACCTCATAAACCTGAGAACAGCTGAAAGCGTCACGTGACGCGCTCTGATTGGACAGGAAACAGACAGGAAGTGACTGAGCTTTTCAAAATAAAACCCAATTCTTGTTGATATTTTTTATAATAAAGTGAAGAGAGCTGCTGCTTGGTGCTGGTCCGTTTTATTGTTCTGACCCGGTTTACGCTGTTCTAACGAGTTCCACGGGGGGGGGGGGGGTCCACTTGGTTCTGATCAGTCATAGCTGAGGTTTAATGGTACACGGTTCAGAACCGGTCCCTTTCTCACTACAGAACACGACAGGGTTCTGTGTTTGGACCTGGAGAAACATGGTTTACTCTGAAAATCTCCAAAAACCTTCTAAGCTTGATGAGCCCGGCTGAGAGTCCAGAACCTCTGCAGAACCTCTGCAGAACCTGGTGGCCATGTGGCCTGCTGGTCTTCCTGATGAGATCTGGTGCTGTCTGGAAGAAAACTGGGCCAGGATCCAGAACCTATCTCCACAGAACTGGCTGGGCTGGGTCGGTTCATGCTCTGCAAACCGGACCTTCTCATCAGGAAGCACAGATTTAAAAAAAATAAGGAGTTATTTGACTTTAGGTACTAAATATGAAGCTTAAATTCTGCCTGGTTTTAGTTTCCTTTAGAACTTTATTCATGTTCTGTTTAGTTTTAGATCCATAATTATTTTAGAACTAGAACCTCTGGTGCAGAAAAACAAAGACATTCATATTTGCAATCAAGATTATTCATGTTCCGCTAGCAAAGAGTCTCTGGTTCTGCTGGTTCTGGCTGCAGAGAATGGAAACCCAGAAGTCTGATACATTAATTCAGCGATGTGGGACGTTTCTCTGCTCTTAGAACCGTTCCCACGCACAGAGGAACAACTCTGGAGAACACAGGAGGCCAGAACAGTTCTCTGGGATCAGAACCTCCAGTTCCTCGTCAGCCTGTGAACTCTGACCCGTAGAACCGAGGACGGGTCTGACTGCTGCAGTGGGTGGAGGTATAGGAGGTTCTCCTGGTTCTGCTGCTGCTGAGAGGAACACAGTTCTTCTGACGTTCCTCATGGAACCAGAGAAGCTCTCCCTGGCTGTGCTGCTCTCCTCCCTCCTCCCTCCTCCTCCCTCCTCCTCCTCACCACCAGCCCTCCAACAATGGACCCGTTGTTCTGCTGCCACGTCACAGCTCAGCAGGAACCGCAGGAACCGGAGCCGCCTGGGCCCGGAGAACCAGGAAGAGTTTGACCTCCATGATGTTCTGCTGATGATCAGAACCAGAGAACCGCTGGCTCTGCTGCTGACAGGTACTGTGGGAAAACTTTTACTACTACCATCATACTGCTATCAATATATATATACTGCATATATATCCTTGTAGTAAACGTTATAGTACTACAATGATACTGCTGTCAATATATATATATATATATATATATATATATATATATATATATATATATATATATATATATATTGACAGCAGTATCATTGTAGTACTATAACGTTTACTACAAGGATATATATGCAGTATATATATATATATATATATATATATACTGCTGTAAGGCCTGTAGTAAATGTTATAGTACTACCATTATACTGATATGAATATATATATATATATATATACTGCATACACTACCGCATACACTACCAAAAGTTTGGGGTCACAAAGTTATTTTTGAAGGAAAATCACTGAACTTTTCAATGAAGATAACTTTAAACTGGTCTTAACTTTAAAGAAATACACTCTATACATTGCTAATGTGGTAAATGACTATTCTAGCTGCAAATGTCTGGTTTTTGGTGCAATATCTACGTAGGTGTATAGAGGCCCATTTCCAGCAACTACCACTCCAGTGTTCTAATGGTACAATGTGTTTGCTCATTGGCTCAGAAGGCTAATTGATGATTAGAAAACCCTTGTTCAATCATGTTCACATATCTGAAAACAGTTTAGCTCGTTACAGAAGCTACAAAACTCACCTTCCTTTGAGCAGATTGAGTTTCTGGAGCATCACATTTGTGGGGTCAATTAAACCCTCAAAATGGCCAGAAAAAGAGAACTTTCATCTGAAACTCGACAGTCTATTCTTGTTCTTAGAAATGAAGGCTATTCCATGATTTCCTACAACGGTGTGTACTACTCCCTTCAGAGGACAGCACAAACAGGCTCTAACCAGAGTAGAAAAAGAAAAGGGAGGCCGCGTTGCACAACTGAGCAAGAAGATAAGTCCATTAGAGTCTCTAGTTTGAGAAACAGACGCCTCACAGGTCCCCAGCTGGCATCTTCATTAAATATTACCCACAAAACACCAGCATCAACATCTACAGTGAAGAGGGGGCTGCAGGGTTCTGGGCTTCACGGCAGAGTGGCAAAGAAAAAGCCATCTGAGACTGGCCAATAAAAGAAAAAGATTAAGATCAGCAAAAGAACACAGACATTGGACAGAGGAAGAAAAAAAGTGTTGTGGACGGATAAATCCATGGTTGAGGTGTTTGGATCACAAAGAAGAACGC
Organism: Fundulus diaphanus; assembly: GCA_037039145.1. Taxonomy (NCBI): domain Eukaryota; kingdom Metazoa; phylum Chordata; class Actinopteri; order Cyprinodontiformes; family Fundulidae; genus Fundulus; species Fundulus diaphanus. The sequence goes on along the minus strand of CM073131.1, from coordinate 57,256,530 downwards.
TTGTGAGACGCAGAACAAATGAAAAGATGCTGGAAGAATGCCTGACGCCATCTGTTAAGCATGGTGGAGGTAATGTGATGGTCTGGGGTTGCTTTGGTGCTGCTAAGGTGGCAGATTTGTCCAGAGTAAAAGGAAGGCTATCAGTCCAGTCTGCAACGCCATGCCGTACCCAGTGGACAGCGCTTGATTGGAGCCAGTTTCATCCTACAGCAGGACAAGGACCCTGAACACACCTCCAGATTATGCAGAAGCAGGCAGCTGGTATTCTATGGGTGATGGAGAGGCCAGCAGTCACCAGATCTGAACCCATGGAGCTGTTAGGGGAGCAGCTGACCGTACGGTACGCAGGAAGAACCCATCCAACCAATCACACCTGTGGGAGCTGCTTCTGGAAGCGTGGGGAGCAATTTCTCCAGATTACCTCAACAAATTAACAGCTAGAATAACAAATGTCTGCAATGCTGTAATCGCTGCAAATGGAGGATTCTTTGACGAACGCAAAGTTTGATGTAAAAAAAAATCTTATTTCAAATATTAATCATTATTTCTAACCTTGTCAATGTCTTGACTCTATTTTCTATTCATTTCACAACGTATGCTGGTGAATAAGTGTGACTTTTCATGGAAAACACAAAATTGTTTGGGTGACCCCAAACTTTTGAACGGTAGTGTATATACCTGTAGTAAATGTTAATGTTATAGTACTACCATGATACTGCTATCTATCTATCTATCTATCTATCTATCTATCTATCTATCTATCTATCTATCTATCTATCTATCTATCTGTATATATATATATATATATATATATATATATATATATATATACTGCTGTAATACCTGTATTACAACTACAGGTATTACAGCAGTATCTATCTATCTATCTATCTATCTATCTATCTATCTATCTATCTATCTATCTATCTATATATATATATATATATATATATATATATACTGCTGTAACACCTGTAGCTGTACTACAGGTGTTACAGCAGTATATATATATATATATATATATACTGCTGTAATACCTGTACCTGTACTACAGGTATTACAGCAGTATATATATATATATATATATATATACTGCTGTAATACCTGTAGTACAGCTACAGGTTCTCAGCAGACCTCTTCCTGTGATCAGAGGACTTGTCTCCGTTCTCAGAGTTCATGTCCTCTGAGCAGGTGAGGACACACGTCACTGCTACGTCCACAGATGATTGTCGCTGCTCCCTCCACGCTCCAATCAGAGCTCAGCACCTGCAGCTCCGTGAGACACACCTGTGTGCAGCGTGTCCCGGCCCGTGGAGCCGTCCCCCTGCAGAACCGGTCCTGGACGTCTGTCTCTGAGACGCTGGTGTGTTTGTTTAGCAACAGGAACTGAAGCAAGCGGTGCAGCGAGGACAGGAAACAGGAACTACAGCTGCAGCCTCACAGGACGGCGAGGACGCATGCTGGGAGACATCCTGCCTCTGTTTGTGGACAAACATCAGCTGGGAATGACAGTCTCACCTGTTCTCAGGTAGGAGGAAGGTGTGTCTGCAGGAATGTTTCCTGGAGGACGTCTAACCTGCTGTCTGTCTCTCAGAGCGTCTGCAGCGCAGCTTCAGGGACCATGAGCGCAGCTAAAAGGAGAAGCGGCTTCCAGATCACCAGCGTCACCTGCGACTTGCTCCACCTGACCTCCCCGACCGACCAATCAGGCGACCCGTCCACCGGCCGGCCCCTGGGAAGCTCCTCTCAGCCAAACACGCCGTCTCTGCAGAAGAAATACATCTCCCAGGATGCATTGGGCCAGCGGGCCGGCTCCAGGTTCAGGGTAGTGAGGCTGAGGGAGGGCGGGGTCGGCGGCGGTGGGCGGGGCCAGCCGTACCAGCGGGGCAGGTGGACCTGCACGGAGTTCAGGGAGCGGGTGGAGGGGGCGGGGCTAAGATGTGTCATGGACAGCATGAGGAACGCCCATTCTCTGGACTCCCTGGACATGATTGGCTGGGACAGAGAAAGGGGTGGAGTCATCTCCCAGGACACCTCCCATCCGTCGGCTCTGCCACTAAGAGGAATGGAGGGGGCGGGGCTTGTTTCCAGAAGTGGACCACCGTCACCGACACACCAAGAACCACACGGCCTGAAAGAGCCAACCAGAGGACAGCGTTCAGACTCCGCCCCCTCACCTGCTCCACGCCGCCCACAACACTTCCCCCAGCCGTTACAGCCTGGCCCACCTGCACAGGTAGGCACCAATCAGAGCTCAGAGGTGACCCGGACCAGAACACCTGGTTCCAGGTGCTGGTTCTGCCTCCATCAACCAGCGGGTCACGGGTTCAAATCCTCAGTCTGTGGATCCCTACCGTCTGCAGAGGTGACCCGGACCAGAACCTCTGGTTCCAGGTGCTGGTTCTGCCTCCATCAACCTGCGGGTCGACCTGCTGGTCACGGGTTCAAATCCTCAGTCTGTGGATCCCTACCCTCTGCTAACCTAACAGGGAACAGTTCTCTGCTGCCCCCTGCTGGAGCAGCAGAGAACAGCAGGTTCTGAACAACAGTGAGGTGCTGCCTCTGGTTCTGGATCCATTCAGGTCCAGACTCCAGAACAGATCACCCAGCAGCAGGGTTCCAGGTCCGGTTCTGGCTCTGATTGAACAAAGTCTGGGAAAAGATGTTCTCCATGAGAGAGATCCAGAACCAGAACCAGGTCTGGGTCCACTCGCTGTAACGAGCAGAACCCTAAAATCTGCTCTTAGATTCTGGTTCTGCTGTAGAACAGCGGTCCAAACAACACCAGCAGGGTTCAGAAGATGAAGGAGCTGGAGTGGCCTAGTCAAAGTCTGAGGCTGTGACCTTATTAAGGTTCATGCTGGCCTCCATGGTTCTGAAGGCAGAGCGGGTCCAAGTTCCTCCACAGTGAAGATACAGACCCAGAACCAGGTATCAGAACCACCCAGTCAGCAGTGTCAGGGTGTGACGTTTGCGCCTTAATAAATACTTTAATAAACATTTTTATTTATTTTACTAAAGTCCACTTTGTCTGATATTAACATCAGACCAAAGGCTCGATGTTCTCAAAGGTTCCTGTCGGTTCTGGACGTGTTTCTGGTTCTCAGTGAGTTGGACCAACGTTTAGTCAGGACCTCACCTCTCTGTCTCTCCTGTCTGTCTCTCCTGTCTGTCTCACCTGTCTGTCTCTCCTGTCTGTCTCTCCTGTCTGTCTCTCTGTCTGTCTCTCTGTCTGTATCTCTGTCTGTGTGTCTCACCTGTCTGTCTCTCTGTCTGTCTGTCTCACCTGTCTGTCTCTCTCTCCTGTCTGTCTCTCCTGTCTGTCTCTCCTGTCTGTCTCTCTGTCTGTCTCTCTGTCTGTATCTCTGTCTGTGTGTCTCACCTGTCTGTCTCTCTCTCTGTCTGTCTCCCCTGTCTGTCTCTCTGTCTGTCTCTCCTCTCGGTCTCTCCTGTCTGTCTCTTTCTGTCTCCGCTGTCTGTCTCTCTGTCTGTCTCGGTCTCTCCTGTCTGTCTCTCTGTCTGTCTCGGTCTCTCCTGTCTGTCTCTCTGTCTGTCTCTCGGTCTGTCTCTCTTTCTGTCTCCGCTGTCTGTCTGTCTCGGTCTCTCCTGTCTGTCTCTCTGTCTGTCTCACCTGTCCTCTCCCTGTCCAGCGTGTCTTCAGGACGTCCCAGTCTCTGCCCAGCTCTCCCCCCTCTGGACGTCCCACCCTGACACCTGTCCACCCCTCAGCCTTCGGCCTGGAGGACAGTCTGGACACCAGGTGAGGACAATCACATCCATCCATCCATCATTAATTTATCAATCCATCATCATCCATCCATCACCTTGTAAATATTGTGTTTCAGCACCAAATGTCTCACCTGTATCTCACCTGTATCTCACCCGTTTGTCTCACCTGTGTATCTCATCTCTATGTCTCACCTGTGTGTCTCACCTGTATCTCACCTGTGTCTCACCTGTGTGTCTCACCTGTATGTCTCACCTGTGTGTCTCACCTGTGTGTCTCACCTGTGTGTCTCACCTGTGTGTCTCGCCTCTATGTCTCACCTGTGTATCTCACCTGTGCGTCTCACCTGTATCTCACCTGTTTGTCTCACCTGTATGTCTCACCTGTTTGTCTCACCTGTGTGTCTCGCCTCTATGTCTCACCTGTGTATCTCACCTGTGTGTCTCACCTGTATCTCACCTGTATGTCTCACCTGTGTGTCTCACCTGTGTGTCTCACCTGTGTGTCTCACCTCTATGTCTCACCTGTGTATCTCACCTGTGTGTCTCACCTGTATCTCACCTGTTTGTCTCACCTGTATGTCTCACCTGTTTGTCTCACCTGTGTATCTCATCTCTATGTCTCACCTGTGTGTCTCACCTGTATCTCACCTGTGTCTCACCTGTGTGTCTCACCTGTGTGTCTCACCTGTATCTCACCTGTATGTCTCACCTGTGTGTCTCACCTGTGTCTCACCTGTGTGTCTCACCTGTGTGTCTCGCCTCTATGTCTCACCTGTGTATCTCACCTGTGTGTCTCACCTGTATCTCACCTGTTTGTCTCACCTGTATGTCTCACCTGTTTGTCTCACCTGTGTGTCTCGCCTCTATGTCTCACCTGTGTATCTCACCTGTGTGTCTCACCTGTATCTCACCTGTATGTCTCACCTGTGTGTCTCACCTGTGTGTCTCACCTGTGTGTCTCACCTCTATGTCTCACCTGTGTATCTCACCTGTGTGTCTCACCTGTATCTCACCTGTTTGTCTCACCTGTATGTCTCACCTGTTTGTCTCACCTGTGTATCTCATCTCTATGTCTCACCTGTGTGTCTCACCTGTGTCTCACCTGTGTGTCTCACCTGTATCTCACCTGTATGTCTCACCTGTGTGTCTCACCTGTGTCTCACCTGTATCTCACCTGTGTGTCTCACCTCTATGTCTCACCTCACCTCTGTGTCTCACCTGTGTCTCACCTGTGTATCTCACCTATATCTCACCTGTGTGTCTGCAGTGCTGCCGCTGTTCCAGCCATCGACAGTAAGATAGAACAAGCCATGGTGAGTCCGTCCCTGGGTCCACCTGCTGCTGTCTACCTGTAACGTCTACCTGTGGGACAACCAGTCCCCGTGGGGACGTTGTCCTCATGTTGGGTCTTTGGTCTCCAGCCGTCTCCCTTGTTCCTCCAGGACCTGGCCAAGACTCACCTGATGCTAGCGGTGCGTGATGAGGTGGAGCTTCTGAGGGAACAAATCCGAGATCTTCAGGAGAAGAACCAGCAGCTAGAGACGGAGAACCGAGCCCTGAAGCAGCGGCATTACGCCGCAGAGTGATGGAACCGCGGGGACATCACCTGTGGAACACCTGTGGAGCACCTGTGGGACACCTGTGGGACGAAGCAACCAGCCGCTGCAGCAGCAACTGGACCTTAGCCAGAACATCTGTGGAGGAAGAGGCCACACAGATTTCAGGCTTTATCTGCCAGATTGTCTTTATTTGAAGCAACGGACAGTAAGCAGGTTAGCTGGGGTCAAAGGTTAACGAGTTTCTGTCCACAGGGTCTGTAAATGTTTTGGTTTCCTGGATTAAAGTAACAGTCGCCCCACAAGGCTCCTTCCATGGTGTTGATGAGTATATAGCAGTATTTGATAGCACTGTTATGCTGATGATACTCAGCTATATTTATCCATAAATCCTGATGAATCCAATCAATTACTTCGACTGCAGTCATGTCTTGATGACATCAAAAGCTGGATGACTTTAAATTTCCTGCATCTAAATTCTGACAAGACCGAAGTTTTAATCTTTGGGCCAGAGTCCTCAAAAAATAAACTTCTTAACCAATCACTTAATCTGGGTGGCATTAATCTGGCCTCTGGTAATAAAGTAAAAAATCTTGGTGTTATTTTTGACCAAGACATGTCATTTAAATCCCATATTAAACAGGTTTCCAGAGTTTCCTTTTTTCACCTCCGGAATATCGCCAAAATTAGAAACATTCTGTCCAGGAGTGATGCTGAAAAACTGGTCCATGCATTTGTTACTTCAAGGCTGGACTATTGTAATTCTTTACTATCAGGAATTCCACAAAATGCAGTTCAAAGCCTTCAGCTGATCCAAAATGCTGCAGCAAGAGTTCTGATGAAAATCAACAAGAGGGATCATATTTCTCCAATTTTAGCTTCCCTTCATTGGCTTCCTGTTAAATCAAGAATAGAATTTAAAATTCTTCTTCTAACGTATAAAGCCCTTAATAATCAAGCTCCATCATATATCAGAGCTCTGATTACCCCGTATGTTCCTAACAGAGCACTTCGCTCTCAGACCGCAGGTCTGCTGGTGGTTCCTAGAGTCTCTAAAAGTAGAATGGGAGGCAGATCCTTTAGCTATCAGGCTCCTCTCCTGTGGAACCAACTCCCAGTTTTGGTCCGTGAGGCAGACACCCTGTCTACTTTTAAGACTAGGCTTAAAACTTTTCTTTTTGACAAAAATTATAACTAGTGACTCATGTTACTCTCAGCTACCTTTATAGTTTTACTGCTATAGGCTTAGGTTACTGGAGTATATCAGGATCTAATTTTCTCACTACATTAAGTTCTACTGTTCTTCAATTATGCATTATGTGTTGTCATTTCTGCTTTAACTTTCTGTTCTCTCTCTTTTCTCTTCATAGTAGGTACACCTGGTCTGGCGTTCTGTTAACTGTGACATCATCCAGAGAAGACGGCTCACCCGCTACTACCATCTAATGTAGAACAGATTACTAGATCAATGTGTGCTTCTGTGCTTTTTTGTCTCTCTTGTTGTGTCTCTGTTCTGTCTTCTGTAACCCCAGTCGGTCGAGGCAGATGACCGTTCATACTGAGCCCGGTTCTGCCGGAGGTTTTTTTTCCCGTTAATGGGTGGTTTTTCTTCCCACTGTCGCTTCATGCTTGCTCAGTATGAGGGATTGCTGCAAAGCCATGTACAATGCAGACGACTCTCCCTGTGGCTCTACTGTTCCCCAGGAGTGAATGCTGCTTGTCGGGACTTTGATGCAATCAACTGGTTTCCTTATATAGGACATTTTTGACCAATCTGTATAATCTGACCCAATCTGTATAATATGATTGAACTTGACTTTGTAAAGTGCCTTGAGATGACATGTTTCATGATTTGGCGCTATATAAATAAAATTGAATTGAATTGAATTGAATTGAATTGAATAAGCAGGCTCAATGATCCGATTGGTTCTGACCCGGTCCAGGGAACTCAGCACCGTCCGTCCCCAAACGACCAGCAAGTCATGGGTAAAGGCTTTGTCCACCGAGTCTCCAGCCGTCCTTTAGGTGTGGACGGACCCAGGTGGAGACGCAGGTCAGACATGATGGATTTTAAAAGGAGGAGAAGCACAGGAACTGAAGGAGGAGGAAGAACAGGAGGGACCAGGTATGTACAGGTGAGACACGAGGAGGAAGGCAGGTACAGGTGACAGGGAGCAGCTGAGATCAATGAAGGTAGAGCGCTGAGGGAATACTGACGGGTTCCTCCCTGTTCCTCCTGGTTAGTGGGGGCAAACCAGGAGGAGCAGGGAGAAAATCTGACAAAAAGTGACAAAAATTTACAAAAAGTCCATAAAAGTAAGAACCAATAGACACTCTGAAGGAAAACTAACCAAAGAATTCATGATCCAGGAAGTCAAAGCACCCAAGGATCAAGGTAAGTCAAAGTGGTTCTATGGTCTTTGGTACCTGGTACCGTTCCCCTTGACTCTCAGTCTAGTTATTACACCTGAGAATAATTCAGTTCTGACCCATATGGATCAGTCCGGAGTCTGCAGACAGGACAGGATCCCAACGTTCCCATCATCCATGACATCCTGGCTGAAGTTTGCTCTCCAGTTCAAAGTCCAGTTTTAGTGATGATCTTTCAACAAATCGATCAGACCGACTGATCAGTCATCAGAGGAGTTGGATCAATGGAGCTACATCAGTTTCTGATTTCTCCTGATCCTGGTCTGGAACACTCCCTGTAGACAATGCAGAAGACAGTCAGACCGGCAAACAAATAAATAAAAACTAAACAACCAACCATGCCGCTGACTGAGCACCAAACAGACACCCAAACAACCAAAGAGCCAACCACCAAACCAACCAACCAGACCACTGACCGAGCCCCCACCAAACACCCGACAAAAAAACAAACAGCCAACTCTTACCACCATTCAACCAACCCCCAACTAACCAAACAAGTAGCCAACCAAACACTCAACCAACCAACACCCAATGAACCAAATAACCAATCAAACAACCAACCAAGCCCCTACCAAACACCAAACAGACACCCAAACAACCAAAGAGCCAACCCCCAAACCAACCAACCAAAACACCCCACCAACCAGACCGCTGACCGAGCCCCCACCAAACACCCGACAAACAACTAGCCAACTAACCAAACAGCCAACTACCACCATCCAACCAACCCCCAACTAACCAAACAAGTAGCCAACCAAACACTCAACCAACCAACACCCAATGAACCAAATAACCAATCAAAGAAATAACCAGCCACACACCTGACCGCCCAAACACCAAAAAAGCAACTCCCAACCAAATAGCCAACCATCCAAACACCCAACTAACCAAACAAGTAGCCAACCACACACTCAACCAAACAATTCCCAATGAACCAACTAACCAAACAACCCCTCAACCAGCCAACCACCGGACAAACAACCAACCCCACATCACCTGAACAACCAACCTTTGACTTTGAGCCGAACCGTTTTGCCTCTCAGCAGTTGGTCCTCTCTCCAGACGCCACACCTGTACGCCCCGCTGTCCCTCTGTGTGGGGTAACTCAGGGTCAGACTGAGGTCTCCAGACTTCAGCAGGTCTTCGTTCACCTTGGTTCTGTTTCTGTAGAGCTGGTGCTGTTTGCTTGGCTGATCTGAGCCTTTCTCATACAGATGGGCCAGCAATACTTGTTCGGGTTTGTTGCAACCCCACGCCACCTTGGCGTCTCCTGGCAGGTCAGGTGTTGTCCTGAACAGCAGCAGGACCGACTCCGCCCCCTCCTCCACTTCTACCTGTTGGCCTGAGAGCAAAGAAGCATCAGCTGTAGAGGCAGCAGCAGCTATAACACCTGAGAGGATCTGCCACACCCATCAGCCACTGACCTTTGACCTGCAGCCGGACCTGCTTCTTCATCAGGATGTGTCCCTCTCTGCTGGAGACGTTGCAGGTGTAGATGTCACTGTCTCCGTCTGTGGGGTGTCCCAGCATCAGACTGAGGTCTCCGGTTCTCAGCAGGTCTCCGTCCATCTTGGTCCTGTCTCTGTAGAACTGGTCCTGTTCTTCAGGATGATCAGAACCGTTCTGGTACACATGGACCTTCCTGTTGTCTCTGTCCCTCCACTCCACCGAAGCGTCTCCAGGCAGGTGAAGGGTGGTTCTGCAGGGCAGCAGGACAGACTCCGCCCCTGAGTCCACCTCCACCTGATGTGTCACTGCGAGGACAGACAGCAGCTCTGAGGACACGTCTCTGACTGGATGAAGGTCCAACATGTTTACCTGTGTAGAGATACAGAACCTCCCAGCACACCTGGAGGATTTCACACGGTATTCCAGACTTTAGCAGGTCCCTGGTTCTTAATTTCACTCCTTCTACAGGACCTTCAGGACATTTTCTCATTGATCTAGGTCGAGCTCAGAGCTCACATGGACCATGAAGCCCTCCTGCTCGGTTCTGTTCTCATCAACGTTCTCAGTGATGGTGACACTCCTTAGAGCCTGGACATGTTGGTGACTTGTAACCCACCCGAACTATAGACTACAAAAATAAAATCTTCATGGGACAGGCTTGGTGGCCTGATGCAGTTCTCGTTATGACTGTAAGAGCCACTGGGTATAAAAAGCTCGGTTCTATCATGTTCTGGTTGACGGAGGATCTGGTTCTGTTGGTGCTGCATGAACAAAGCTCCTCTAGTTTCCTGCAGATGCCTTTCCTACCAGCATGGCTGCATCTGTCTGCAGCTACAGCTCTGAACCCAAGAGCCAGCTTTAAGCAGCTTATAGGTTCTTTAGGCAGCAAACAAATCTGCACAGTTTGAAGAACCCACATTTAAGACTAATCTTAAAACTTTCCTTTGTGACAAAGCTTCTAGTCAGAGTGGCTCATGTTACCCTGAGCTACCTCTATAGTTATGCTGCTATAGGCTTAGGCTGCTTGAGGACATCAGGGTCTATTTCTCTCTCTGCTGAGTTCTCCTACTGGGGTCCGTTCTTCGTACGTCGCTAACTCAGTTAGCAGGATTTCATTGTTGACGATTTAGCATGATCTTGGATCGTTTGGTTCTTCGAAAGACTTCCTGCACTTGTTGTCATAGCAACATGTGCTCCAGCTTAAACCTGCTCGCTAACAGGCTTATTTCATGTAAACAAGATTAGATCACTGCTGTATAAGCGGAGGAGATAGGGAAGTCTGTCGTAGCCATGTCCATTTTTACGACTGCAACCTGTTGCTGAAGGTGCAAGAATAATTTGCAGAGTTTTTCGAATTAATTGCGTATTGCGCAATAGACAGGATCCTTTAGCGCAGCGTGACAGTGTAATTGTAGAGAGATTTTTCTTGGTGGCTGTTATAAACAGACAAACATCATTTAACAGTGGCTTTTAAAGAGGAAAAAGTTGTTAGAGCCATAAATAGAAAATATTTAAGTTATTTGTATGATGGTTTGCTTTTTATTTTTATCATATTCAGTAAGAAGATTTGTTCAGGCCATTTTATTGTGAAGTTTAGTTTACTTTGAAAGGCTTGCTTCCTGTCGAGCCGTATATTGTATTAGAAAAAACTATGGATGGATTATCTAGCCACGGAGCAATATAGTTTTACCGTGTAAACTGTGGATGACTTGGAAAAGGAAGAACTTCATTTTTTATGGATAAAGATTTTTTTTGTTAAAATTCCCAGTTTGCACGTGTCCTTTACTTCCCGTGTCTAAGGAATGACACTGAAATTTGGATCTCTTGACATAACAAGTGCCTTTTTAAAATAAAGTATAATAATTAAAGGCTACTATTTTGTAGAATATTCTTGTATTTCACTTTTACTTGTTCCCATGTTCTAGTGGGTCCCGTGGAGGCTCTGACATAAAAGAACAAAATAAATATGAAATTATTAAAATGATGAAATTCATAGTGTAGAAAGTGATAGAAACATCTACCATGGACAGTATTTACGCATTAATTTGTCTGCTGCTTTTTGCCAGCCCTCTCTCCTGGCTTTAACAGATTTTGAGGTGTTCCCTGTCGTTTTAATTAATGACTCAAATTCATCATAACCTTCCATTAAAGCTCGTGTTCTGCTTGGGAGAAAAACTGTGGGCGTTCTTTGTTCATGCTGAACAGCCAATAGCAGCGTTGCTCATCAATGTTTCTACTATCGATACATTTCCCCTTTTAAACAAACGCATGAACGCGCAGTTGTCTCAGATAACTCAATCCAGTCATACTAATCATAAACAACAGGTGTGTTCGAAGAACCCAATTAGCCGGATCACGATTAGCCGGATGAAATCATCTTGGATGTCTCATTTGATCTCGGATGTTTTAAGCAACGTACGAAGAACGGACCCCAGCTGTCCAGTCTGCTTTGTTTGTTGTTATTTCAGCTTTTAACTTTTTGTTCTCTGTCATTTTTACTTCATAGAATGTACACCTGGTCTGGCGTTCTGTTAGCTGGTCTAACGAGACTAAAATGATACCCTAAGTATCTGCAAACACCACGATGTCCTCAGAAACTTAGAAAAGCTGTTTCTGTTGGATATTTAACAGAAACACCTTTTCCTTCTTGTAAAGTTGAGATGTCGGCTGGTTCTGGGGACAGACCCAGAGCGGTTGGTGTGGACCGTTGATGGGGCTAGGAGGACTTTAGCTACCCTACATTTCTGAGCTCTACGTTTCATATCCAGCTGCTAACGAGCCTCTGATCAGTAGCTGATTGGAGAAATGCCACTGACCTTTGACATGGAGATGAACTTGTTTCTGAATCAGGATGTTTCCCTCCCTGGAGACGATGCAGGTGTAGCTGTTAGCGTCTCCGTCTGTGGGGAGCTTCAGGGTCAGGCTGAGGTCTCCAGTTCTCAGCGGGTCCTCGTTCATCTTGGTTCTGTCTCTGTAGAACTGGTCCTGTTCTTCAGGATGATCAAAGCCGTTCTCATACACATGGACCGTCCTGTCCCCTCTGTCCATCCACTCCACCGTAACATCTTCAGGCAGTTTACCTGTGGCTCTGCAGGGCAGCAGGACCGACTCCGCCCCTGAGTCCACCTCCACCTGTGGGACTGAGAGGACAACATAGGACCAACATGTAGAACAGGTGACATGTTGTGAAATCAGCAGAAAGAATATAAAATCTGACTGTAAGTTGGTCTCTAGTGATACAAGAAGCAGCAGAAACCTCCCCTGAGGAACGGCCCCAGCATAGATAGAGAGCTTTATTAGTTATTATATATACAGGGTTCACACAGCCAAGGATCAGATGGAGGCTTAGCCTGAGCCGCTGCAGCCACTAATGGCCCACCTGACCAGCATGTCTGCCACTAATGGCCGACCTGACCAGCATGTCTGCCACTAGTGGCCGACCTGACCAGCATGTCTGCCACTAATGGCCCACCTGACCAGCATGTCTGCCACTGACCTGACCAGCATGTCTGCCACTAATGGCTGACCTGACCAGCATGTCTGCCACTAATGGCTGACCTGGCCAGCATGTCTGCCACTAATGGCCCACCTGACCAGCATGTCTGCCACTGACCTGACCAGCATGTCTGCCACTAATGGCCGACCTGACCAGCATGTCTGCCAATAATGGCCGACCTGACCAGCATGTCTGCCACTAGTGGCCCACCTGACCAGCATGTCTGCCACTAATGGCCGACCTGACCAGCATGTCTGCCACTAGTGGCCCACCTGACCAGCATGTCTGCCACTAATGGCCGACCTGACCAGCATGTCTGCCACTGACCTGACCAGCATGTCTGCCACTAATGGCTGACCTGGCCAGCATGTCTGCCACTAATGGCCCACCTGACCAGCATGTCTGCCACTGACCTGACCAGCATGTCTGCCACTAATGGCCGACCTGACCAGCATGTCTGCCACTAATGGCCGACCTGACCAGCATGTCTGCCACTGACCTGACCAGCATGTCTGCCACTAATGGCCCACCTGACCAGCATGTCTGCCACTAATGGCCGACCTGACCAGCATGTCTGCCACTGACCTGACCAGCATGTCTGCCACTAATGGCCGACCTGACCAGCATGTCTGCCACCGACCTGACCAGCATGTCTGCCACTGACCTGACCAGCATGTCTGCCACTAATGGCCGACCTGACCAGCATGTCTGCCACTGACCTGACCAGCATGTCTGCCACTAATGGCCCACCTGACCAGCATGTCTGACACTAATGGCCGACCTGACCAGCATGTCTGCCACTGACCTGACCAGCATGTCTGCCACTAATGGCTGACCTGACCAGCATGTCTGACACTAATGGCCCACCTGACCAGCATGTCTGCCACTAATGGCTGACCTGGCCAGCATGTCTGCCACTAATGGCCGACCTGACCAGCATGTCTGCCACTGACCTGACCAGCATGTCTGCCACTGACCTGACCAGCATGTCTGCCACTAATGGCCGACCTGACCAGCATGTCTGCCACTGACCTGACCAGCATGTCTGCCACTAATGGCCGACCTGACCAGCATGTCTGCCACTAATGGCCGACCTGACCAGCATGTCTGCCACTGACCTGACCAGCATGTCTGCCACTAATGGCCGACCTGACCAGCATGTCTGTAGTGGTAGGGCAAACATGCAGACACGGGGAGAACATGAACCTCTACACAAGCCTGGGATTTGAACCCGGGACCTTCTTGCTGTGAGGAAGGAGTGCTAACCACAGCATCAACCAACCCAGACCCAACCGCCCAGAACAATGGTTCTGTTTTCACCCGCTGCTTGTAGAGCACAGGGCGACGTTCTCCTCCTCTGTGGTGGACCTGGATGGAGTTCAGAGGCCCACCACATGGACTCAGGCTGGAACTGAAGCTAAGTACATCCTGCCTTCATCAGCAGCTAACCTGAGCATCCCACCGCCATGAAACAGGCTAAAAACAGACCTGCAGCTAACAGGCTAAGCTCCTGCTAGCTGGCTAGAAACCAGGCTTAGCTGGTGTGTTTCACAGTTATAGCAGACTTTACTTCCATAAAGGGTTTTATACACTGATGGCACATTAATGTTTGTGTTCATTACAACAGAATATGGCTTAAAGTGTCTGTAAGTTAGCCCGAGTTAGCATTAGCCGCTGTTAGCCTCTCCAGTAAATGGTAAATGGCTTGTACTTGTACAGCGCTTTAACTAGTCTTGACGACCTGGGGAAGACTCCAGTAACTAGATTTTAACTCTAGTAAACGTAACTACGGTTTGTTTTAAACATAATGGTTGCTTTTGTTCGCTCCACCAGCGTTTCATACTGCTATGAGCGTTGGTAGGGCATTAATAACATTAATGTTAATTTAATGGTGTTTGACTCACCAAGCTAACGTAAACACGGCCCAGAAGTACCCAACACATCGTAGCTTCCTAAGTTTACCAATTTGAGCCTGGTTTAATTAATTTCTTGCTCGGTGGGGGGTTTAGTGCCGGTTCTGTCCGGGGAACAGGATCTGCATGGTTCTGGTGGGCTGGCTGACCACAGTGGGGCTTTTCTTTTTGTTTCTTCCCCCTACAGGCCAGAGGGTGGACTGGTGGAGGAGGTGTTGGTCTCAGTTGGCACTTCACCTTTTCTCCCTTTTAGCATTTTGTCTCATCTGTTTCTGTCCTTTTTCCTCTCCTATGTGCTGTTTCTCTGTCCATTGAACATGAAATAGTCCCAGGATAAAATCTAATAAAGCTTCTTGCATGTATAAATTAAACAGCTGTATGGTGACAGCAGTAAGGCTCCACTGGTGAAGGTAAAACCTGTTGGACTCTTTTGGCATTAAACAATTATTGCTGCACTGCCAGACAGGACACACACACAAATGATTATATAAATAAATAGCTGAAAATAAACTGTTTACTTGTGTATTTATTGCTGCATTTAGCTAAAACAGCAGGGTGGCAGTGGATCAGAAGGAGACCCACTAAGGAACCAGAACCAGACCTGGGTTCAGAGTACTTAACATCTATCTCCCGTTAATGGGGAGTTTTCCTCTCCACTGTCGCTCCATGCTTGTGTGGAGGGATGATGTTCCACCCTCCCTACTCGGTACCAGGTGCAGAATGAGGCTGGCTGTTGATTGGTGGGCGGGGTTAGAGGATTTATAGCCGCTGTGAGGTGCATGTGTCGTTGTTTCTCTACTGCGTCAGCTGCCAAGTGGCCGTGGGCTGGATCCTCTCATCAGAAGTCATGAGTGACATTTGTGCCATCTGTGGTTGGCTTCTGGTGCTACACCTGCTGTGTGTTCCTGCAGTGTTGCTCTGCTGCTGTTAGCGGCTGGCTGCTGATCTGCTTCCTCTCTGGTCAGCTGTGTCCCACTCCTGGGTGAGCTACCTGTTATTTACATTTTAATTTACCTCACCTGGAGCCAGAATAAATGAGTGCTGTGTTTTAGGCACCAGATTGTTTGGCGTTGCAGCGCTTTGGACGCTCTGCTGTCTTGTTTTGCCGGTTTGTTTGGGTCGCTCTGGATGAAACTACTGGCTGCTCTGACCGGCTGAGTGGGCGTGACTCCTCTGGCCCTGTAGGAAGGCCTTTCACCGTTTAAAGTGTTTTACAGTTTGTTTATTATTGAAAATTTTAACGTGTTTGCTTTCTTCTGATTTACTAACTTGTTTTCTTTTGCATGGTATGTTTTGTGTGTTAATTTATTTATTTTTTCTTTGGAATAATTGAAACTATTTCATCTGCTCACTTTTTTCAGGGACCAAGTAGTAAGCCTGAATCCATGGGTTTTTAGAAAAAAATGTGTTTTAGAAAATTGTCTAATAAAATATTGTATGTTAGTCTGTGTTCTGGTGCATAACTTTAAATATTTACCCCCCCCCCCCTTTATGGTCACACATGCTCAGTATGAGGGATTGCTGCAAAGCCATGGACAATGCAGATGACTCTCCCTGTGGCTCTACGGTTACCCAGGAGTGAATGCTGCTTGTCGAGACTTTGATGCAATCAACTGGTTCCCTTATATAGGAAATTTTTGACCAATCTGTATAATCTGACTGATTCTGACTTTGGAAAGAGCCTTGAGATGACATGTTTCATGAATTGTTGCTATATAAATAACATCAAATCAAATCTCTGTGAGGTAAAGACGTGTTAGCGCTGACCTTTGACCCGCAGAGTGACGACCGTCTTGTGGATCCGTCTCCAGCGGTTGTAGACGGTGCAGGTGAAGGCTCTGCTGTCTGCGTCTGTGGGGTGCTTCAGAGTCACACTCAGGTCTCCGGTCTTCACCGGGTTCTTCTTCATCTTGGTCCTGGTTCTGTATCTCTGGTCCTGTTGGTCCGGCTGATCAGAACCGTTCTTGAACACATGGACCTTTTTGTCTCCTCTGTCCTTCCACTCCACCGTAGCGTCTTTAGGCAGGTGAGCTGTGGTTCTGCAGGGCAGCAGGACAGACTCCACCCCTGAGTCCACCTCCACCTGTGGGACTGAGAGGACAGAGGCTTCTTTGTGTCAATAGGTAACTCTCATCAGAAAAGACAAAAATCACACGTGGGGCACCCCAAGGTTCAATCCCAGGACCCCTTCTATTCAATATCTATATGCTCCCACTAGTTATAACAAAAACAGTGGTTTTAAAACTTTTTTAGCCACACACCCCCTTCTATGTCCCAACAGGGTTGACGCACCCCCGATACCCCACACCTGTCTTTATTTCCACTCATTCAGCGCAGACCAGGGTCTGTTTGGTAAGAAGATGGCAGCAGAGCCATCGGGTCACACTGACATGGTCTCAGTGACTGCAGGGCGTGTTGCTAATGCTAATGCTAATACTTAGCAGGGAGTAGGTAGCTTAGCATCTGGAGCAGACAGCATGTTCTCCTTCATGTCTGCCTTCAAACATCTGCAGAGGACCAGGGACACCTTCTCTGCCTCCCTTCATGTCCACCTAGGTTCCTTTAAGAGGCTCTGAGTGGAGCTAAAGCCGATAAATGCTAACAACAACCGGCTCTGTCTTCACCTGAAGCTTTGCACAACACCTCAGGTGTTACCAGGTGGAGGTGTTTTCAGTCTGGGAACACATTACTCAGAACTGATGGCGTTCAGAGCCTAGTGTGGTTCTTCCAGCTTACATCAAGTGAATTTTATGACCAGCAGACACTCAAAGGTTTTAATGAAACTGGACAGGATTACCTGGTGAAGCTGACCATGAGGACCGGCCTGGTGGAGGACTGCCGGCATTACCAGCTAGATATGGTTGGACTACCTTCTACACCCAGCTTGTCCTCTGCAGCAGATTGCTTAGGGATGGACTCTGTCCTCCTCCAGAGTTGGCCAGGAGGAGGCCATGGCTGAGTGAGAAGGTAGATTCCCCCCGCCAGGGGTCAGAGAAGGCTGAAGAGATGGAGATATGGTTCCCTAAGGGTGTTCTGTTGTTCTACTGCTGAGAGACCTGCACCAACCTGGGAAACAACACCAGAGGCAACGGTGAACTGGGAACCTGCTCCAGAGGATCCTGTCTTGCACTCAGGTCTCCAGCAGCGTTTGTCTCTTCTTCAGAGAGAAGCTGGAAGCTGAACGGCTGCCAGGAACAGCGGCCTGAAGCTCAGTGCTGCCGGTACAACGGAGGGTTGGTGAACAGCAGAGGTGGAAGCTGAAGGCTGGAGAAGGAAGCCTTTATCCTCTGCCTGGGGACTCATGGAAGAGCTGTGTGGTGACGGCTGGCCTTAAGGACCAGGGCTTCTGTTTTAAATCAAAGACTCCATGAAGGTTCTGGAAAAATATCCTGCAAACTGGGAAAGGAAAGCAGTAACGGGCCCAGACTCAAGGTGAGCTGAGTTACTGGATCGTCTATCGTCCACTGTCGCCACATGCATGCTCAGTATGAGGGATTGCTGCAGAGTCAATGACTCAATGCCAGCAGCCGTCCTCTGGCTCCAGGTTCCTCCAGGAGGAGTTAACGCTGCAGGTCAGTGACTGGATGCTACCTGCTGGGTTTCCTGAGAGAAACTCTGAACCAACCAGACTGGAGGATCTGGATCACCTCTGGATGGAGGGTATAGACGACACAATGGTGCTATAGAAGTAAATGTTAAAGAGTCAAACCAAGAGTCTGCTTCCTGCAGGCTCCACCGTAGAAAACAACAAAGCCATGAGGCGTCTGACCGGATCAGCTCTGGATAGAGCCTAGAGACGACACGTTGGTGCTATAGATATAAATATTAACCTAGACTCCAGGATGGTGACCCAGACGATGGGATCCCAGATTAAAGAGAAATAAACGTTCTCTGCCTCAGAGTCACACCGAGGAGGTTCCTGCAGCTTCCACCGTAGAAAAGAACAAAGACATGAAGCGTCTGACTGGATCAGTTCTGGATAGAGCGTTGAGACGACACGTTGGTGTTATAGAAGTAAATATTAACCTAGACTCTCCTCCAGGATGGAGACCCAGATAGAACTGACTGAAATAAACGTTCTCTGCCTCAGAGTCACACCAAGAGTCTGCTTCCTGCAGCTTCCACCGTAGAAAAGAACAAAGCCATGAGGCGTCTGACTGGATCAGCTCTACGGTGCTGACCTTTGACCTGCAGCTCCACGTGTCTGGTCACCAGGGTGTGTCCCTCCCTGCTGAAGACGCTGCAGGTGAAGACGTTCCTGTCTCGGTCTGTGGGCTGCATCAGGGTCAGGCTGAGGTCTCCGGTTCTCAGAGGTTCTCCGTTCATCTGGGTTCTGTTCCTGTACAGCTGGGACTGTTCTTTGGGCTGATCAGAACCTCTCTCGTACAGGTGGACCGTTCTGCTGAACACGTCCCTCCACTCCACCGTGGAACCTCCAGGCAGCTTGGCTCTGGTTCTGCAGGGCAGCAGGACAGAGTCCACGTCTGAATCCACCACCACCTGCTGGACTGAGAGGACAACGGAGGACAGGATGAGCTGGACAGCAGCAGCCGCTCTGATTGGATGAAGGTCCAACATGGTGGACTGGTTCTGAAATGTCTCTGGGTACTGGGTGGAGGCAGAAAACACAGAGCTTTACCTTTGTTGCATCTTCTCCTCAGACTCAGTCCAACAGCCAGACTGACACCCAGAACCAGGACCAGCAGCAGAACCAGGGCGACAGCTGGATATGTGTGAGGTTCTGTGAGGAGGAAGGGAGAACCGATGCGGTTCTGCTGTGTTCCTGTCAAACCGAGGCAGAAAGCAGGTTCTACTGATCAGTTAATGGCATTAAAATATTTCCACAGCTTTTAGTTCCTCTGTGTTCTGGGTAGGATGCTGGATGAGATACTTTCTGATGCTTTTTAACTGGGAAGTTGTGAGTTTGATTCCAGCTCCCCCTTCCACATGGCAGCGTGCCCCTGGGCAAGGCACTGGCTGTATGGATGTGAAGCACCTGGGTCAGGGTGGTTCTGCTGTGAAGCACTTTGACCAGGGGTCCGTTCTTCGTACGTCGCTAACTCAGTTAGCTGGATTTCATTGTTGACGATTTGGCATGATCTTGGATCGTTTGGTTCTTCTAAACTCATCCTGCACTTGTTGTCATAGCAACATGTGCGCCAGCTTAAGCCTGCTCGCTAACAGGCTTATTTCATGTAAACAGGATTAGATCACGGCTGTATAAGCGGAGGAGATGGGAAGTCTGCCGTAGCCATGTCCATTTTTACGACTGCGACCTGTTGCTGAAGGTGCAAGAATAATTTCAGAGTTTTATGAATTAATCGCGTATTGCGCAATAGACAGGATCCTTTAGCGCAGCGCGACAGTGTAATTGTAGAGAGATTTTCTTGGTGGCTGTTATAAACAGACAAACACATCATTTAACAGTGGCTTTTAAAGAGGAAAAGGTGTTGGAGCCATAAATCTAAAATATTTAAGTTATATGCTTTTTATTTTTATCATATTCAGTGAGAAGATTTGTTCAGGCCATTTTATTGTGAAGTTTAGTTTTACTTTGAAAGGCTTGCTTCCTGTTGAGCCGTATATTGTATTAGAAAAAACTATGGATGGATTATCTAGCCACAGAGCAATACAGTTTTACCGTGTAAACTGTGGATGACTTGGAAAAGGAAAATTTTCATTTTTTATGGATAAAGATTTTTTTGTTTTGTTAAAATTCCCAGTTTGCACGTGTCCTTTACTTCCCGTGTCTAAGGAATGACACTGAAATTTGGATCTCTTGACATAACAAGTGGCTTTTTAAAATAAAGTATAATAATTAAAGGCTACCATTTTGTAGAATATTCTTGTATTTCACTTTTACTTGTCCCCATGTTCTAGTGGGTCCCGTGGAGGCTCTGATATAAAAGAACAAAGTAAATATCAAATTATTAAAATGCAAAAATTCATACTGTAGAAAGTGATAGAAACATCTACCATGGACAGTATTTACGCATTAATTTGTCTGCTGCTTTTTGCCAGCCCTCTCTCCTGGCTTTAGCAGACTTTTAGGTGTTTTAATTAATGACTCAAATTCAGCATAACCTTCCAAGCTCTTGTTCTGCTTGGGAGAAAAACTGTGGGCGTTCTTTGCTGAACAGCCAATAGCAGCGTTGCTGATCAATGTTTCTACTATCGATACATTTCCCCTTTTAAACAAACGCATGAACGCGCAGTTGTCTCAGATAACTCAATCCAGCCATACTAATCATAAACAACAGGTGTGTTGGAAGAACCCAATTAGCCGGATCATGATTAGCCGGATGAAATCATCTTGGATGTGTCATTTGATCTCGGATGTTTTAAGAAACGTACCAAGGTCCACTTCTGCCTCTGAACCGTCTGGAACATCATGTTTGATGCTTCTTTTATACTTGAGGATCATATTGACGGCTTTGTTTAGATGTTTGAATTATTATTTATTATTAATAGTAATAATAATTATTATTATTGTTAGTAGTAATATTGTTGTTATTACTAATATTATTATTATTATTATTATTAGTAGTAGTAGTAGTAGTATTTTTATTATTATTACTATTGTTAATGTTATTTTGTTGTTGTTATTATTATTATTATTGTTAATATTACTATAATATTAATAATAATTATTATTGTTGTTATGATTATTATTTGTAGTAGTAGTAGTAATAGTATTAATAGTTTTATTATTGTTATTATTAATATTATTATTATTATTCTCTATCTACTAAGGTAGACAATACCATTATCACTATTATTATGATTATTAGTAGTTTTATTATTGTTGTTATTGTTAATGTTATTTTGTTATTATTATTATTATTGTTAATATTACTATAATAGTAATAATAATAATAATAATAATTGTTGTTATAATGATTATTATTATTTGTAGTAGTAGTAGTAATAGTAGTAGTAGTTTTATTATTGTTATTATTAATATTATTATTATTATTCTCTATCTACTAAGATAGACAATACCATTATCATTATTATTATTATTATTATTATTATTATTATTATTATTAGTAGTAGTAGAAGTAGTTTTATTATTGTTACTATTGTTAATGTTATTTTGTTGTTATTATTATAATTGTTAATATTACTATAATTCAACAGATCAAGGGCAGCGCCTTGTGGACAGTATTGTCCTTGCCAGCACGGCCTCAGAGAACCGTCTCCCCCCTGAAATGTTTGTGATGTTTATATTATGGTGATGGTACTGAATCAGTAATTTCCCTCTGGGATTATTAAAGTATATCTGATTCTGAATAGTAATAATAATTATAATTATTGTTGTTGTAATGGTTATTATTAATAGTAGTAGTAGTAGTAGTAGTAGTAGTAGTTTTATTATTGTTATTATTATTATTATTATTATTATTATTCTCTATCTACTAAGATAGACAATAACATTATCACTATTATTATTATTATTATTATTATTATTAAAGCACACGGAGGCAGTGGGCTGGTTCGCATACCTTTGACCTGCAGCTCCACAGTCTGCGGCTGGCTGTCAGGTGACCTGGTGGAGCAGGTGTAGGTTCCTGTGTCACAGAGCTGAGGTCTCCTCAGAGTCAGGCTGAAGTTTCCTGTCAGCAGAGCGTCCCTGTTCATGGAGGTCCGGTTCTGGTACCGCCGGTTCTGGTCCGTCAGGTTGTCTCCTGATGAGCTGTACTGGTGGACCGTTGGAGGACTGAGGGCCGTGTTGCTCCACGTCACTGGAAGCTTCAGGTTCTGGGAGACCAGGCAGGGCAGCAGGACCACCTCGGTCCCCTCGTCCACCACCAAGGCTGAGGCATGCTGGGAAACTGAGTACACACAGACAACAGGGTAATGGACTCTGTGGGACCCACTGGGTCTATGTTTCTACCAGAGGTCCATGTTGATGTGGGTCTGAGCCCAGATAACTGGACCGGGTTGGGTTTCAGGTTCTGGTTTTAGACTGCATGGTTCTGGATAAATGAGTCTCAGCATGTCTGAAAGAACTGCTGAAGGACAAACAGAGACGCCTCATCTGCAAACAAGCTGCAAACCAGCAGAACCGGATAAAAAGAACCGGACCGTGAAACCCAAAGAGCATATCTGCTGGTAGGACTGATGAGACGTGGATAATCAGCAGAGGCAGAACCAGAACCGGACCTGAAGGTACCGGGGTTCTGTTGAGTTAAGTTATACAGGAAACAAGGCTGGAACGGATCAGAACCACAGAACCAGAAAACAACGTCTTTAGTTTGGCTTCAACACAGAGGTGGGTCACTGGAACCCTGCAGAACACTACAGAACCTCCATTTAGTCCAAGATCAAGGTGGACTGGACCGCTACAGGACCGGGCGGCTGCTCTGACCCGTTATTCTGATCTAGAACACTCCTAGAGTTCTGATAGCAGCATTAAAGAACTGAAAGGTCCAACAGGATGGTCAGACATGTTGGTTCTGACAGGGTTCTGCAGCGGCTCAGGGACTTCTTTGTCTCCCTGTTTTTACTCATGTCATCACCTCTTCAGGTTCTGATCAGCGTAGTAGAGATGAACTTTCTTTATCCTGACCTGCTACAGACAACACAGTCTCCCTTCTACCCACCCTGGAGGTCCAGAGATCGGAGTAAGCAAAGAAGGAGACAGTGAGGCTATTGGTGGGCCTGGTAACCTGGCTAAAGCTAACCTGGCTGAAGCTAGCCTGGCTGAAACTAGCCTGGCTAAAGCTAACCTGGCTAAAGCTACCCTGGCTAGAGCTAACCTGGTTAAAGCTACCCTGGCTAAAGCTACCCTGGCTAGAGCTAACCTGGCTAAAGCTAGCCTGGCTAAAGCTAGCCTGGCTAAAACTACCCTGGCTAAAGCTACCCTGGCTAGAGCTAGCCTGGCTAAAGCTAGCCTGGCTAAAGCTAACCTGGCTAAAGCTACCCTGGCTAGAGCTAACCTGGTTAAAGCTAACCTGGCTAAAGCTAGCCTGGCTAAAGCTACCCTGGCTAGAGCTAGCCTGGCTAAAGCTAACCTGGCTAAAGCTACCCTGGCTAGAGCTAACCTGGTTAAAGCTACCCTGGCTAAAGCTACCCTGGCTAGAGCTAACCTGGCTAAAGCTAGCCTGGCTAAAGCTAGCCTGGCTAAAACTACCCTGGCTAAAGCTAGCCTGGCTAAAACTACCCTGGCTAAAGCTACCCTGGCTAGAGCTAGCCTGGCTAAAGCTACCCTGGCTAGAGCTAGCCTGGCTAAAGCTAACCTGGCTAAAGCTAGCCTGGCTAAAGCTAGCCTGGCTAAAGCTACCCCACACAGACCAACACTTCCTCGCCTCACTCTGACCAACGTACGACCCCTCACCACCAAACCAGATCCCGTTAAGAACCGCTGAGCGTAAGATGGACAGCTGTGAAGAGATTTTCACAGAATCGTGGTCAGATGGCAGCATCTCTGACGAAGTGGGAGTGGAGGAACGTACGCTGCTCAGGGCTGATCGTACAGAGGATGCTAATAAAAGCAGAAGAGGAGGTCTGGAGATCTATAACCACACTTCCTGTTGCACTTTGACAAAAATAGTCAGAACCTTCTGCTCACCTGACCTAGAATACCTTGTAGTCTAGTGCTGACCTTTAAATTGTCCAGAGGGCTCAGATCTGTGATAATCACTGCAGTTCACATCCAGCCTAAAGCTAACGCTAAGCTAGCTCTGGAACAGCTTTGCTTCTTAGTTTCTGGCCAAATGAACAGTAACCCAGAGGCTGCTGTGATAATCTCTGGGGACTTTAACCGTGTTAATTTAAAGGCTGTTCTAAACCATGTTCCATACATTCATTAAGTTCCCAACCAGAGACAATAACACATTAGATCAGGTTTACTGTAACATCCCAGCAGTATAAAGCTGCTGCAGCTCCTTAGTTCTTCACATCTCTGTGGTCCTGATTCCTGCCTATAAGCCCCTGACCTGAACCAGACCATGATAAAAACCATTCAGGTCATCTCCTCTTTCACTACGCCATGCCTGAACTGAGAAATATTCTGGGGACCAGAATGGAAAGCTCTGGTGGGCCGGATGTGGCCCGCAGGCCACCAGTTGACTCTCACTGCCCTAGTGCCTCTGAGCTAGATTCTGTGGTGAGTAAAGTGGAATAAGCTCTTGAAGCTATGAGCAGATTTCTACCTCAGAGTCAGAGTGAACGTAGAGGAAGTTGCCATTTCCTCCTGTGTCAAGCAGCCAATCAGAGGTCAGGATCTGTCTGTGAGTCACTCTGGCCCCGCCCACTGAGTTCTATGAGGGAAGTTGATGGTTTAAATATTTTATGATGGATCTGCTGCACGGACACCAGGAACTAAATAAATGTAGAGAAATTATTGATTGTACATTTAAACAAATTACTTTTTATCAATGTATATAAAATCATTAAATGATTTCATGATATATATTTTTTATTAAATTTTGTCCCTTTTAGCCCTCCATAGAAACCACCAGGATCTAGATTTTCTCTTTTTAACAACATCTTCCAGCTGAGCTGAGCAGAGTCAGCAGAGAGAAAGGAGGCTGAAGTGAGGATGAGGAGAGAGGAAGGTGATCTTACCGTGCAGCAGGATCCCAGCCAGCAGCAGCAGAACCTTCATCTTCTGTCAGAGAGCAACCAGAACCTCCTCAGAGAACCTTTAGAACCTCTCTGCCAACACTTCAGCTTATCTTCACCTCCAGGAACCAGCAGCTCTCACAGACACACCCAGGGAGGAGGAAGAGGAGGAGGAGGAGGAAGGAGCCCAGTGGTTCTGAACACTGCTCTGCTCCTGAACCTGGAAGGAGAATTCCTCCTGACAGCACCACCAGAACCCCTGCTGCTTCAGGTGCTGCTGAACCGGTTCTGATGGATCCAGTCCAGATCAGTTCTGAGGAAATACCTGAATGTTCAGTGACATCATCCAGGCAGGTGCCTAGTCAGGTACATCCAGTCCAGTTGGTTATCAGTCAGTGGAGTCCAGTTTGTTCAATTACATTTTATTTATAAAACACCAATTAACATCACATCATCTTAAGGCTCTTTACAAAGTAAATTTAAAATCAAATCATACAGACAGATTAGTCAGAAAGTTTCCTCTCTAAGGAAACCCAGCAGGTTGCATCAAGTCTCTCCAAGCAGCATTCACTCCTCCTGAAAGAGCGTAGAGCCACAGGGGACAGTCGTCTGCATTGTTGATGGCTTTGCAGCAATCCCTCATACTGAGCATGCATGAAGCGACAGTGGAGAGGAAAACTCCCCTTTAACAGGGAGGAGAACCTCCAGCAGAACCAGAGCAGATGATGTCACAGCCAGACCAGGTGTACCTTCTATGCAGAGAGATGTGTTTCCTGACTGCAGTGGTGGGACGTCTGCAGCTGGTGGACAGAACCACGGACTTGGACCTGTTCATGGAGTCACCAGAAAGAGCCAAGAACGTTTTTATGAGTGTGATGGTAGCTGTGGGTTCTGGAGGAAGAGTACTACATCATCTGCATAAAGAACCTTTAATTTAACATTGGGGTTCTGTCTGATGGCAGCTGGCAGCGGTGGAGAGTGAAGGAGCCGGTGGACACCTGGAGGACACCCGGTGGACACCTGGAGGACACCTGGTGGACACCTAGTGGACACCTGGTGGACACCTGGAGGACACCTGGAGGACACCTGGTGGACATCTAGAGGACACCTGGTGGACACCTGGTGGACACCTGGAGGACACCTAGAGGACACCTGGTGGACACCTGGAGGACACCTGGAGGACACCTAGAGGACACCTGGTGGATACCTGGTGGACACCTGGAGGACACCTAGAGGACACCTGGTGGACACCTGGAGACATCTGCTGCTTTCAGATGCTGTTAAACCGGTTCTGTAGGATCAGTCCTGATCAGTTCTGAGGAAAGCAACCAGGAAGTGGAACCAACAGTTTAATTCTCACCTGTTGATCTGGTTTGATGGCATCGCTCCGTCACTGGAGCCGTTAATAGTCGATACCTGCTGATAGGACCAGGGTGGATCATTCCTGTTACTACTGTCATCATTGTTATTGTTGTTATTAGAATCAGCAACAGTATAGTAGTAGTAACTTTTATTTATCCCAATATGGGCAATTTTTGTGCAGTAGTAATAATAAACATTCACACTTCACACATAAAACACAAGAAACACATAAAATAGTAATTATTATTAATAACAGCAGTATTATAATTATTATTAGTAGTAGCAGTATATATTCTATAGAAGTAATGTCCTCCATGTCAGCTTTCTGTTCTCCACTCATTTACTAAATAAAAAAAAGCTTCAACAGAGAGAAACTCCCGTCCTCATCATTGTCACTGTCCTCACCGTCCTCTTCATCATCATCGACCTCACTGTCCTCTTCGTCATCATCGTCCTCACCATCTTCTTCGTCATCATCGTCCCCACCATCCTCATCATTGTCACTGTCCTCACCGTCCTCTTCGTCATCATCGTCCTCACCATCCTCACCCTCATCAATGTCCTCACTGTATTCGCCATCCTTGAGGATGGCGAATACAGTGAGGACATCTGCTTCATCCTCACCTTCCTCAACTACCTCACCATCCTCATTGTCCTCAGCGTCCTCACCATCCTCACCGTCCTCTTCGTCATCATTGTCCTCATTGTCCTCACAATCCTCACAGTCCCCATTGTCCTCATGGTCCCCTTCGTCCTCATCATCCTCTGTCTGATGTCTGAACAGGTGAACCAGGCCTCAGGTGAACCAGGGTTCAGGTGAATCAGGCCTCAGGTGGACCAGGCCTCAGGTGGACCAGGCCTCAGGTGAACCGGGCCTCAGGTGAACCAGGCCTCAGGTGAACCAGGCCTCAGGTGAACCAGGCCTCAGGTGGACCAGGGTTCAGGTGAATCAGGCCTCAGGTGAACCAGGGTTCAGGTGAATCAGGCCTCAGGTGGACCAGGCCTCAGGTGAACCGGGCCTCAGGTGAACCAGGCCTCAGGTGAACCAGGCCTCAGGTGAACCAGGCCTCAGGTGGACCAGGGTTCAGGTGAACCAGGCCTCAGGCGAACCAGGCCTCAGGTAAACCAGGGTTCAGGTGAACCAGGCCTCAGGTGGACCAGGGTTCAGGTGAACCGGGCCTCAGGTGGACCAGGCCTCAGGTGAACCGGGCCTCAGGTGAACCAGGCCTCAGGTGAACCAGGGTTCAGGTAAACCAGGGTTCAGGTGAACCAGGCCTCAGGTGAACCAGGGTTCAGGTAAACCAGGGTTCAGGTGAACCAGGCCTCAGGTGGACCAGGGTTCAGGTGAACCGGGCCTCAGGTGGACCAGGGTTCAGGTGAACCGGGCCTCAGGTGGACCAGGCCTCAGGTGAACCAGGCCTCAGGTGAACCGGGCCTCAGGTGAACCGGGCCTCAGGTGGACCAGGCCTCAGGTGAACCAGGTCTCAGGTGAACCAGGCCTCAGGTAAACCGGGCCTCAGGTGAACCGGGCCTCAGGTGAACCGGGCCTCAGGTGAACCAGGCCTCAGGTGAACTGGTTTACCTTCCTCTGGGTCCTCTGACCCGCTGAATGGTTCTGAATTCTTCTGAATGGTTCTGCATGAATGAGACGCATCAGGAACACTCACAGGAGTCTTCATCACTAAATAAAACGCTCTTCCTCTGTGAGCCTCACCTGGTGACGGGCTGAGAAGCAGGAGAGGGGGACACCTGCTGGACTCCTGAGGAACTACAACCTCAGACCTCCCAGGTCCTCTTAATAAAGGCTCAGGGCAGCACAATCATGGTCAGGGTCATGTTTGGCTAAAATTATTATTATTGTACAGCAGAACCTCAGCGTCATGTTTTAATTTCACAGTTTCTGAAGACGGAATTCTGAGAAAATGGAAGTCTGTGTGTGCTGGTGAAGATTCTCAGTCATCAGGTCATGGTCATTCCACAAAAAGTAAAAAACAAAACAACTGGACTTGTTTTCCGTAGTTGAAGACGTTTCTCTGATTGGTCCGCTCTGTGCGGTTCTGATTGGTCCGTTCTGTGCGGGTCTGATTGGTCCATTCTGTGTTCTCCCTACAGTTCTAGTTTTAGGGTCAGAGAACGACGTTTTGGACGATGATGTCCTCTCCAGTCTGGTGTTCGTTAACACTGCAGTAGATAACGCTGCTGTTGACCTGGTCAGCCACATCCTGGCAGCTCTGGATGCTCTGCAGGCTTTTCTCAGACCTGTCAGAAGCTTCTGACACTGTAAACCAGTTAGATAGACGTAACGGTCTCTCTGGTCAGGGTTAGTCCCCATAAACTCTCCTCAAAGTTGGCTTTCTTCTTCAGAGATAAATCAGGTTAGAAAACATCTGATCACTTCTACTTTTCTACCTTTGTTGGCGTTCTATGCGTTCTCCAGGTTTATGTAGAAACTGGCTGCTGTTCACTGAATCATCTCCTCAGCATGCGGGCCACCTCTCGTTGAGGAGATCATGATAATCCCTGTTGCTGAGGCCCACGTGTGACCTAGGCCGTATTTATTTAGTGTATTTTCTGAAAAACCTGAACAAATGACGTAGTTCATGTTTTAGGAAGGTGAGGAAATGGTTTATGCCTGAAGTTCTTCAGCTGAAGGCCTGATGACAGCCGTCCTGCCTGCCAGATGTTTGTTGTCAGGTTCAAACACCTAAAACATTCATTAACAACACAAGAAGGAGAGACAACAATGAGATTGGTTTTCAAATAATCTTGCAAGGAGATCGAACGGAGATGCTTAATACAGATGTCCAAATCTGATCTGAAGCAAATCCGTCGCCTCCTCTCTATTTATTAGGAAAGGGAATCCCTGGTTCCATTGTCAAGCTAAGTGGTAGGGATAAGCAAAATAATTGTGACCTTGGAGATAAAACCAAGCAGTTCACACAGTGCAGCACTCCAGATGGTTGAATAGAGTTCATAAAAACACTGATCATGGTGTAATGAAGAGGTCTTCATTACTGGGACTGTTTTTAGGAAAGGTAACTGGTATTGCACTTTAAGAATACTTTTGCACTGTAAACTTGCACCTTAATTAGCACTTTGTTTAGCACAGCAATTTAAGCATGACTTTGCACAGAAATAACCATTTGCACACAAGAAGTTTTAACTATTTATTGAATATTTATTGGATATTTTAATAATTAGCATGTAGCCTTTTGTTCAGGCTCTGCACAGCTGCTCCTCATTGGGAAATGGTGTGGGCTCTGTGAAAAGAATTGCACGTTTGTTTTAAGGGGTTTTTAGGTGTGGGTTTAAAAGATAAAATATTTATAAAAAATAGGTGGGAATGTGTATATGTGTATTTGTATTATGTAAATATTGTATTTTATAGGTAAATAGTGCAGAATGGTTTAACCCTTAATCAGCAGAGGGTATTTAAGGCAGTGATTGTGTCTGTAAAACAAGTTGTTAGTTGGTTGTCAGTTGGTTGTCAGTTGGTTGTCAGAGTGAATGCTGCCACCAACAAATAAATAGATTACTGCTTCCACATGCTGCGGCTTCGTCATCATTCCTGCTGAAACTCCAGCCTCGAAAGGCCACGAACCGACACATAGTCACAACATATTTCTGTGCTTTCTGCAGGCCTTCTGCAACTATAAGAGAGAGATCTAAAACCTTAAAACCTCTTAGTAGTAAAGAGTAATATATATGATAAATGCAATGAAAATAGTAAATAACATAAAATAGTAAGAATAATTCTATCATTCCCCCGTTATCCTTTAATATACTCTTTTTCTCATCTCACTTCAGTCGTTCATGATGTTTTTTTTCTTTTAAAAAGTAGCAGCTTATTAATACAGTCCTTTGGTTCAACCGCGATCTTCCATACAGCTGAATAATATTTTCCACAACATTGAAGGTTCCCGTGTTGGAACCGGGCAGTGCTGTAACTTTTAGTACAGATCAACATGAATGCTTCATAGAGTTGTATCACACAAGAAGAAAGGTTTAGCTTTTTCTACAATTTAGGGTTCATCTAATTAAGTAAGGCCTGTTTTAGGTCCCTATGCGCACATTATTTTAAATTTACATTAGACTATGGTAAGCTAAACCTGTTCAGTAACCAAGGTCGAATCCGTCTACTCTTCCCCACCCTGAATACCCTCCAACTCCTTTCTCCACTCACCCCTACGATGGACAATAATCCACCACTCCAAACTTACAACACCAGGAGCAAAGGCAGGAGAGGTTCAGTGCGGGCAGGGGAACCCCAGAAAAAGCTACCCCCAGGGGTAGTAAAAACTGCCAAGGCCCCCCTCCCAGGGAAATCTGCTCTCGGCCAATCTGAGCTTGAAAACCCTGTATTGAATCTAAGTGTTAACATTACCAGCTAATATTAAAGGATCTTTAGAGCCAATCCGACCCTGGTTCTTCCTATATCAAATCAAAAAGGTGCATCAACCATAGATCTTTGTGTGTCTGAAGCAAACAGTTTCCATCCTTTACCATAAAACCATATTGAACATAATGCGACATCACAGTGTAGATGTCATAACACAAAAAAAAATCAAACATGTGAGTCAGTGGAACAGAGCAGTTAAACAAACAATAACACAAAATGAGAAGAGTCTGAAACGTCAAGAATGCAAAGTTAAGGAAGCCTTCAGGCCTTTCAGGCACCAGGCAGAAAATAATCTAATCGCGCTTAGGGTCTCTTCAGGCAACTCCTCCCGTTGAAGAATAAGAAATCAGAGTTCTCTGGCTTCTTCATCCCCAGTCCTCTTCTTGGTTCCCCCTCGCAGGCTGGACGATTGAGCTGGATGGTAATAAGCGTTCAGTTCTGGATGGGCACTGAGCATTTTATTTTGCATTTCTCTCTAGTAAAACACTTTGTGAAGATGGTCTGCAGACACGAGTCCTTGTTTCCACTGGAGAACAGAAACAAGGTGTAATTAGTGTTCTTATCAAAACCCCTTTCATGTGTCATTTATTAAAACATTCTCCAAGCACTTTCACATTCAAGATATTTCTGTCCACAATTATTTAGCTCCCAGAATTCTGCAATTTAATTATTAGTTAAAAGAGAAATCTTTAAGTTTGTCAGGGTTCTCTGTGTTGTTCTGCTCTAATTCTACTCCTCAGGTGTGCCTAGTTGGCTGAGGGGGCGTGGCCCACACCTGCAGCTTGTTGCAGGCGGCGTCCTCTGGCTTCTTAAGCAGAGCGCTGACAGATGGAAGACGCCAGAGCCTTAACCAGTCGTGTTTTTGGTGCTTGGATGCACTCACCCGTCTTGACGTCTTGTCCGAAGAGACAGACGTGCAGAATCCTCCTGCTCAGATTTTGCTCTGGCGCTCCCCTCATACTCCCTGGATGTTACCCAGCGGGGCCTGAGATTCCCCCTCCCGGATTCTGCTGGCTCTTCTCGCACTCTGGTCAATCCATCTGTCACCCACTGCCGAGGAGGCTCGCTCTGCCACTAGCCGCCTAACACCAACAGAGTAGGATCACAGAGTGATCCAGACGGCCCAGCTCCTCATAAAGCATGTTTTCAAACTCCACGGCATTCCAGTTGATATCCTCTCTGACCGGGGTCCTCAGTTCATCTCCCAGGTCTGGCGGCACTTTTGCTCTGCTCTGGGTGCCCGTTACACACTCACCTCCGGATACCATCCTCAGACCAATGGCCAAACTGAACGAATGAACCAACAACTAGAAACCACCCTCCGCTGCTTCACGTCATCTTCACCTTCGGACTGGAATAAGTTTTTGCCCTGGGTTGAATATGCCCTAAACTCACACATCACTTCAGCCACTGGACGTTCGCCTTTTGAAGTAGCCTTAGGATATCAACCTCCACTCCTACCCACGGATGAACTCAGGATCCCCTTCACCACCGACAACGATTACATCGCTCGCTGTCAGGACATCTGGAGAACCACCATCACTGCACTCACTCGCACCGCAGAGCGGAGCAAGAGATTCGCCGACCAGCACCGCAGACCAGCTCCTCAATATCACCCTGGTCAGAAAGTTTGGTTATCTTCCAGAGACGTCTTATCCAACCCGTCCGCTAAGAAGCTTGCTCCCCGGTTCACTGGTCCCTATGAGATAGAGACAGTTATTAACCCGACCACCGTCCGTCTACGTTTGCCTCCTCACTCTCGAGTACATCCTACCTTCCATGTCTCCCAGATCAAGCCCGTTTTTGACAGCAACTTATGCCCTCCTTCCGGACCCCCTCCACCCGCCCAGGACAGTCAGAACCCTCGCGTCCTCAGGGTTGTGGACGCCCGTCGACGAGGTAGGGGTCACCAATACCTCGTCGATTGGGAGGGTCGCAGCTCTGGGGAACGCTCATGGGTCTCTGCAGCAGCCATCGCGAATAAGGATTTGATTTTAGATTTCTGGTCTACTCAGCCCAGCACCTCTTCGTCTGGGCCGCCAGGAGGCGGCCGTTGAGGGGGGTAGTGTCAAGGTTCTCTGTGTTGTTCTGCTCTAACTCTACTCCTCAGGTGTGTCTAGTTGGCTGAGGGGGCGTGGCCCACACCTGCAGCTCGTTGCAGGCGGCTTCCTCTGGCTTCTTAAGCAGAGCGCTGACAGATGGAAGATGCCAGAGCCTTAACCAGTCGTGGTACGACGTGGCCTCTGTCCCAACTCTCGGAAACCAGCTTGTGAGTTTTTGCTCTTCGTCTTTGACTAATTTTTGGATCTCTCTGTTTTTGCCTCAGATTTTGGTGCTTGGATGCACTCACCTGTCTTGACGTCTTGTCCGAAGAGACAGAGCTACAGAATCCGCCTGCTCAGATTTTGCTCCTGCTCTCCCCTCATACTCCCTGGATGTTACCCAGCGAGGCCTGAGATTCCCCCTCCCGGATTCTGCTGGCTCTTCTCGCACTCTGGTCAATCCATCTGTCACCCACTGCCGAGGAGGCTCGCTCTGGATCCCTCACCAGTAACATCTGCCGCCCTCTGCCACTAGCTGCCTAATCACCAACAGAGTAGGATCACAGAGTTCCCTCGGCGCTACTTCTCCCCGGTTAGGTCCGCCCAGCTTTATGTCTCTCCAGCCGTGACGTTCTGACCCTGTCGAAGTTGCCTGTAGTCCCGTCCGTTATACCGGCCTGTTTCCTAAATAAACATCTTAAAACTGTGCCTTGCTTCCCGATCGTATCTGCATGTGGACTCGTCATCTGAAAACCATGACAAAGTTCAAATGTATTTGCAGTAAATTCATAATAATTCTTAACATAATGCTTTCAATTGTATCTTAACTGTTGTTGTCTGACAGTTGAAGTTCTCTGCAACATAATTTCATCAACATATTCCTTTCATGTCATTTCCCGTTTTATTTTAAAACCCAACTGAGAAAAAGAAAGCCTTTCCATGTGGAAACCTTTTCCAACTTCAGCTTGCCTTCCATCAAACCTTTACCCCTCTCTCTTTCTCTCTCTTTTTTTTAAAGAAAGAAAGTGAGGTGCTGTTCTGCACAGAGAAGACAAAATATTTATACCATGCTGTTACTGTTCAAGGATGCCAAGGTTCCACATAACAAAGCAGTGAGCAGGAGAGCTTTTTGAACACGTTCTAACATTGTTGAACAACCAAAGCTACTTAAGCAAATTAGAATTAGTTCCCAAATTAATCCTAAAATAAAGTAAACCTTACATTGTGTACATTGTGATTATTAATCTATTTATCTTCTTAAACTGAGGTTGAGGACTTTGATTAAGAAGTTCTTGGATGAACGCGTCTCTGCGTTCCTATTAGTCTAGGCCCCGGTAATCTGATCTATGTTTTCTGAGTGCCTGGTCAGGAAGGGTTAAGGTTCTCTGAAGCTTTCTGTTTTCAGCAACCCTGAAAACCCAGAACCCTTTACAGTCAGTGTTAGGTGTCAGGTAACCTGTGGGACCACCTTGTCGTCCCTCTGGTTCCACCAGCTGTGTCAAGTCCACAACAGCTCCAAACCACAGCAGCTCGTCCTGGGTGCCATGCCCCAGGGGTCTTCACACCCCCCTGTGTGGAACGTCTCTCATTGTAAGGATTTCACCTTACGTGCCATTCAAGATGTTCTTTACACAACAGGAGTTCCAATATGGGGTGTCTTTGCTGCTTTAATGTTCCTCAGAGAAAGCCTTCATTCATTGATATCACCTTCAAGCTGTTACCCTTTTATCATCACAGCCCCCCAACCATCCTGACCAGATCCAAAATGTCCCCATAATTTAATCAAATTAAATTAATCTAACCTCTTTTCTGTATGTAAGAGGATAACCATTAAATTATCCTGATCTAAAAGCCCTCAGGTTAACAGTTAGCTAACCTCTGTTTTATGTGTTTTTTCCCTCAGGATGTTTTAAAATCTGGTTAAAAGAACTATTGAGTTGTCTTCTAGTCGAGAGATATTAAATCTCCATAAATATTATAACAGTTGTACACTGATGCTTTAATCCCAAATTTACCCATGTTAGTTAGCAGAATGTGTCATTATGCTAATTCTGCAACCTTATCCATTACTTTAAGATGTTCTAGAATAATTCTATCATTTGTCTATATAAGAATAACAGGATCAGAATTCCTTTATCGTCCCTGAATGGGGAAATTCAGGTGTGACAGCAGCAAGAAAAGTAACCAGGCGCGTCAGAGAGCTGAACATGGACAACAAACAGAGAAATGGTTACAGAGGACCAGCAGCAGGTCAGACCAGTTGGTCTATAAACTACAACATCAACAGTCAAAGCAGATCTAAACAGGTTTTTAACTTTCATTGAAAGGCACTCAGGCTTTCAGCACTTTGATAGTTTACTGAGGCCACACCCCTACATGCTCAGTTTCACCTTAAAAAGTTTCACATAAAAGTCTAGATGTGTTGCTGCTGTCATGGTAACATGGGCTCCTCTTTCAGAGAAACCTGCTGAGCGCTCAGTTCCATTCAGTTTTATTCACTTTTATTTATATAGCACCAATTCATGAAACATGTCATCTCATCAAGGTTCTTTCCAAAGTCAGACTCCATCAGATCCTCCAGGTTGGTGAGAAAGTTTCCTCTCTAAGGAAACCCAGCAGGTTGCATCAAGTCTCTCCAAGCAGCATTCACTCCTCCTGAAAGAGCGTAGAGCCACAGTGGACAGTCGTCTGCATTGTTGATGGCTTTGCAGCAATCCCTCATACTGAGCATGCATGAAGCGACAGTGGAGAGGAAAACTCCCCTTTAACAGGGAGGAGAACCTCCAGCAGAACCAGAACCAGGCTCAGTGTGAACCCTCCACCCACTGGGGCTTAGAGAAGACAGAGCAGAGACACAGAAAGCTCAGACGCTCACATTGACCCAGGAGTACTTTCTATGGTAGATGGTAATAGAGGATGATCTGCCTCCCCTGATGATGTCACAGCTAACAGAACGCCAGACCAGGTGTACCTTCTATGAAGAGAAAAATGACAGAGAACAAAAAGTTAAAAGCTGAAATAACAACAAGCAATGCAGATTGGAGAGCAGTAGGAGAACTCAGCAGAGTGAGAGAAATAGACCCTGATGTCCTCCAGCAGCCTAAGCCTATAGCAGCATAACTATAGAGGTAGATCAGGGTAACATGAGCCACTCTGACTAGAAGCTTTGTCACAAAGGAAAGTTTTAAGATTAATCTTAAAAGTAGACGGGGTGTCTGCCTCACGGACCAAAACTGGGAGTTGGTTCCACAGGAGAGGAGCCTGATAGCTAAAGGATCTGCCTTAAAACCTGTTTAATATGGGATTTAAATGACATGTCTTGGTCAAAAATAACACCAAGATTTTTAACTTTATTATCAGAGGCCAAGATAATGCCATCCAGATTAAGTGATTGAATAAGAACTTTATTTTTTGAGGACTCTGGACTTGATCAAGGCTACACTAAGGTTACCACATTCTGTGTCAACATGAATGTTTAAATCACTATAATAACCTTTTTCAGTGTTTAACACCAGATCAGAAGCCAGAGAACTGACCTAAAAACTGAGTAAGTATATGGTGGACGATACAAAGCAACATGGAGAAGAGGTTTTATTGCTCTGCAGCGTGGCTGAGGGACACTGAGGGTTCATGTTCTAGCTGTGGGAACCACTCTGCCCCAGTGGCTGATGGGTAACGGTACAGCAGCTGCAGAGAGATAAACTACGGCTCTCTTCCTGCTCTCACACGTTGAAACTTGTCAGGATTATTTTCAGATGCAGGAGAACCAGTTTTCTCCCACACAGAGCAGAGCTTCTCAGATCTTATTTTAGTGACTTAGTTTATTAATGTGACGTTAATTCATACGTACGTCATCGTTGTTTCCAGCTAAGTGGTGGTGATGGTCTGAACTGAGAGCAAAGTGGAACCAGAGCCAGATTACTACACAAAGCTAATGATTTAAACTGATCTCATCATTTATGTTCCTCCTCCGTTAGGCTGGAGACAACTTTGACACGTCCATTTACTGAAGTTAAGGACATTTTGACTGAATGGACTCTGTTCAGTGACACAACATGTAAAGTTATCTGTCATCAGCATAGAAACTGATGTTTTATTACAGCTTAGTCTGAGCTGCTGGGATCAGACCAGTTAAATAAAAGAGGCCCTAGGATGGAGCTCTGAGGTTTCAACAATTAAACACCTTCTTAACAACGACCAGCCGCTTTGATGTTTTCCAGTCAGGTTTCCTCACCACAGTACAGAGACAGCCCTGATCAAGGTGTTTGATGACATCCATAGAAATACAGACTGTGGAAGAACCACCGTGCTGGTTCTGATGGACCTCAGAACCTCAGTGCTGGTTCTGTTGGACCTCAGAACCTCAGTGCTGGTTCTGTTGGACCTCAGAGATGACAGACATTACATGTTGGGTTCTCCAAGGTTCCATCCTGGGTTCCTCCTGTTCTAGATCTACATGCTCCTCTAGCTCAGATCATAAACATCATCAGCTACCATCACTATGCAGACGACACACAGCTCTACATCACCATGTCACCAGGTGACTATGAACCAGTTCAGCCTCTGAGGAAATAGAAGAAATCAATGCAGGATGAGACAAAATGTTCTTTAACTGAATAAAAACTAAACTGAAGGAATAATTTCTGGACCAATAGAGGAGAGATCCAGAGTTAGCTCACAGCTTCAGCTGCTTCAGCTAGGAACCACTGATCAGGCCTGAAACCTGGGAGTAGTGATGGACTCACACCTGAACCTCCATCTGAAGACAAAGTGGACCTTCTAGAACCTGGAGAACATGGTCTTCTGGCTCCAGCCTGCTCTGCAGAACCAGAACCAGACATGTTGTTCCTCTGTACTGATTTCTTTGCTCTTGGTTCTTGGTTCTGTTCTTGTTCTGCTCTGTGAATCGTCTCGTTGATGAAAAGGTACTTTATAGATAAACTTGACTAGCCTTGATAGAAATAATTAGTTCAAAAACTGAACTCCAGGTAACATCAGATTAATCCTAACCCTGGTCCAGAGGAGACAGAACCAGAACATGACGTCTATAACAGACCCGGTACAGAACATGAACACGCCTCATTCTCCATAACTGGGTTTCCTTGTTGATCCCTGGTCCCACCCACCGAGCTCTCAGGGGGTGTGTTCCAGGTTCCTCCTCCTAGTTCCTCCTCCTGGTTCCTCCTCCTGGTTCTGCTATAAGTATGAGAACGTCTGGACTGACGGTCACAGGTGTGTCTCAGGTTCTCTTGATTCTTGCCGTCTCCTCCAGGTGTCTGAGCTACAGGATGGTCAAGCTGCAGGTGAGTGAGAGGACGGTACCGGAGGTCCGATCAGAGGATTCATCAGCGCTCTAACACTTTGGTACCGAGCGTGTTCTGCAGCTTTAGCTCACTGCAGCAGGTCCAGGTGTTAATCCAGGACAGGTGAGACAGGTGAGACAGGTGCAGGTTTGGACCTTGAGTTCTGGAGTTCTGACGCAGTTCTGATGTTTTTAACGTCCTGGAGTGTGTGACTGATCCGTTAATGTTTATGCGAGGCTGAAGGTGCGCGCTGAGGCTTGTTAGGTGTTGAAAGGGTGAACAAAGGGGGCGGGGCCTCCTGAGGCACGCAGGTAACAGGTAGCTGCAGGTCTGGTTGCTAGGAAACAGAAACTCCTCCTCAGAGAGTCAGAGCTGAAGTGGTTCCAAGCCTTAGAGGTAGAAGCCCAGAGACAGGCTGGTTCTGACAGGCTGGTTCTGACAAGCTGGTTCTGACTGACAGGTTCTGATTGGCTGGTTCTGACAGGCTGGTT
The DNA here is from genome assembly GCA_037039145.1 of Fundulus diaphanus. Lineage (NCBI taxonomy): Eukaryota > Metazoa > Chordata > Actinopteri > Cyprinodontiformes > Fundulidae > Fundulus > Fundulus diaphanus. Next base: position 57,217,791 of record CM073131.1, on the reverse strand, counting down.
CTGACAGGCTGGTTCTGACTGACTGGTTCTGACAGGCTGGCTCTGACTGACTGGTTCTGACAGGCTGGCTCTGACTGACAGGCTCTGACAGGCTGGTTCTGACTGGCTGGTTCTGACTGACTGGTTCTAGCCAGTTGGTTCTAACAGGCTGGGTTCTTCTTCTTCTTCTTCTTAATTGTCGACGTGTTCCTGTCTCCAGGTGAGCGTTACCTGTGCCCTGCTGATGATGGTGGACCCGACGTCTGCTCAGCTACCGAGAGCAATATGTCCGACGTGTACAGATGGTAAGACACATGATGAAGATGATGATGATGGTGATGAAGCTACAGATGATGATGATGAAGTTGCTGATGATGACGAAGGTGGTGATGATGGTGAAGGTGATGAAGCTGCTGCTGATGCTGATGGTGATAATCATGGTGAATGAGGTGATGATGACGAAGATGCTGATGAAGATGAAGTTGGTGATGATGGTGAAGGTGATGATGAAGGTGACTAAGCTGCTGCTGATGAAGATGAAGTTGGTGATGATGGTGATAATCATGGTGAATGAGGTGATGATGATGAGGATGATGAAGGTGGTGATGAAGATGAAGGTGGTGATGAAGGCTCCTTGCTGTGACCACCAGGCTACTACGTGACCAGGAACTGCTCCATGGGACCAGGAACTCAAACAGGACTCAAATGCTCTCCATGCACCGACTGTTCAGGTAAGAACACCTGCTGCTGCCAGCAGAACCATTGGACCCCTGGTTCTGGTTCTGAGACCAGGACCACTTTATCATTGATCATGGGGGGACATCCTTCAGCTGGACCTCCTAGAGGTGGAACCCTCAACCTGTGGCTGTGTCTCCAGAACCGTTACTAGAGTGAAACCTGGACCCAGATACCGGACTGTCTGGTTCTTGGTTCTGGTGTTCTCTGGGCCTCCAGATGGTTTCTAGCTTCATGGTGACTTCTTTGTCCTCCAGCTTCCTCTCAGGAAACCCTGGTTCCATGTTCTACGTACACCAACACCGTCTGTTTGACCAGAAACACCACCACCACCACGGCGCTGATGACCACAACAACAACAGGTGAGCTCAGCGTTCTGATGAAGTCAGAGCTTCTCCTCATGGCCTCCTTCCCTCTGACGGTCGTTGTCCTCCTCCTGTAGGTCCTCCTGCCACCATGTGGATCGGACTCAGCGCCGCGTAAGTTTCCCTCGCCTTAACAGATCAGATCTTCAGCCAATCAGAAATCCTTCATGTTTGAACCGGACCTCCTGGACCGGGCCCACATGGACCTGTCAGAACTGTGGCAGCAGTGGTTCTCTGATGGTTCCCACCAATCAGAGAGTTGGTGGGTCCATCCTCGTCTCTGATTGGTCGGTTCTCTAACGAAGAACAGCTGTTCCACTCAGATGTTCTGTGTTTAGAACACAGTGGCTGTCCGGGCTTTTGTTCCCCCCGAGGAGCTCTGATTGGCTGAACAGCTGCTGATCTGTCTCCTGATTGGTCGGGTGTCATGTGATCAGGTAGTAACAGTGTTCCTGCTTGCAGGTGTGTCTCCCTGTGTGTGGTCCTCCTCCTGGTGGCCATCTTTGCCTGGATGTTCTACAGAAACAAGGCAACCTTCATGAAGCTCCTCCCACTTAAACCTAGCTCACCTGAGAAGAAGGCCCCGCCCCCTCACCAGTCTCACCTGCTGAAGGACGCTCCGGTGTGAAGCGGGCAAACCAAGAACGTTCCTCTCAGCAGAGATGTTGCTTCAGATCCAGGTCTGCAGAGACCCAGGGTCCATTTGGGAACCAGGTGTGGCCCCGCTCCATGAGAGCCCAGGTGTAGGTGTTAGGTAGGGTCAGTTAGAGTCCTGACAGCAGGTAAGTTAGGGTTAGTCAGGTAGGCAGGGGTCAGGTTAGCCAGTCAGGTGTCAGGTTAGCCAGTAAGGTATCAGGTTAGCCAGTCAGGTGTCAGGTTAGCCAGTCAGGTATCAGGTTAGCCAGTCAGGTATCAGGTTAGCCAGTCAGGTGTTAGGTTAGCCAGTCAGGTGTTAGGTTAGCCAGTCAGGTATCAGGTTAGCCAGTCAGGTGTTAGGTTAGCCAGTCAGGTGTTAGGTTAGCCAGTCAGGTGTTAGGTTAGCCAGTCAGGTATCAGGTTAGCAAGTCAGGTATCAGGTTAGCCAGTCAGGTGTCAGGTTAGCCAGTCAGGTGTTAGGTTAGCCAGTCAGGTGTTAGGTTAGCCAGTCAGGTATCAGGTTAGCCAGTCAGGTATCAGGTTAGCCAGTCAGGTGTCAGGTTAGCCAGTCAGGTGTTAGGTTAGCCAGTCAGGTGTTAGGTTAGCCAGTCAGGTATCAGGTTAGCCAGTCAGGTATCAGGTTAGCCAGTCAGGTATCAGTTCTTAACTTAAAACTGTCCAGGAGAAAAACAAAGTCCAGTCGCCTCTGGTTCTACTGGTTCCATCGAGAACTGGGAACCTGCACAGGTAGAGCTAAAGTACCTGGGTCCGGACAAACAGGAAGAGGTTTCAACGAGGAAGTCGAGAGAGAAGATGAACCTGCTGAGGTTCAACCGAGAGGTCAGGTGGTTCATGACGTCATCACAGGTGTCAAAACCATTCAGAATCCAGAAAGCTGGACAGGTAGGTACATAGACAGGTAGGTGGACAGGTAGGTACGTAGACAGGTAGGCAGGTAGGTAGGTACGTAGACAGGTAGGTAGGTAGACAGGTAGGTAGGTAGGTAGGTAGGTAGATAGGTAGGTAGGTAGACAGGTAGACAGGTAGGTAGGTAGATAATAGATTTATTCTCACTCCCAGCTCCAGTCCGTCTGATCTCCACAGTTCTGTAGATCGTGTTTACTGAAATATCTCAGAAACAGACTGAATCCTCAGTTCAGACAGAGGTTCACCATCAAGAAGCTGGTTTCTGGTTCTCCTCCTGAGGTTCCTCCAGGTTCCTCAGAAACCATCAGCAGCCCAGGGGACTGTGCAACCTCTCCAGGATGTCAGTGCTGCTGGTCTGGCACCAGGAGGCCCAGATTACTTATTAAGCCGAGCCCAGTGGGTCAGGCGCCGGTCGTGTTACTCAGTAACGGTGTTTATTGTGGACCGGGAGGCGGAGGCTGTAGAAGGGAGTGAGAATAAAAGAGCCCACTGTGGATCCTACATTTCCCATGATTCCATGCAGCATAGTGTCAGGCTGAGGAGGAACTAGTGTGTGTGTGTGTTTTCTGTGTGGGTGAATGGTTTCCATTGTTTGGACCTGTTGTGGTTCTTTATCTAGCTGTTGCTGGTTTGGGTTTACGGGTCTTTTTTTACGGTTCCGGTCCGGAGAAAGGCCGGGGAACGTGGACCTGGAACCGTTCTGTATGTGTTTCATGTTTCTGGTTTGATTTTATTGTTTTCCTCGTTGTTATCGGTTTAAACCAGAGTAGAAACCGATGGACTCAGGTCCGTCAGGATGTAATACCACCTACAGCCTCTAGTGGCTGCTGTAACGCCGTCCTACCAGAGCTGTCAACACTTCGTCTATCCACCCGCCCAGGGTGACCCGCCTCAGGACCACACGTCCTAGTATGGTCACTTCCTGGTCCAGACAGCAGAATGTTCCTGTTCTCTGATTGGTGGAGCAGCGAGTCACATGATTAGAGTCTTCTCGTTATAAACTGGATGTTTTTTGTCCAAAACTCAACACAAGCTGTAATAAATGTCTGATTTTCGTTAAATGTGACAAAATGTCTGATTTTTGTCAAATGCAACAAACTGTCTTATTTTTGTCAAATGTGACAAAATGTCTTATTTTTGTTAAATGTGACAAAATGTCTTATTTTAGTTAAATGTGACAATTAGATGTTTCAGTTTGTTAAAAAATATTTGTTGTTTTTTCCTGTTGTTCTGTTAATGAAAGAGAATAAATGAATGTTTTTATGAGAATAATCAATGAACTTGTATTGTTTTTAATTATAAAGCACTTTAGTGACCAGGTCAATGGTTCTGTTGAGGAAAATAAATATCTTAGTTGTATATTAATCAAGTATTGGTATGGAAGAACTGAGGAATGCATGGTTTTTGTCTGTATCTCCCTTTGAGGACAAAGTAAACATGCAGCCTGGGTTTATAGCTACGATAGGTAATTTATTGATCCCTGACAGAGAAGAACTGCCTCTTTGTTTGAGAAACAGACAGCTCCAAATCTGAGAGCACCCCCTCTGAACCACACAGTCCTTTAAAAGATGTGTTCAGAGAAGTGAATGACAGAAATCTTTTACATCACCATGAGCCAGGATGTCAGAGCTTGTACTGAATATAACGAAATGGTAATGTAAACTCTGTCTCCATTGGGAATTCCTGATGAATTAAATATGCATATTTTAATTGTTTTGCCTCTGATCAATTGTTTTTCCTCTACTGCCAAATCTTAAGCCGGGGTAAGACTGGCATTAATATCTACAATTTGGTGCCGTGACCCGGTTTTCACAGTAAGTGGAAGAGCCTTTTGAATTTGGGCATGAAGGAGTAATCGTTTACAGCACCACTGGGTCGACCCGAAAAGAAAAGATTTTTATTCTCCATTGGCTTTAATTTAGACAATTCTGGCTAAATCAAGTGGTGCTGTAATAATAATAGTAATAATATAGTAATAGTAATATCGTCTTTATTGTCATTGAAACATACAATGACAATAAAGACGATAATGTATATATGGATATAATTCACCACACTTAAATCTAGCTGATTAACAGACAGCAGGAAACAGTCCACTAACAGCTTCTGCTGATTGTAGCTCTGGGAATAACGAGTCAGTAGAGCTAAAGGTTAAACGTTAAAGGTTAAAAGGTAAAATTGAGCTTAATTGTGTTTGGCAAAAGAACAATGCTGCTGATTTAATAGATTTTGTTAACACTGCATCCAGTCATTAGTCAGTTTTGGAGTTATCCTCAAATGCAGCAGCTGATGTTGAGGAATGTATGACAAATGATAATATTTGCATCATTTTACTATAGATACTGATATTGCAGAGCAGCAGAAATTAGCAGTAACAGACAGTATTGGGGGAAAATTAAAGTACGGATCCCAAAGTATTCATCATATGCAAACACATTCTCATAGTCCCACCAAAATGCAGATGCTCTTGTTACAAAACAAAACTGGTCCTGGGTGATTGCATAGCCATTTTAGGATGTTGTGTGTCTGCTTCTGCTGCCGCTGTTATAGAAAATGATGCTCAAACGTTCCAGATGCCCGATGAAACTTTATTGTCCTCAGTAATTTCTTCCTTGGAAGATGCAGTTACACAGCAGTTTCCTTTATCTACTTCAGTAGAGCTTCCTAAGTTTGACTGGGATTCACAACAGCAACTGAAGAAACACATAAATCAGGCCGCAGAAGAATGGATCAAAAACACAGGTGTGGATCCTAAAATAAATCGGTCCAATCTGGGTGAATTATTTAGAGAAGTAGTGTTAAAAGGTGTTAACCTGACCCTAGCCAGCTGTATGTCGCTCCGCCTAGCTTCACTCACATACATCTGGGACATCTCCTATAGAGAGTGATTTCTACAACCATTTTATGGTCTGGCCAATCAGGACGCAGGGCTGGAGTTTCATAGATGTGACGTAGTGGAGACGCGACCGTGACATGAGACTGTTTTGATAGCAATGGCGGCTCGCATCGAGGAAGCAAGCGTTAGCATTGATGCTGCTATTACTTCCGTGTTGTCCAGTCTTCCTAACATTGTTTCATTAAAAGAACATCAGAGAACGCCTCTGAAGGCTTTTGTTGGTGGAAACCATGTTTTCACCCTTCTCCCAACCGGATTTGGCAAGTTTTGTTTTCCGGGGCGCGTCCGTGTTATGTTATGTCACTGATAAGTTCCTTTTAAACGTGACTTTTGATTCCATCATGGAACGTATGGACCTTCGTTAACCAGCAGGTGGTGCTGTGCCATCTCATCTATGAGCAGGAGATCCACTGGGGTGGGAACACTTTCACGTGCTCCACTTACATGTAGGGTCACTGCTGGATGGCCTCTCTGGGTTAACTAGTGCAGTCATAAATGTAGAGGGGGGGGGGGGTTACTATCAGTGGGCCTTCCAGTTTTACAATGTAGGGACTCACTCTGGAATTCACAGATGTCCTCTGTTTTTAAACAAAATACTGTGATTTATGAGTTTAATCCATAAGTGATAATTTCCACTTTGGAGTTTATTATTATTTATTCAGGTTATAACAGATGTTTCGTTATATTACCAGGTGTTTTTATTCAGGTTATAACAGATGTTTCGTTATATTACCAGGTATCTTTATTCAGGTTATAACAGATGTTTCGTTATATTACCAGGTATTTTTATTCAGGTTATAACAGATGTTTCGTTATATTACCAGGTGTTTTTATTCAGGTTATAACAGATGTTTCGTTATATTACCAGGTATCTTTATTCAGGTTATAATAGATGTTTCGTTATATTACCAGGTATTTTTATCCAGGTTATAACAGATGTTTCGTTACATTACCAGGTGTTTTTATTCAGGTTATAACAGATGTTTCGTTACATTACCAGGTGTTTTTATTCAGGTTATAACAGATGTTTCGTTATATTACCAGGTGTTTTTATTCAGGTTATAACAGATGTTTCGTTATATTACCAGGTGTTTTTATTCAGGTTATAACAGATGTTTCGTTATATTACCAGGTATCTTTATTCAGGTTATAACAGATGTTTCGTTATATTACCAGGTATTTTTATCCAGGTTATAACAGATGTTTCGTTATATTACCAGGTATCTTTATTCAGGTTATAATAGATGTTTCGTTATATTACCAGGTGTTTTTATTCAGGTTATAACAGATGTTTCGTTATATTACCAGGTGTTTTTAATCAGGTTATAACAGATGTTTTGTTATATTACCAGGTGTTTTTATCCAGGTTATAACAGATGTTTTGTTATATTACCAGGTGTTTTTATCCAGGTTATAACAGATGTTTTGTTATATTACCAGGTGTTTTTATCCAGGTTATAACAGATGTTTTGTTATATTACCAGGTGTTTTTATTCAGGTTATAACGGATGTTTCGTTATATTACCAGGTGTTTTTATTCAGGTTATAACAGATGTTTCGTTATATTATCAGGTGTTTTTATTCAGGTTATAAAAGATGTTTCGTTATATTACCAGGTGTTTTTATTCAGGTTATAACAGATGTTTCGTTATATTACCAGGTGTTTTTATTCTGGTTATAACGGATGTTTCGTTATATTACCAGGTGTTTTTATTCAGGTTATAACAGATGTTTCGTTATATTACCAGGTGTTTTTATTCAGGTTATAACAGATGTTTCGTTATATTACCAGGTGTTTTTATTCAGGTTATAACGGATGTTTCGTTATATTACCAGGTGTTTTTATTCAGGTTATAACAGATGTTTCGTTATATTATCAGGTGTTTTTATTCAGGTTATAACAGATGTTTCGTTATATTACCAGGTGTTTTTAATCAGGTTATAACAGATGTTTCGTTATATTACCAGGTGTTTTTATTCAGGTTATAACAGATGTTTCGTTACATTACCAGGTGTTTTTATTCAGGTTATAACAGATGTTTCGTTACATTACCAGGTGTTTTTATTCAGGTTATAACAGATGTTTCGTTATATTACCAGGTGTTTTTATTCAGGTTATAACAGATGTTTCGTTATATTACCAGGTATTTTTATTCAGGTTATAACAGATGTTTCGTTATATTACCAGGTATCTTTATTCAGGTTATAACAGATGTTTCGTTATATTACCAGGTATTTTTATTCAGGTTATAACAGATGTTTCGTTATATTACCAGGTATCTTTATTCAGGTTATAACAGATGTTTCGTTATATTACCAGGTATTTTTATCCAGGTTATAACAGATGTTTCGTTATATTACCAGGTATCTTTATTCAGGTTATAATAGATGTTTCGTTATATTACCAGGTGTTTTTATTCAGGTTATAACGGATGTTTCGTTATATTACCAGGTTTTTTTATTCAGGTTATAACAGATGTTTTGTTATATTACCAGGTGTTTTTATTCAGGTTATAACAGATGTTTTGTTATATTACCAGGTGTTTTTATCCAGGTTATAACAGATGTTTCGTTATATTACCAGGTGTTTTTATTCAGGTTATAACAGATGTTTCGTTATATTACCAGGTATTTTTATTCAGGTTATAACAGATGTTTTGTTATATTACCAGGTGTTTTTATCCAGGTTATAACAGATGTTTTGTTATATTACCAGGTGTTTTTATCCAGGTTATAACAGATGTTTTGTTATATTACCAGGTGTTTTTATCCAGGTTATAACAGATGTTTTGTTATATTACCAGGTGTTTTTATCCAGGTTATAACAGATGTTTCGTTGTATTACCAGGTTTTTTTATTCAGGTTATAACAGATGTTTCACAGACATTTCCTTATCCCAGAAACACCATCCTGACTCAGTATGTAAACCTGCTGTTGGTTTCTCTCAATGCTGAGATCTGCCTTCAGGCCGCTGAGTTAGACATCTTCATCAACATTTACGGTCAGTACAGAGAAATTGTAAATTGCCAGAAGGTTCTGCAAGAACATCTGGTATTTACTCTTCTCCCTTATTCAGAGGAATAACCCGTAATACAATCAAACACAAACTGTCATTATACGCAGATGATTTGTTGTTAAATGTAACTGATCCTACTTCTGCCCTCCCTATCATTTTGAGTATTCTGGAAAACTATAGCTCTTTTTCAGGTTATAAATAAATTAAATATGGAGAAAAGTGAGTGTTTTCCTGTAAATAGTGCTGCTTGTGATCTCCAACAATCCGACTTACCTTTTAAGCTTACGTTCTCTGGGTTTAAATATCTAGGTATAAATGTGACATGATCTTTATCTGGCCTACTAACAGCTAATTTTATCGCCCTTATTTTAAAGATAAACTCAGATATTCAAAGATGGCGTAGTCTCCCACTTTCATTGATTGGCAAAGTAAATGTTGTCAAGATGAATATTTTACCAACATTTTTGTTTTTGTTTCAATCAATACCTCTTTTTTGATTCTTTAGATAAAACAATTGCCACTTTCTTATGGGGTGGAAAGCCACCTAGGATCCATAAAACCTTTTTGCAAAGGTGTAAACTTAGTGGTGAACTTGCATTACCTAATTTTCAGATATATTACTGGGCTGCTCACATCCAAAAACTCTGTTGCTGGTTGGAATCTCCTCACTCCCCTTGGTGTAAATTAGAACAATCATCTTGCATAGGGTCCTCTATACCTGCTTTGCTATATTCTTCTCTGCCTACAAAACCTTCTCTATATACAGATCATCAAGTGGTACTTAACACCCTTAAGATCTGCTATCAGTTTAGACGGCGACATAAATGTTTAACTGCATCTTCTATGATTCCTTAACTAACAACCACTTATTTCCCCCTTCTCTTTCAGACTCGCTTTTTTCAGTTTGGTATGATAAGGGTGTTAGACACTTAAAGAATCTGTATGTACATGGTGTGTTTGATAGTTTTACTAATTTGTCTTCTAAGTATGATCTTCCAGGAACTCATTTGTTCTGCTACTTTCCGATTCGTAGTTTTGTTTCAAAACTCTTTCCCAGTTTTCCTTCAATGCCCCTGGAATTGCCTTGGGAAAACTTGCTTTTATATAGTCGTTCTCAGAGGACTCATTTCAAAGATATATAATTCCATTCTGAAACTAAACTGTCAGTTGGATACCAAAATTAAGAATGCATGGGAATCAGAGTTAGGAATACAGTTAAGTGAAGATCTCTGGGAAGATATAATTGACAGAATACGGTCTACTACTTCTTGTGCTCGTCTTGGTTTTATTTAATTCAAAGTTTTACATAGAGTCCATTTCTCTAAGTGCAGACTCAGTGTAATCTATCCAGAAATTGACGATAAATGTGACAAGTGTCAGGGTTCTCCGTGTCATCTTAGTCATATGGTTTTTTGGCTGCTTCTTGGTCTGGTTACTTCACAGTTATGTCTACTATTCTCAAAGTTAATCTGCAACCTTGTCCACTGACTGCCATATTTGGGATTTCTGATCGTATTGTATTAAATTCTATGCAAAAAGATATTATAGCCTTTACATCCTTAATTGCAAGACGTTCATTATTATTACACTGGACATCTGCTAGATATCCCTCCATCGCCCAGTGGCTTAAGGACATGGTTGTTTTTCCTTAAACTTGAGAAAATTAAATATACAATGAGAGGACGTACAGACAATTTTTTCCAAAAATGGCAGTGTTTTCTTTCTTATTTTTCAGATTTGGAGCTCTTACCTAACTAAATAAATGTGCCTGTTGCTGTATTTTGCTGATGTTTTTTTATTATTATTATTATTTATTTTATTTTTCTGCTGAACATGTTGGGCTGAGACAGGGTGAGAATGGGGTGTATTGTTCTCTCCTTTTATTGTTCTTGTTTTGTTTTTTTGTATATGTAGTAGGTTTAGGGTGTATATATTAGAAGTTATACCTGCATAAGTATACGTTTATCCAAAAAAAAGTGAACTGTATTCCTTATTGTGATTATCTTATCATTTACTTCAGTAAAAATAATTAGAAAAAAAAGAAGAAAGATAAGTTAGCATTAGAGCAGGAAGGGTGCTAGAAGAGACCTGATGGAGGATGGTGTTTCCTCCAGGATTAAAACAGGAACTTTTTCTGACGCACACAGAGTAGGACATGTGAGGCTCATAGAGGTTACACAATTTAATAGAGCGGTGACATTGAGTTAGATTCAGCATGCTGAGAGGTTCTGTGTAAAGTGATGAGATGCATAGTCATTTTGATCCAGAGAAGATTCAGACATCGTTACAGGAAAAATGTACTTTGATTCCAAACCAATTAACTAATTTCTGATTCCAAACCAATTAACTAATTTCTGATTCCAAACCAATTAACTAATTTCTGATCCGTCCGTCCGTCCGTCCGTCCGTCCATCTTCTTCCTCTTATCCGGGGTCAGGTCGCGGGGGTAGCAGCCTCAGTAGGGAGGCCCAGCCACTTGGCGACTTACTGCCGGCAATGCGGACCAGACTCTGACACCGGTCGTACAGAGACCTGACAGCCCTTATTAAAGGGTCCGGTACTCCATACTCCCGGAGTTCCCCCCACAGGATCCCTCGGGGGACACAGTCGAATGCCTTCTCCAGATCCACAAAGCACATGTAGACTGGTTGGACAAACTCCCATGCCCCCTCCAGAATCCTGCTGAGGGTGTAGAGCTGGTCCAGTGTTCCACGGCCAGGACGAAAACCACACTGCTCTTCCTGAATCCGAGATTCGACTATCCGACGGACCCTCCTTTCCAGAACCCCTGAATAGACCTTACCAGGGAGGCTTAAGAGTGTGATTCCTCTGTAGGTGGAACACACCCTCCGGTCCCCCTTTTTAAATAGGAGGACCACCACCCCAGTCTGCCAATCCAGGGGAACTGCCCCCGATGTCCACGCAATGTTGCAGAGCCGCGTTAACCAACACAGCCCCACAACATCCAGAGCCTTAAGGTACTCAGGGCGAATCTCATCCACCCCCGGGGCCGTGCCACCGAGGAGCTTTTTAACAACCTCTGTTTTTTTATTCTTCTTTTCCTGTTCATCAGGATGTCCAGAAGAACATGTGAAGCTCTACAGGCCTCACTGCCTCAGGTCAGAGGTCAGAGGTCCAACAATAGGAAGGAGAGACTGGGGCAGAAATGGTCTCCTTGATAGAGACCCAAGACCAGAACCACTGCTGACCCAAAAAGAACACAAAGATCCGTTCACAGCATTTCAGAACCAGGTTAAACCTACAGTCAGACGTGGTGGGGGTAGAGTGATGCTCTGGGCTGCTTTACTGCTCTAGAACCTGGAGAACCTGGGGCTTAGAAAGACTTGGTTCTGCAGTAGAACAACGATCCAAAGCTCAAGACTGAGACAGAGACTTTGGAGTGGCCTAGTCAAAGTCTGGACTAGATGCTGTGGTCTTAATCGTTCCATTTCTGCAGGAAAACCTCCATGGTGTCAGAACTAAATCAATTCTGCAGAGCAGAGTAGGTCCAAAGTCCTCCACAGCGATGCTGGACCCAGAACCAGGTACCAGAACCCCTGGATGGTCTAGGGAGTGAATACTTTACACACAGAGTCAGGTTGGTTCTTAATAAATGGACCTGGAACAGCAGAAGGTTCTGCTTTCCAGATCTGTGGAGGTGGAACCAGGTGAGAAGATCCACAACCAGATTAGAGGCACCAGATTCTGAAGAGGCCCAGATGGAGCCTCCCTCCATGGGAGAGACCAGAACCGTGGCCAGAACCTCTGACCCGGTTCTGCATCTCCGGTTCTGGCTGGCTGTCCCTGTCCTGCAGCATCTGGACCCGTCTCTGCTGCCGCTGTGTCACCAGAACCTGGTCTGGTTCAGGAGCTGCGGACCTGGGTCGCTGGTGATGGAGAACTTGAGATAAAACCTGAATGTTCAGGAACCAGAACCTGGTGAGGAACCTGGTTCAACATTAAAGAACCAGAACCTGGCAGCAGAATCCGGTTCAACATTAAGGAACCAGAACCTGGCAGCAGAATCCGGTTCAACATTAAGGAACCAGAACCTGGCAGCAGAATCCGGTTCAACATTAAGGAACCAGAACCTGGTGAGGAACCTGGTGAGGAACCCGGTTCAGCGTTCAGGAACCAGAACATGGTGATGAACTGGGTTCAACGTTCAGGAACCAGAACCTGGTGAGGAACCTGGTTCATCATTCAGGAACCAGAACCTGGTGAGGAACCCGGTTCATCATTCAGGAACCAGAACCTGGTGAAGAACCCAGTTAAACATTAAGGAACCAGAACCTGGCAGCAGAATCCGGTTCAACATTAAGGAACCAGAACCTGGCAGCAGAACCCGGTTCAACATTAAGGAACCAGAACCTGGCAGCAGAACCCAGTTCAACATTAAGGAACCAGAACCTGGCAGCAGAATCCGGTTCAACATTAAGGAACCAGAACCTGGCAGCAGAATCCGGTTCAACATTCAGGAACCAGAACCTGGTGATGAACCCAGTTCAGCGTTCAGGAACCAGAACCTGGTGAGGAACCCAGTTCAACATTAAGGAACCAGAACCTGGCAGCAGAACCTGGTTCGACAGCCAGAACCTGGCGAGGAACCCGGTTCAACATTCAGGAACCAGAACCTGGCGAGGAACCCGGTTCATCATTCAGGAACCAGAACCTGGCAGCAGAACCTGGTTCAACAGCCAGAACCTGGCGAGGAACCCGGTTCAACATTAAGGAACCAGAACCTGGCGAGGAACCCGGTTCAACATTAAGGAACCAGAACCTGGCGAGGAACCTGGTTCAACATTCAGGAACCAGAACCTGGCGAGGAACCTGGTTCAACATTCAGGAACCAGAACCTGGCAGCAGAACCTGGTTCAACAGCCAGAACCTGGCGAGGAACCCGGTTCAACATTCAGGAACCAGAACCTGGCGAGGAACCCGGTTCAACATTAAGGAACCAGAACCTGACGAGGAACCCGGTTCAACATTCAGGAACCAGAACCTGGCGAGGAACCCGGTTCATCATTCAGGAACCAGAACCTGGCAGCAGAACCTGGTTCAACAGCCAGAACCTGGCGAGGAACCCGGTTCAACATTAAGGAACCAGAACCTGGCGAGGAACCCGGTTCAACATTCAGGAACCAGAACCTGGCGAGGAACCTGGTTCAACATTCAGGAACCAGAACCTGGCAGCAGAACCTGGTTCAACAGCCAGAACCTGGCGAGGAACCCGGTTCAACATTAAGGAACCAGAACCTGGCAGCAGAACCTGGTTCAACAGCCAGAACCTGGCGAGGAACCCGGTTCAACATTCAGGAACCAGAACCTGGCGAGGAACCCGGTTCATCATTCAGGAACCAGAACCTGGCGAGGAACCTGGTTCAACATTCAGGAACCAGAACCTGGCAGCAGAACCTGGTTCAACAGCCAGAACCTGGCGAGGAACCCGGTTCAACATTCAGGAACCAGAACCTGGCGAGGAACCCGGTTCATCATTCAGGAACCAGAACCTGGCGAGGAACCTGGTTCATCATTCAGGAACCAGAACCTGGCAGCAGAACCTGGTTCAACAGCCAGAACCTGGCGAGGAACCCGGTTCAACATTAAGGAACCAGAACCTGGCGAGGAACCCGGTTCAACATTCAGGAACCAGAACCTGGCGAGGAACCTGGTTCAACATTCAGGAACCAGAACCTGGCAGCAGAACCTGGTTCAACAGCCAGAACCTGGCGAGGAACCCGGTTCAACATTAAGGAACCAGAACCTGGCAGCAGAACCTGGTTCGACAGCCAGAACCTGGTGAGGAACCCGGTTCAACATTCAGGAACCAGAACCTGGCGAGGAACCCGGTTCAACATTAAGGAACCAGAACCTGGTGATGAACTGGATTCAACATTCAGGAACCAGAACCTGGCGAGGAACCCGGTTCAACATTCAGGAACCAGAACCTGGCGAGGAACCCGGTTCAACATTCAGGAACCAGAACCTGGTGATGAACTGGGTTCAACATTCAGGAACCAGAACCTGGCGAGGAACCCGGTTCAACATTAAGGAACCAGAACCTGGCGAGGAACCCGGTTCAACATTAAGGAACCAGAACCTGGCGAGGAACCTGGTTCAACATTCAGGAACCAGAACCTGGCGAGGAACCTGGTTCAACATTCAGGAACCAGAACCTGGCAGCAGAACCTGGTTCAACAGCCAGAACCTGGCGAGGAACCCGGTTCAACATTAAGGAACCAGAACCTGGCGAGGAACCTGGTTCAACATTCAGAAACCAGAACCTGGCAGCAGAACCTGGTTCGACAGCCAGAACCTGACGAGGAACCCGGTTCAACATTCAGGAACCAGAACCTGGCGAGGAACCCGGTTCATCATTCAGGAACCAGAACCTGGCAGCAGAACCTGGTTCAACAGCCAGAACCTGGCGAGGAACCCGGTTCAACATTAAGGAACCAGAACCTGGCGAGGAACCCGGTTCAACATTCAGGAACCAGAACCTGGTGAGGAACCTGTTTACCGTCTGCTGCCACCAGAGCCTGGACTGATTACAGAACCAGCAGACGTCAGCCAGGGGCCCGTTTATGGCCCCGTCACGTGGTTCTGGTTCCACCTGGAGCTGAATCAGAGTCTGAGTGATACCGGTTCTGGTTTCAGCTCGGCAGACACCAGGAGTGTTGGTGGAACCTCTGCAGGCTCAGAAACCACAGCTTCCTGCTGGGAGTTCTGGACCAGAACCGGTCAGAGAAAACCACCGAGGTCTTTGGTCCTCTGGCTCCCCCTGGTGGACAGGAAGGAGCTCAGCAGGTAAACACAGAAAGGTTCTGCAGGTGTCTCTGGATTCAGGTGTGGAGCAGAACAAGTCCAGCTGCGGTCATGTTGGAGTCCAAGAACGTCTTCAAGTAATAATAGTAATATAGTAAAATTCTGTACATTGACCACAGGAGTCAGAGTTCTGTTGGTGCTAGGTGAATATTTTTTACTGTATTTATATATTTATTGTCCACATGGGGGCCTCATCATTGAAAGTTAAAAACAGTTTCTGAAAATAAATGCAGAGAAACTTCAGGAAGCTTCACTTGGTTTCATGGATTTAAAATGTTTTTATTGAACCTACAGATTAAACAGAGGATTATCTGTTAATAATATGAGCTCAGTAACACACACAGCTGCATAAGGAACCAGCTGTTTATAGAAAGCTTCACAGCGCGGGGTCTACTCTACAGTGCCAGCTCTAGCCCCGCCTCGTCACCATGGAAACCAGGAAGATGAAAGGACATCCCATCCTCTCCCTCCCTGCTGTCGTCTGTCAGATGCTGAAGTCCGTTCCTCTCTTCCTCCTTGGCCTCGCTGTCGTCTCCATCTGCTAGCTTCGACGTGGCTCCGCCCACAGTGTCTGTAGACACGCCCCCTTCAACAAAGTCTCCGCCCACCGCATGTGATTGGAGAGCGTCTCTGTTTGGGTCCTGAAGGTGGTGCAAGGTCTGCAGCGTGGCCTGAGGGGCGGGGACACAAGACAGGGAGGAGGAGTCACGTTAGATGGGCGGAGCCAGAAGGGAGGAGTCTGGGTGGATCAAAGATGGAGGGGTGGAGTGTAGTTAAAGGGGTGGGGTCAGAAATGGAGGGGAGGAGTCATGTTAGATGGGCGGAGCTAGAAGGGAGGAGTCTGAGTGAATCAAAGATGGAGGGGTGGAGTGTAGTTAAAGGGGTGGGGTCAGACGTTTAGGGGAGGAGTCACGTTAGATGGGCGGAGCCAGAAGGGAGGAGTCTGGGTGGATCAAAGATGGAGGGGTGGAGTATATTTAAAGGGGCGGGGTCAGAAATGGAGGGGAGGAGTCACGTTAGATGGGCGGAGCTAGAAGGGAGGAGTCTGGGTGGATCAAAGATGGAGGGGTGGAGTGTAGTTAAAGGGGTGGGGTCAGAGATTTAGGGGAGGAGTCACGTTAGATGGGCGGAGCTAGAATGGAGGAGTCTGGGTGGATCAAAGATGGAGGGGTGGGTGTATTTAAAGGGGCGGGGTCAGAAATGGAGGGGAGGAGTCATGTTAGATGGGCGGAGCTAGAAGGGAGGAGTCTGAGTGGATCAAAGATGGAGGGGTAAGGAGTATTTAAAGGGGTGGGGTCAGACGTTTAGGGGAGGAGTCACGTTAGATGGGCGGAGCTAGACATTAATAGAAGGAGCCATGTTGGATGGGTGGAGTTAGACATTAATAGAAGGAGCCATGTTGGATGGGTGGAGTTAGACATTAATAGAAGGAGCCATGTTGGATGGGTGGAGTTAGACATTAATAGAAGGAGCCATGTTGGATGGGTGGAGTTAGACATTAATAGAAGGAGCCATGTTGGATGGGTGGAGTTAGACATTAATACAAGGAGCCATGTTAGATGGGTGGAGTTAGACATTAATAGAAGGAGCCATGTTGGATGGGTGGGTTGTGGTTAAAGGGTTTGGTTGGAGTCAGAGAACAAGCGTTCTGGTTGGAGAGCTGATGTCTGATTGGATGAAGGGATGGCGTGGAGTCATGTGACGTTGATGACCTCACCTTGTGTTGGTCCTCCATGTCGTGGGCGTGTCCTCCGCCTGGCAGGGCGGTGCTGCTGGTGTTGCCGGGCGGCAGCAGGAACTCTGAGCTCTGACACAGAGACACGGTGAGGGTCAGGTGACCTCCTCACAGCCTCCAGCTAAACTTTGCTCACCTCCTGGGAGTCCAGCTGCTCCCCCGCCTGCAGGAAATGACATCATCATCGTCACTAAACCAGGACGTCACAGCAGGGACACATCTGGCTGGGTGTGAGTGTGTGTGGTACCGTGTTCTCCAGCTGCTGCTGGTCCTTCAGCAGTTGGAACATCTGGAAAACAGTCAACATTTACTGCTAGCAGTGAGACATCCCAGTTAAACCGTAGATCTTTGTTCATCCTCCTGTGGTTAGATGCTATTGTTCTTCATTTAGATTTTATTGCTGTTTATGTTTGTTATGGTTCTGTTGGGCCGGATGCAGCAGCTCATCCTCTTTAGTAACGGATATTTCTAGGTTCTGTAATAACAGATAATCCACAGAATGCCACTCTGGGTTCCTGAGCAACAGCCTGAGCCCAGATGGGTCCCACAGCGCCGCCTAGTGGCAGCCCACTGCTGCCCAGGGTTAAATAAAGACCTTTATTATCATCAGTATAACTACTAGCTTTGGCTCTTTACAGGTTCTGTCTATAACGCAGATGTAGGGTTCTCAATCAGATGTATGGTTCTCATGCAGATGTAGGGTTCTTAGGGAACCTTTTTTTTTAAAGAGATTGTTGCTGGATTAGCAGATGATTGTCCCAGAGGACGGGTTTGCACTATTTTTCTGGTCAGGTGGGGGCGCTGTAATGAAAACTGGGTTCAGTTTTCAGAGACTCGTTCCTCACATGTTCCACGGGTTCCAACAGATTAGTGAGAAAGTTACAACAATAAACCATCTGTGGCCTTCAGGACAGATTATGTCTCTTTACTTCAGCAGCACCGTTCCGTCTGTCAACATGTCTGAACACATAAAGCAAAGATAGTTACAATAAAGAGGAATAAAAAATAGAAGAATAAAATACAAATAAATGAAATAAACATCAATTAAATAAAAATTAATAAAATAAAGACCAATAACATAAGGAAGAATAAAATAAAGATGAAAAAAGAATAAAATAAAAATAAATGAAATAAAAATCAATAAAATAAAGAGGAATAAAATAAAGAGAAATAACATAACATAAATACTAATAATATAAAGATGAATAAAGACGAATGAAATAAAGTGAAATAAAATAAAGAGAAATAAAATAGATAAAATAAAGATAATAAAACAAAAACGTGTTTTTATCGGCTCGTTTTATTCATTTCAGAGCCGCTGCAAACAGGAAGTCCTGGATGGTGCTGAGCATCATGGGTAATGTAGTCTACCAATCCCGCTCGTCTTTAGAGCGGAGCAGCGGGACTTGATTGATCTGAATCAGAACTGGGCTGAGCTGGTGTCGGCTCGGTTCTTACCGGCTCGGTTCTTACCGGCTCGGTTCTTACCGTGAACCTCTGGCTGGACTCAGAGGAGTCTGAGGATGAAGATGAGGAAGAGGAGGAAGAGGAGGAGGAGGTCTTCTGCTGAGGAACAGCAGGAGTGGCAGTGACCTGCAGACACAGGAAACCATCAGCAGTGTTAATGTGAAGATTCTCCTGGTTCTGATCAGAACTTCAGGACCCAAACGGATCTTTCAGAACCTGTTGTTCTGGTTCTGTTCATTCACCCTGTGGACACGGTTTGGACTTCAGATGGTAAGACTCGGTCATCAGAGGTCCGATCAGAACCAGACACAAACAATCAGAACCGGTTCTGCAGAACCTGGTGTGTTGAAAGACTCACCGCGGTTTGGGCCAGCTGTCCCTGCAGAACCAGCTGAAGTTCTCCATGTTTTCCTGGGAGCTGTTCAAACACAAACACGAGTCACTGATCCGACTCACTGATCCGACTCACTGATCCGACTCAGACAAACCCTCCTAAGGTCCATTCTTACAGGAGCAGCCTGGTTCTGATCCAGCAGGCTGAGGAGGACCACAAACATCCACATCCTGGTCCACTCTGGCTGCAGCGGGTCGGTCCTGGTTCTGATGGCGTCGCAGTGTTCTGGGCTCTTATTGTGTGTTTGTCAGGAAGGTTCTGCCCCCCTCCCACTCCCGACCCGACCCGACCCGACTGGACCCGCCCCTGGACGACAACAACAAGAGGCTGATTTACAGTCTGGGTCGTGGTTCTGGTCCCTGCTGCAGAGTTCTGCTCTTGCTTCATGTCTGCGGTGAACCACAGGAAGCTCTCGGATCAGAACACCAGATTCCTGCAGTACCTCCAGAACCTCTGTTCTGGACCAGAACCTCCTGTTCTGGACCAGAACCTCAGTTATCTCATGTAACAGACTGTTTCACAGCGTGGTTCTGAGGAGAAGAACCAGCGTGGGTTCTACCAGGAGACAGAATCCAGACCCAGTTAGACCCGACCGCTCTGGTCAGCCTGGTTCTGGTCAGTCTGTGTTAACCGGACCCGGTCCGTGTCTGATAAGCAGCAGGTTCTGGGTTCTTCAGGTTCTGGGTTCTTCAGAACCTTCTGGACTGAGCCATGTTCCTGTAGTTAGAGCTCACGAGCAGCAGGTTCTGGGTTCTTTGGGTTCTGGGTTCTTCAGAACCTTCTGGACTGAGCCATGATCCTGTAGTTAGAGCTCACGAGCAGCAGGTTCTGGGTTCTTCGGGTTCTGGGTTCTTCAGAACCTTCTCGGCCCACAAACACCTCTTCACAGTTATAATATTTTAAAATGTGTTTTTTTTAAAGGTTCTGCAGTACCGTGACGACCGGAACCGGACCTTATGGGTTCTCCTGTTGTGAATCCGTTACCTGTTTGGACCAGAGGTTCTGTTCCTCTCTGGTTCGGCGGGTCCAGTCAGGTACCAGGTCCAGTTCTCCTCAAAGGTCTACCGGGTACGCGCTGGTTCTGGATATTTGGACCTGATGGTGGACGAGCAGAACCGGTCAAAGTCTCCGCTCTAACCCAACATGCCGGTTCTGTTGGGTTGAGGCCCGGTTCTGTCTGGGCCCGTAACGTTCATGACCCGTCACCGCTCAGGTATGGAGGAGTTGAATGAAGGCTGAGAGAAGCTGGACCGGATCAGAACCGGATCAGAACCTCCAGCTGGAAGATTGGACCATGAAGCAGCCACCAGCAGGAACTGTGAGCGGTTCTGATGAAACACCAGAAGGCCTCTGGGAGACGGGCCCACAGAACCACAGAACCACAGACCCGGTCCACTGGGACCGCCTGGCCCAGCTGTGGTGGACCGGTACCAGCAGCTGTAAACACATTTCCCAACCGGCAGGATTTACTGCTGAACATCTGTCAGAACCGCAGCAGGACCCGGCTGTTTGTCAGAGACGGAACATTGTTCTGATGGGTCCAGCTTGGATCAGCGCCGTCAGGATTCTAAATCCGGTCCACTGGGTCAGAACCACAGCGGTTCATTGGCTGCCAGAAACCAAGAGAGATCAGCTCCTGCTGGTTCTGATAGAACCCGGTTTAATGAAACCCGCTCCTCCGGGGTTCTGATGAACAGACGGGTTCTGGTTCTGACCCACATTCTCACGTCAGTTTTAATCCATCTGTGTTGCAGAACCTTTCTCTCTGCATTTCAGATCATCAGTTCTGGTTTGGATTCTGTCTCAAGTTAAACCGCAGCGGGCCGGGTCAGGTTCTCCAGAACCTCGGACCTCTGAGAGACCCTCGTGAAAACGGGTTCTGGTGTTGATCAGCACCGAGGTTCTGGTTCTGGTCTACGGAACCAGAACCAGGTTCCCAGAGAGCCTGAGGGAGCCAGGCTGCTGCAGAGAGCGATGAAAGCAGGACAGGGAATCGCACCAGCAACCCTCCACCATCCACATTATCAAGAACACAGAACATACTCACTTCTATTTATATTCTTAGTATTTTATTCAGGATTATTCAACATTGTTCCTATAATTTATCCTTAATATAATCACATTTAACCCGTCGGGCCACAGAAACTAATTTCCCTCTATGATAAAGTTTAGATTATATACATATTAATAACTATTCATTCATAACTAATACATATTCATAACTTTCTGATTATTATAGAACGTCATTTCCTCCTCTGATCAGGTGGTGGATCAGCCAATCAGCTCTCTGTGTTTTCAGTGTATCAGCCAATCAGCTCTCTGTGTTTCAGTGGATCAGCCAATCAGCTCGCTCTGTTTTCAGTGGATCAGCCAATCAGCTCGCTCTGTTTTCAGTGGATCAGCCAATCAGCTCTCTGTGTTTCAGTGGATCAGCCAATCAGCTCTCTGTGTTTCAGTGGATCAGCCAATCAGCTCGCTCTGTTTTCAGTGGATCAGCCAATCAGCTCTCTGTGTTTCAGTGGATCAGCCAATCAGCTCTCTGTGTCTCCAGCCAATCAGCTAGCTCTGTTTTCAGTGGATCAGCCAATCAGCTCTCTGTGTCTCCAGCCAATCAGCTCTCTGTGTTTCAGTGGATCAGCCAATCAGCTCTCTGTGTCTCCAGCCAATCAGCTCTCTGCGGGGTGTGAATACTTTATGTCTTCCTCATTCATACAGTAAATGCTCTACGCTAAAATAAAACACTGATATAAATATAAATATATTATAATAGTGGAGAATATTTTCCGCTTTAAGGGTTAGTGCAGCTCTGTGCGGGTCTCCATGGCAACGGAAAAGTCCCATCATGCTCTTCTTCCTCCGTTGTCTCCTCGTCACCTCTCCTCCCTCCTTAGCTCCTTCCCTCCTTCTTGGCGTTCCTGGGCTTGTTGCCTAGCAACGCGTCCATCTCGCCGATGAGGGGCGGAGTCAGCTGGGTCAGAACCTGCCACAGGAAGAGGAGGGTTAGCGGTACCAGACAGAACCGCAGCCAGAACCGGGTTCTGCTGAGTTCTGCTGAGGTGTGGGTCTGCAGTGTGTTACCCTGAGGGAACCCAGGTTCTCCAGAAGCTGCTCCGTGTTGGACACTCCCAGCAGAACCGAGCTGACGCCTTCGCTGCGCAGACACCAGGCTGGAACACAGAGACACGGTAATCGGACCTTCTGCTGCAGAGACGTGTCCAGAACCGAGCTGTGGCCCGTCATCTGAGGAGCAGAACCCGTGGACCCCTCAGAGAGCAGAACGTTCTCCTCTCTGAGGGGTCCACGGGTTCTGCTCTCTGCAGGAACTCAGCAGGTAACCGGGTCAGGTTCTGGTTCTGATCGGTTCTGGTTCTGGTTCTGATCGGTTCTGGTTCTGGTTCTGCTCGGTGCAGCGCGTCTAGAAAAGTGCTGCTTTACTAAAACGTGTTTAGTTTCTTGTTTGATAAAACTTCTTTATGAGGAAAAGTTCTGAAGATAACGTTGATAATTATGAGGGAAAAACTCTGATGAGCAGAAAACCTTTGTTAGGTCTGCAGAACATCTGCTGATTGGGTCAGAACATCTGCTGACTGGGTCAGAACATCTGCTGATTGGGTCAGAACATCTGTTCTGGGTCTCCAGATGTTCTGACCCTGAGCTGAGGGGCCATGGAAGGTGAGCAGGAAGAGACGGAGCCTCTGGAGGAGACCAGGGAGGAGCCATGAGCTGCTGGAACCACAAGGTTCTCTGGAGGTGAGAGGAGGGTCTGAGTGTTCCAGCAGCAGAACCTCTGAGGGTTCCAGTAACAGAACCTGTGAGGGTTCCAGCAGCAGAACCTGTGAGTGTTCCAGCAGCAGAACCTGTGGGGGTTCCAGCAGTAGAACCTGTGAGTGTTCCAGCAGCAGAACCTGTGAGTGTTCCAGCACCAGAACCTGTGAGGGTTCCAGCAGTAGAACATGTGAGGGTTCCAGCAGTAGAACCTGTGAGGGTTCCAGCAGCAGAACCTGTGAGTGTTCCAGCAGCAGAACCTGTGAGTGTTCCAGCAGCAGAACCTGTGAGGGTTCCAGCAGTAGAACCTGTGAGGGTTCCAGCAGCAGAACCTGTGAGGGTTCCAGCAGCAGAACCTGTGAGGGTTCCAGCAGCAGAACCTGTGAGGGTTCCAGCAGTAGAACATGTGAGGGTTCCAGCAGTAGAACCTGTGAGGGTTCCAGCAGCAGAACCTGTGAGTGTTCCAGCAGCAGAACCTGTGAGTGTTCCAGCAGCAGAACCTGTGAGGGTTCCAGCAGTAGAACCTGTGAGGGTTCCAGCAGCAGAACCTGTGAGGGTTCCAGCAGCAGAACCTCTGAGGGTTCCAGCAGCAGAACCTGTGAGGGTTCCAGCAGTAGAACATGTGAGGGTTCCAGCAGTAGAACCTGTGAGGGTTCCAGCAGCAGAACCTGTGAGTGTTCCAGCAGCAGAACCTGTGAGTGTTCCAGCAGCAGAACCTGTGAGGGTTCCAGCAGTAGAACCTGTGAGGGTTCCAGCAGCAGAACCTGTGAGGGTTCCAGCAGCAGAACCTCTGAGGGTTCCAGCAGCAGAACCTGTGGGGGTTCCAGCAGTAGAACCTGTGAGGGTTCCAGCAGCAGAACCTGTGAGGGTTCCAGCAGCAGAACCTGTGAGGGTTCCAGCAGTAGAACCTGTGAGGGTTACAGCAGCAGAACCTGTGAGGGTTCCAGCAGCAGAACCTGTGAGGGTTCCAGCAGCAGAACCTGTGAGGGTTCCAGCAGCAGAACCTGTGAGGGTTCCAGCAGTAGAACCTCTGAGGGTTCCAGCAGCAGAACCTGTGAGGGTTCCAGCAGCAGAACCTGTGAGGGTTTCAGCAGTAGAACCTGTGAGGGTTCCAGCAGCAGAACCTGTGAGGGTTCCAGCAGTAGAACCTGTGAGGGTTCCAGCAGCAGAACCTGTGAGGGTTCCAGCAGTAGAACCTCTGAGGGTTCCAGCAGCAGAACCTGTGAGGGTTCCAGGAGGAGAACCTGTGAGGGTTTCAGCAGTAGAACCTGTGAGGGTTCCAGCAGCAGAACCTGTGAGGGTTTCAGCAGTAGAACCTGTGAGGGTTCCAGCAGTAGAACCTGTGGGGGTTCCAGCAGTAGAACCTGTGAGGGTTCCAGCAGCAGAACCTGTGAGGGTTCCAGCAGTAGAACCTGTGAGGGTTCCAGGAGGAGAACCTGTGAGGGTTCCAGGAGCAGAACCTGTGAGGGTTCCAGGAGGAGAACCTGTGAGGGTTCCAGCAGCAGAACCTGTGAGAGTTCCAGCAGTAGAACCTGTGAGGGTTCCAGTAGCAGAACCTGTGAGGGTTCCAGGAGGAGAACCTGTGAGGGTTCCAGCAGCAGAACCTGTGAGGGTTCCAGCAGCAGAACTGTGAGGGTTCCAGCAGCAGAACCTGTGAGGGTTCCAGGAGGAGAACCTGTGAGGGTTCCAGCAGCAGAACCTGTGAGGGTTCCAGCAGCAGAACCTGTGAGGGTTCCAGCAGTAGAACCTGTGAGGGTTCCAGGAGGAGAACCTGTGAGGGTTCCAGGAGCAGAACCTGTGAGGGCTCCAGCAGTAGAACCTGTCAGGGTTCCAGCAGTAGAACCTGTGAGGGCTCCAGCAGTAGAACCTGTGAGGGTTCCAGCAGTAGAACCTGTGAGGGTTCCAGCAGTAGAACCTGTCAGGGTTCCAGCAGTAGAACCTGTCAGGGTTCCAGCAGTAGAACCTGTGAGGGCTCCAGCAGTAGAACCTGTGAGGGCTCCAGGAGGAGAACCTCTGAGGGTTCCAGCAGTAGAACCTGTGGGGGTTCCAGCAGTAGAACCTGTGAGGGTTCCAGCAGTAGAACCTGTGGGGGTTCCAGCAGTAGAACCTGTGAGGGTTCCAGCAGTAGAACCTGTGAGGGTTCCAGCAGTAGAACCTGTGAGGGCTCCAGCAGTAGAACCTGTGAGGGCTCCAGGAGGAGAACCTCTGAGGGTTCCAGCAGTAGAACCTGTGAGGGTTCCAGCAGCAGAACCTGTGAGGGTTCCAGCAGTAGAACCTGTGGTACTGACCTATAGCCAGCTGGGCGGCGGTGCAGTTGAGGCGGTCGGCCAGCAGGTGGAGCTCTCTGATCTTGCTGAGCTGCTTCTTCCCCTCGTCGCTGTGGAGACGCTCCTGGAGCCACGAGTAACCCTGGAGGGACAGGAAGGACACAGCGGTGAGGACAGCCTGGAGGACAGGCAGGGAGGACAGACAGGGAGGACAGACAGGGAGGACAGGACACAGGACAGAACAGAGGACACAGGACAGAGGACAGACAGGGAGGACAGACAGGAAGGACAGGACAGAAGGACACAGGACAGAGGACAACCTGGGGGACAGACAGCAGGGACATGGGTCTCCTAGTGTCCCCTGGTGGTACCTTGATGGCGGCCCTGGAGCTCTGGGGGACGCCCTCGTTGTATTTCCCCGTCAGCAGACCGCAGGCTAACGGAGACCAGGTCATGGCTCCCACTCCTGAGACACATGTGGACCCAAGTTAGAACCAGAACCAGAACCAGAACCTGCTGTCCCTGTGGACCTCAGTCTGTCTCCTCCACCGTCCATCAGAGGACAGAACACGGGTTCTGGTGAGCCCAGGAGAAATCTGCCCCAGGCCCGGATCAGTCAGAACCAGCAACAGGTCCGATCAGTCAGAACCATCAACAGGTCCGGTTCAGTCAGAACCATCAACAGGTCCGATCAGTCAGAACCAGCTAAATGATGGGTTCAGTCAGAACCACTGAATTATTTCCTCTAACTCTGAGTCTGGGTTCTGACCCAAAGACTCAGCGGACCCAGGCTGGCAGAACCTGCATTAATAATTTCATAGTCGGTTTTGATCTGGTTCCGTTAGTTACCATTACGCTTTTATTTTGAAAGTCCCTTCCTGTTACTAGGGATGAATTATGGCTGATTACAGCACCGGTCTGGTCCAAAGACTCAGAACCTTTAGGACTTCAGGGCAGAAAGACGGGAGAGCTGGAACGTAGAACCGGGCCAGGACGTCTTGGTTCTGCAGGTCTGGGAGGAACCGGACCTGGATGTGGTGGACCACCGGGGGTCCGGTTAGTTTGGCTAGTTAATTAAATCATCGTTTGGGTTTCCCAGGTTCTGTTCGTCTGATGACCCGGAACCTTTCAGGTGGACCTAGAAGTTAAAGCAGAACAACTCTAGAACATTTGTTCCCGGCTCTGTGGAAAGATGGCGGCTGCACCAATCAGTGGCCTTAACGTCAGAAGCGGGTCAGAACCACGGCAGCCGCTGGGTTCTGCTCCCTGAGCGGGTTCTGGTGGGTTCCTACCGATCTTGTGGTAGAGCTCCGGCAGGTGCAGCTCCACCTTGTCCCTCTGGAAGTAGTGGTACTCGGCCTGCTCACACACGGGCGGAACCAGGTTGAACTGCCGGGCGATGGAGTAGGCCTCCTGAGAGAGAGACACGCGGGTCAGGACCGGGTCAGAACCGGGTCGAGCTGTGGAACAGTACACCAGGTAGAGGCGGCGCAGGTTCTACCATGATCTCCACCACGTTCCAGCGGGACGTCCCCCAGTACATGGCCAGACCCTGGTCGATCACAAAGGTCATCGCACGCACGATCTCTGCAACAGAACCGGCACAGTGAGCGGCAGAACCAGAACCGCAGCGGGTCAGGGTGGGCTGTGTGGTTCTGTGTGGTTCTGACCCTCCATGGGCGCGTTGACGTCACTCCTGTTGGCGAACACGATGTCCACATAGTCCAGCTGCAGCCTGGAGAGAGACCCCCGCAGACCTGCAGCACACACATGCCCACTTAATCTAATAAACTGGAACAAAAGCAGCTTTATTTTCAGCCTCAAGGTCAGAACCGACCCGTTTGAACAGCTGTCATCAACTCTGACACGTGACTGAGCCTCCCGGGCCACCGTCCTTATCTCACAGACACACGTGAGTCTCTGAGGACGGACACAGACCGCTTTGCTTCAAGGGACAGCGTAACCTTTATCAACAAGCAGATGACAGACCTCACCGGTACCGGGCCTGGTACACAGACTCAGGTCCAATCTGATGGAGGTCTGGTGGAGGTCTGTAGTACGTAGGTCTGACGTAGGTCTGACATAGGTCAGATGGAGGTCTGCTGGAGGTCTGGTGGAGGTCTGTAGTACGTAGGTCTGATGGAGGTCTGATGGAGGTTTGTTGTAGGTCTGATGGAGGTCTGATGGAGGTCTGGTGGAGGTCTGTAGTACGTAGGTCTGATGGAGGTCTGACGGAGGTTTGTTGTAGGTCTGATGGAGGTCTGGTGGAGGTCTGCAGTATTTAGGTCTGATGGAGGTCTGGTGGAGGTCTGGTGGAGGTTCTGATGGAGGTCTGGTGGAGGTCTGATGGAGGTCTGGTGGAGGTCTGCAGTATTTAGGTCTGACGTAGGTCAGATGGAGGTCAGATGGAGGTCTGTAGTATTTAGGTCTGATGGAGGTCTGATGGAGGTCTGCAGTACGTTGGTGTGACGTAGGTCTGACGTAGATCTGTAGTACGTAGGTCTGATGGAGGTCTGTAGTATTTAGGTCTGATGGAGGTCTGATGGAGGTCTGCAGTACGTTGGTGTGACGTAGGTCTGACGTAGATCTGTAGTACGTAGGTCTGATGGAGGTCTGTAGTATTTAGGTCTGATGGAGGTCTGATGGAGGTCTGCAGTACGTTGGTGTGACGTAGGTCTGACGTAGATCTGTAGTACGTAGGTCTGATGGAGGTCTGTAGTATTTAGGTCTGATGGAGGTCTGATGGAGGTCTGCAGTACGTTGGTGTGACGTAGGTCTGACGTAGATCTGTAGTACGTAGGTCTGATGGAGGTCTGATGGAGGTCTGATGGAGGTCTGGTGGAGGTCTGTAGTACGTAGGTCTGATGGAGGTCTGACGTAGGTCTGTAGTACATAGGTCTGATGGAGGTGTCTTGTAGGTTTGGTGGAGGTCTGGTGGAGGTCTGACGTAGGTCTGTAGTACGTAGGTCTGATGGAGGTGTCTTGTAGGTTTGGTGGAGGTCTGGTGGAGGTCTGACGTAGGTCTTAAGTACGTAGGTTTGGTGGAGGTCTGATGGGGGTCTGATGGAGGTGTGTTGTAGGTCTGACGTAGGTCAGATGGAGGTCTGTAGTCGTAGGTCTGACGTAGGTGTGACGTAGGTGTGACGTAGGTGTGACGTAGGTCCAAGCAGCTGTTGCAGGGTCCCTGGCAGATCAGAGCTGCTCAGCTGCAGCATCACAGACGGTCTGTGGGATAAATTTAGAGGTCCAGGATGATTTAAGCCAGCAGAGCTTTCAGCAGCACCACTCTGATGGATGTGGCTCTGACACCTTTGATCCAGCCAGGGTGTCGAAAGCTCCTGACCTCCGTCAGCCCACAGAGGACACTGTCTGTGGACACACTCTCTGTGGACATTAGGTGGTGTCCACAGAGGACACTCTCTGTGGACACACTCTCTGTGGACTTTAGGTGGTGTCCACAGAGGACACTCTCTGTGGACTTTAGGTGGTGTCCACAGAGGACACTCTCTGTGGACTTTAGGTGGTGTCCACAGAGGACACTCTCTGTGGACTTTAGGTGGTGTCCACAGAGGACACTCTCTGTGGACTTTAGGTGGTGTCCACAGAGGACACTCTCTGTGGACTTTAGGTGGTGTCCACAGACGACACCCACCCCCTAGAGTCCATCTGGACCAGAAGAAGAGCTGGCTACCTGCTGCAGAGGCTTCCCTTTAGGTGTAGTCAATCTACACCTAAAGGGACTGAAGGATTTCCCCCTCAGGGCTCTGACTGCAAAGCATTGTGGGAAATGTAGGAAAGCAGCTCTGAACAAAAAGTCAAACCATGTGAGTGTTTTACCTTCTATGATGTGTTTCCGGGACAACCCCCGCTCTGTCTCTGCCCTGCAAACAAACACACCGTCTCAGCGCCCTCTACAGGTCAACAGGTGAACTACAGCTGTGGCTTTAAGGCTTTAAGGCAGAACCTGGACTCATTACTGCACTAACCGGCCACTTTATAAGGTACTTTATAAGGTACTAATGTTCTTCACGTAGATTCAACAAGTCATTAGAACTACACCTCAGAGGTTCTGGTCCAAAAGGACATCAAGGCTTGTCAGCAGAATTCAGACCAGCTCTATGTTAATGGTTCTGGCACCAGGTGATGCTGTGAATGGTTCTGGCAACAGGTGAGGCTGTGAATGGTTCTGACACCAGGTGAGGCTGTGAATGGTTCTGACAACAGGTGAGGCTGTGAATAGTTCTGACACCAGGTGAGGCTGTGAATGGTTCTGACACCAGGTGAGGCTGTTAATGGTTCTGACACCAGGTGAGGCTGTGAATGGTTCTGACACCAGGTGAGGCTGTGAATGGTTCTGACAACAGGTGAGGCTGTGAATAGTTCTGACACCAGGTGAGGCTGTGAATGGTTCTGACACCAGGTGAGGCTGTTAATGGTTCTGACACCAGGTGAGGCTGTGAATGGTTCTGACACCAGGTGAGGCTGTGAATGGTTCTGGCAACAGGTGAGGCTGTGAATGGTTCTGACAACAGGTGAGGCTGTGAATGGTTCTGACACCAGGTGAGGCTGTGAATAGTTCTGACACCAGGTGAGGCTGTGAATGGTTCTGACACCAGGTGAGGCTGTGAATGGTTCTGACAACAGGTGAGGCTGTGAATGGTTCTGACACCAGGTGAGGCTGTGAATGGTTCTGACACCAGGTGAGGCTGTGAATGGTTCTGACAACAGGTGAGGCTGTGACTGGTTCTGACACCAGGTGAGGCTGTGAATGGTTCTGACACCAGGTGAGGCTGTGAATGGTTCTGACACCAGGTGAGGCTGTGACTGGTTATAGCACCAGGTGAGGCTGTTAATGGTTCTGACACCAGGTGAGGCTGTGAATGGTTCTGACAACAGGTGAGGCTGTGACTGGTTCTGACACCAGGTGAGGCTGTGAATGGTTCTGACACCAGGTGAGGCTGTGAATGGTTCTGGCACCAGGTGAGGCTGTGAATGGTTCTGACACTAGGTGAGGCTGTGAATGGTTCTGACACCAGGTGAGGCTGTGACTGGTTATAGCACCAGGTGAGGCTGTGAATGGTTCTGACACCAGGTGAGGCTGTGAATGGTTCTGACAACAGGTGAGGCTGTGACTGGTTCTGACACCAGGTGAGGCTGTGAATGGTTCTGACACCAGGTGAGGCTGTGAATGGTTCTGGCACCAGGTGAGGCTGTGAATGGTTATAGCACCAGGTGAGGCTGTGAATGGTTCTGACACCAGGTGAGGCTGTGAATGGTTCTGACAACAGGTGAGGCTGTTAATGGTTCTGACACCAGGTGAGGCTGTGAATGGTTCTGACACCAGGTGAGGCTGTGAATAGTTCTGACACCAGGTGAGGCTGTGAATGGTTCTGACACCAGGTGAGGCTGTTAATGGTTCTGACACCAGGTGAGGCTGTGAATGGTTCTGACACCAAGTGAGGCTGTTAATGGTTCTGACACCAGGTGAGGCTGTGAATGGTTCTGACACCAGGTGAGGCTGTGACTGGTTATAGCACCAGGTGAGGCTGTTAATGGTTCTGACACCAGGTGAGGCTGTGAATGGTTCTGACAACAGGTGAGGCTGTGACTGGTTCTGACACCAGGTGAGGCTGTGAATGGTTCTGACACCAGGTGAGGCTGTGAATGGTTCTGGCACCAGGTGAGGCTGTGAATGGTTCTGACACTAGGTGAGGCTGTGAATGGTTCTGACACCAGGTGAGGCTGTGACTGGTTATAGCACCAGGTGAGGCTGTGAATGGTTCTGACACCAGGTGAGGCTGTGAATGGTTCTGACAACAGGTGAGGCTGTGACTGGTTCTGACACCAGGTGAGGCTGTGAATGGTTCTGACACCAGGTGAGGCTGTGAATGGTTCTGGCACCAGGTGAGGCTGTGAATGGTTATAGCACCAGGTGAGGCTGTGAATGGTTCTGACACCAGGTGAGGCTGTGAATGGTTCTGACAACAGGTGAGGCTGTTAATGGTTCTGACACCAGGTGAGGCTGTGAATGGTTCTGACACCAGGTGAGGCTGTGAATAGTTCTGACACCAGGTGAGGCTGTGAATGGTTCTGACACCAGGTGAGGCTGTTAATGGTTCTGACACCAGGTGAGGCTGTGAATGGTTCTGACACCAAGTGAGGCTGTTAATGGTTCTGGCACCAGGTGAGGCTGTGAATGGTTCTGACACCAGGTGAGGCTGTGAATGGTTCTGACACCAGGTGAGGCTGTTAATGGTTCTGACACCAGGTGAGGCTGTTAATGGTTCTGGCACCAGGTGAAGCTGTGAATGGTTCTGGCACCAGGTGAGGCTGTGATTGGTTATAGCACCAGGTGAGGCTGTGAATGGGTCTGACACCAGGTGAGGCTGTGAATGGTTCTGACAACAGGTGAGGCTGTGAATGGTTCTGACACCAGGTGAGGCTGTGAATGGTTCTGACAACAGGTGAGGCTGTG
Source organism: Fundulus diaphanus (assembly GCA_037039145.1). Lineage (NCBI taxonomy): Eukaryota > Metazoa > Chordata > Actinopteri > Cyprinodontiformes > Fundulidae > Fundulus > Fundulus diaphanus. Next base: position 57,186,309 of record CM073131.1, on the reverse strand, counting down.
AATGGTTCTGACACCAGGTGAGGCTGTGAATGGTTCTGGCACCAGGTGAAGCTGTGAATGGTTCTGACACCAGGTGAGGCTGTGATTGGTTATAGCACCAGGTGAGGCTGTGAATGGGTCTGACACCAGGTGAGGCTGTGAATGGTTCTGACAACAGGTGAGGCTGTGAATGGTTCTGACACCAGGTGAGGCTGTGAATGGTTCTGGCACCAGGTGAAGCTGTGAATGGTTCTGACACTAGGTGAGGCTGTGATTGGTTATAGCACCAGGTGAGGCTGTGATTGGTTCTGACACCAGGTGAGGCTGTGAATGGTTCTAGCACCAGGTGAGGCTGTGATTGGTTCTGACACCAGGTGAGGCTGTGAATGGTTCTAGCACCAGGTGAAGCTGTGAATGGTTCTGACACCAGGTGAGGCTGTGATTGGTTCTGACAACAGGTGAGGCTGTGAATGGTTCTAGCACCAGGTGAAGCTGTTAATGGTTCTGACACCAGGTGAGGCTGTTAATGGTTCTGACACCAGGTGAGGCTGTGAATGGTTCTGACACCAGGTGAGGCTGTGAATGGTTCTGGCAACAGGTGAGGCTGTGAATGGTTCTGACAACAGGTGAGGCTGTGAATGGTTCTGACACCAGGTGAGGCTGTGAATAGTTCTGACACCAGGTGAGGCTGTGAATGGTTCTGACACCAGGTGAGGCTGTGAATGGTTCTGACAACAGGTGAGGCTGTGAATGGTTCTGACACCAGGTGAGGCTGTGAATGGTTCTGACACCAGGTGAGGCTGTGAATGGTTCTGACAAGGGCACAGACCACCAGGTAACTGTCCTCCTGACACCGAGGCTCAGGTGGAACTGCTGCAGGTGTCTACAGGCTCATTGGCTGATCTGTGACAGGTGTACCTCATAAAGTGGCAGGAGAGTTGGTTTATGAGGAGATAGAAAGACTCATCACTCACTGTCCTCCCCAGTAGATCTTGGTGGTGACCACATAGCTGGACCTCCTGTCAGGGGAACAGAGCACAGGTCTCACCTGGTCTCACCTGGTCTCACCTGGTCTGTCTGGGTGGAGGAGGAGCTGAAGCTTGATGAAGGAGGAGATCCTGCTGAGGCTGCTGGTCACACAGAGGGTCACTCTGACAAAGCAGCCAGACTCCATCCTGACTGGCTTCACCCTGACTGGCTCCACCCTGAAAGACTCCACCCTGACCGACTCAACCCACAGTGACTCCACCCTGACTGGTTCCCCCCTGACTGGCTCATTTACTCCATCCTGACAGGCTCTACCCTGACTGACTCAGTTATGACTGACTCCACCCTGACTGACTCCACCCTGACCGGCTCCACCCTGACTGGCTCCCCCCTGACTGTCTCCACCCTGACTGGCTCCACCCTGACTGGCTCCACACTGACTGGCTCCCCCCTGACTGTCTCCACCCTGACTGGTTCCCCCCTGACTGGCTCATTTACTCCATCCTGACAGGCTCTACCCTGACTGACTCAGTTATGACTGACTGACTCCACCCTGACTGACTCCACCCTGACTGGTTCCACCCTGACAGACTCCACCATGACTGACTCCACATTGACTGACTCCACCCTGACTGGCTCCACCCTGACTGGCTCCACACTGACTGACTCCACCCTGACTGGCTCCACCCTGACTGGCTCCACCCTGACTGACTCCACCCTGACAGACTCCACCCTGACTGGCTCCACCCTGACTGACTCCACCCTGACTGGCTCCACCCTGACTGGCTCCACACTGACTGACTCCACCCTGACTGACTCCACCCTGACTGACTCCACCCTGACTGGTTCCACCCTGACAGACTCCACCATGACTGACTCCATTATGACTGACTCCCCTTACTGACTCCATCCTGAAAGACTCTACCCTGACCGACTCAACCCACAGTGACTCCACCCTGACTGGTTCCCCCCTGACTGGCTCATTTACTCCATCCTGACAGGCTCCACCCTGACTGACTCAGTTATGACTGACTCCACCCTGACTGACTCCACCCTGACCGGCTCCACCCTGACTGGCTCCCCCCTGACTGTCTCCACCCTGACTGGCTCCACCCTGACTGGCTCCACACTGACTGACTCCACCCTGACTGACTCCATTATGACTGACTCTCCCCTGACTGACTCCACCCTGACTGACTCATTTACTCCACCCAGACTGGCTCCACACTGTCTGACTCCATCCTGACTCCACCCTGACTGACTCCATTATGACTGACTCTCCCCTGACTGACTCCACCCTGACTGAGTCATTTACTCCGCCCTGACTGACTCCACCCTGACTGAGTCCACCCAGATTGACTCCACCCTGACTGACTCCACCCTGACTGGCTCCACCCTGACTGAGTCCACCCAGATTGACTCCACCCTGACTGACTCCACCCATATTGACTCCAACCTGACTGGCTCCACCCAGATTGACTCCACCCTCACTGACTCATTTACTCCACCCTGAACGACTCCACCCACATTGACCCCACCCTGAATGGCTCCACCCTGACTGGCTCCACCCACATTGACTCCACCCTGACCGACTACACCCACATTGACTCCACCCTGACTGACTCCACCCTGACTGACTCCATTATGACTGACTCTCCCCTGACTGACTCCACCCTGACTGAGTCATTTACTCCACCCTGACTGTCTCCACCCACATTGACTCCACCCTGACCGACTCCACCCACATTGACTCCACCCTGACCGACTCCACCCACATTGACTCCACCCTGAATGGCTCTAGACTTGAACCTTGAACCTGAAGGTCCCTCTCTGCTTTGCTGCAACTCCTCCCCACATAAACCTCTGGTAGCCATAGAAACTAGAGTCTGGCAGGTGATTGGCTGTTTGCCTGGTTGTCTCCAGAGGTCAAAGGTTAAGCTTTTCAGCCCTCAGCAGCGTCTGCAGGCTCCTCCTCCTTCAGCCGTCTAACAGCTTTCCTCTTGTTTCCATCAACATTTGCATTCCTCAGTGAGGAGCAGGGCTTTACCTCCAGCCTTTCTTCTTCAGGATGTTCCCCAGAGTCTTTTCTGCCCTGAAACATTACACACAAGTTTTACTTAGTTAGAAATGCATGAAAACAACCAATAACTGAGGTTTTGTTATTCCTCCTTATTTAGCAATCAAAAATGGCACAGAGGACTAAAAACCAACCTGATTAAAATGATTGTGGAAACGTATACGATCTGCTTATTTTTAAATGTAAAAGGTTTTAATGTTAACGTGCTTTATTATCTCTGGGGTAAAAGTGTCTAAAATGTAGTAGTGTACCAGTTTAGAAAGGATTTTCTGAGCTGCTGGTTTATCTCAGCAGCTTTAGTAGAAGAAAAAGTTTTTCACCATCTAATAAAAACTACCAGTGATAAACTGGAGGTAAACAGGGTCCCAGCAGAGGAATCAGTAACTACAACACAGCTTTGCTCTTTATAATAAACCTTTTGTCCCTCAAAGTGATAAATGACTGACGCTGATGCTGAATCAGACTCAGAGGACGGGTTCACCTTCCTGAAGCGTAGACCTCCGCGGTGTCAAATAGGTTCACCCCGCTGTCATAGGCCACCGTCATCACACTCTCTGCCATCTTCAGAGAGAGAGAGAGAGAAGCATCAGTACTGCTGGTTATGTAACGTGGTGCTGCAGTCAGATAGCTGGCAGCGTTCCTACTGTACCACAGCCAGGACTACAGCCAAGACTATAGCCAGGACTATACCCAGGACTACAATCAGGACTACAGCCAGGACTACAGCCAGGACTACAATCAGGACTACAGCCAGGAGTACAATCAGGACTACAATCAGGACTACAGCCAGGACTACAGCCAGGACTACAATCAGGACTATAGCCAGGACTACAATCAGGACTACAGCCAGGACTACAGCCAGGACTACAATCAGGACTACAATCAGGACTATAGCCAGGACTACAGCCAGGACTACAATCAGGACTATAGCCAGGACTACAATCAGGACTATAGCCAGGACTACAATCAGGACTACAGCCAGGACTACAATCAGGACTACAACCAGGACTACAGCCAGAACTACAGCCAGGACTACAATCAGGACCACAGCCAGGACTACAGCCAGGACTATAGCCAGGACTACAGCCAGGACTACAGCCAGGACTACAATCAGGACTACAGCAAGGACTACAGCCAGAACTACAGCCAGGACTACAATCAGGACTACAGCCAGGACTACAATCAGGACTATAGCCAGGACTATAGCAAGGACTATAGCCAGAACTACAATCAGAACTACAATCAGGACTATAGCCAGGACTACAATCAGTACTACAGCCAGGACTATAGCCAGGACTACAGCCAGGACTATAGCCAGGGCTACAATCAGGACTACAGTCAGGACTACAATCAGGACTACAGCCAGGACAACAGCCAGGACTATAGCCAGGACAACAGCTAGGACTATAGCCAGGACTACAGCCAGGACTATAGCCAGGGCTACAATCAGGACTACAGTCAGGACTACAATCAGGACTACAGCCAGGACTACAGCCAGGACTATAGCCAGGACTACAGTCAGGACTACAATCAGGACTACAGCCAGGACTACAGCAAGGACTACAGCCAGGACTACAGCCAGAACTACAATCAGGACTACAATCAGGACTACAGCCAGGACTACAGCCAGGACTACAATCAGGACTACAGCCAGGACTACAGCCAGGACTACAATCAGAACTATAGCCAGGACTACAGACAGGACTACAATCAGGACTACAATCAGGACTACAGCCAGAACTACAATCAGGACTACAATCAGGACTATAGCCAGGACTATAGCAAGGACTATAGCCAGAACTACAGCCAGGACTACAATCAGGACTACAGCCAGGACTACAATCAGGACTATAGCCAGGACTACAATCAGGACTATAGCCAGGACTACAGACAGGACTACAATCAGGACTACAGCCAGGACTACAATCAGGACTACAACCAGGACTACAGCCAGGACTATAGCCAGGACTACAGCCAGGACTACAGCCAGGACTACAATCAGGACTACAGCAAGGACTACAGCCAGAACTACAGCCAGGACTACAATCAGGACTACAGCCAGGACTACAATCAGGACTATAGCCAGGACTATAGCAAGGACTATAGCCAGAACTACAGCCAGGACTACAGCCAGGACTACAATCAGAACTACAATCAGGACTATAGCCAGGACTACAATCAGTACTACAGCCAGGACTATAGCCAGGACTACAGCCAGGACTATAGCCAGGGCTACAATCAGGACTACAGTCAGGACTACAATCAGGACTACAGCCAGGACAACAGCCAGGACTATAGCCAGGACAACAGCTAGGACTATAGCCAGGACTACAGCCAGGACTATAGCCAGGGCTACAATCAGGACTACAGTCAGGACTACAATCAGGACTACAGCCAGGACTACAGCCAGGACTATAGCCAGGACTACAGTCAGGACTACAATCAGGACTACAGCCAGGATTACAGCAAGGACTACAGCCAGGACTATAGCCAGGACTACAGCCAGGACTATAGCCAGGACTACAATCAGGACTACAGCCAGGACTATAGCCAGGACTACAATCAGGACTACAGTCAGGACTACAATCAGGACTACAGCCAGGACTATAGCCAGGACTACAGCCAGGACTATAGCCAGGACTACAATCAGGACTACAGCCATGACTATAGCCAGGACTATAGCAAGGACTACAGCCAGGACTATAGCCAGGACTACAGTCAGGACTACAATCAGGACTACAGCCAGGACTACAATCAGGACTACAGCCAGGACTACAGCCAGGACTATAGCCAGGACTACAGCCAGGACTACAGTCAGGACTACAATCAGGACTACAGCCAGGACTACAATCAGGACTACAGCCAGGACTATCGCCAGGACTACAGCCAGGACTATAGCCAGGACTACAATCAGGACTACAGCCAGGACTACAGCCAGGACTACAGCCAGGACTATAGCCAGGACTACAGCCAGGACTACAGCCAGGACTACAATCAGGACTACAGCAAGGACTACAGCCAGAACTACAGCCAGGACTACAATCAGGACTATAGCCAGGACTATAGCAAGGACTATAGCCAGAACTACAGCCAGGACTACAGCCAGGACTACAATCAGAACTACAATCAGGACTATAGCCAGGACTACAATCAGTACTACAGCCAGGACTATAGCCAGGACTACAGCCAGGACTATAGCCAGGGCTACAATCAGGACTACAGTCAGGACTACAATCAGGAATACAGCCAGGACTACAGCCAGGACTATAGCCAGGACTACAGCCAGGACTATAGCCAGGACTACAGCCAGGACTACAATCAGGACTATAGCCAGGACTACAATCAGGACTACAGCCAGGACTACAGCCAGGACTACAATCAGTACTACAGCCAGGACTATAGCCAGGACTACAGCCAGGACTATAGCCAGGGCTACAATCAGGACTACAGTCAGGACTACAATCAGGACTACAGCCAGGACAACAGCCAGGACTATAGCCAGGACAACAGCTAGGACTATAGCCAGGACTACAGCCAGGACTATAGCCAGGGCTACAATCAGGACTACAGTCAGGACTACAATCAGGACTACAGCCAGGACTACAGCCAGGACTATAGCCAGGACTACAGTCAGGACTACAATCAGGACTACAGCCAGGACTACAGCAAGGACTACAGCCAGGACTATAGCCAGGACTACAATCAGGACTACAGCCAGGACTATAGCCAGGACTACAATCAGGACTACAATCAGGACTATAGCCAGGACTACAATCAGGACTACAATCAGGACTACAGTCAGGACTACAATCAGGACTACAGCCAGGACTACAATCAGGACTACAGCCAGGACTATAGCCAGGACTACAGCCAGGACTATAGCCAGGACTACAATCAGGACTACAGCCATGACTATAGCCAGGACTATAGCAAGGACTACAGCCAGGACTATAGCCAGGACTACAGTCAGGACTACAATCAGGACTACAGCCAGGACTACAATCAGGACTACAGCCAGGACTACAGCCAGGACTATAGCCAGGACTATAGCCAGGACTACAGCCAGGACTACAGTCAGGACTACAATCAGGACTACATCCAGGACTACAATCAGGACTACAGCCAGGACTATAGCCAGGACTACAGCCAGGACTATAGCCAGGACTACAGCCAGGACTACAGCCAGGACTACAGCCAGGACTACAGTCAGGACTATAGCCAGGACTACAGCCAGGACTATAGCCAGGACTACAGCCAGGACTACAGCCAGGACTACAATCAGGACTACAGCAAGGACTACAGCCAGAACTACAGCCAGGACTACAATCAGGACTATAGCCAGGACTATAGCAAGGACTATAGCCAGAACTACAGCCAGGACTACAGCCAGGACTACAATCAGAACTACAATCAGGACTATAGCCAGGACTACAATCAGTACTACAGCCAGGACTATAGCCAGGACTACAGCCAGGACTATAGCCAGGGCTACAATCAGGACTACAGTCAGGACTACAGCCAGGACTACAGTCAGGACTACAATCAGGAATACAGCCAGGACTACAGCCAGGACTATAGCCAGGACTACAGCCAGGACTATAGCCAAGACTACAGCCAGGACTACAATCAGGACTATAGCCAGGACTACAATCAGGACTACAGCCAGGACTACAGCCAGGACTACAATCAGGACTACAGCCAGGACTACAATCAGGACTATAGCCAGGATTACAGCCAGGACTATAGCCAGGACTACAGCCAGGACTACAGCCAGGACTATAGCCAGGACTACAGCCAGGACTACAATCAGGACTATAGCCAGGACTACAATCAGGACTACAGCCAGGACTACAGCCAGGACTACAATCAGGACTACAGCCAGGACTACAATCAGGACTATAGCCAGGATTACAGCCAGGACTACAATCAGAACTACAATCAGGACTATAGCCAGGACTACAATCAGTACTACAGCCAGAACTACAGCCAGGACTACAGCCAGGACTACAATCAGGACTACAGCCAGGACTATAGCCTGGACTACAATCAGGGCTATAGCCAGGACTACAATCAGGACTATAGCCAGGACTACAATCAGGACTACAGCCAGGACTACAATCAGGACTACAGCCAGGACTATAGCCAGGACTATAGCCAGGACTACAGTTACCTCATCAGAGATCTGAGACCCGAATGTCACCCAGGTTCCTGAGGAGACAGAGAGAACCGCTCAGAACATGGTTTCTGTGGAAATGGGTTTACAGATGGAGCGTGTTGGAGTGTGTGTGGACTCACCCAGGCCCAGGCAGGACACTCTGAGTCCAGACTTCCCCAGGTTCCTGTCAGAGAACCAGAACCAGCAGTTCATCAGTGACTGAAGCAGCAAGAAGTCTGGTTCTGTTCAAGTTCTGTAAACCTGTATCTATATCCGTGGTTCCCAGCCTTGGTCCTCAGGTACCAGTTCTGCATGGTTCAGATACATCTCTGCTGTAGCACACCTGCTTCTAAAGGTTTCAGGACCTCCAGGTGAGGTTTCAGGACCTCCAGGTGAGGTTTCAGGACCTCCAGGTAAGGTCCAGGTGAGGTTTCAGGTACTCCTCAGTGGCCATCAGGAGCTGCAGAGGCCTTTTAGTCACTCATTCATGTAAGTCAGGAGTGTAGCAGCAAGGAGAAACCTGTTGGACCGGGGCCCCTGGGGACCAGGGTTCCTGAGGACCAGGGTACTTTAGGACCTGGGTTCCTGATGACCAGGGTTCCTGAGGACCAGAGCTCCTGAGGACCAGGGTACTTTAGGACTAGGGTTCCTGAGGACCAGGGTTCCTGAGGACTAGGGTTCCTGAGGACTAGGGTTCCTGAGGACCAGGGCTCCTGAGGACTAGGGTTCCTGAGGACTAGGGTTCCTGAGGACTAGGGTTCCTGAGGACCAGGGTTCCTGAGGACTAGGGTTCCTGAGGACTAGGGTTCCTGAGGACCAGGGTTCCTGAGGACTAGGGTTCCTGAGGACCAGGGCTCCTGAGGACCAGGGTTCCTGAGGACCGGGGCTGGGAACCACTCATCTATATTAGTAAACATCAATCACAGCTACCCTCAGGTTCTAAAGATCCCCGTTCAGAGAGAACCCCCCCCCCCCCATCAGGACTTCTGAATCTAGTTCTCCGTGCTGGAACCAAGAACTGGGTTGACCTCAGTCAGAACCCCAGCAGAGTCTGACCCCAGGGTCTCCTCCACCCTCCCAGGATCAGCCCATCAGCTGTGATGGAGAACCATGAGCAGCTTCAGAACCGGCGCTGCTAAAAATACCAGCAGCCGGTGGTTCTGATGCTTATTCTGGACCTTTACCCGTCTGAACATCAAACAGAGCCAGAAATAACAGCAGAACGTCAGGCGGCTGCTGTAGAAACGTCTGTGACCCAGATGGAGCAGATTATTAGAAACAGAGGAGCCAGACAGAACCACCTGGGGCCCGGTCCAGGTTCCTCGGTACCGGTCCAGGTCCGGTTAGGCTCAGCTAAACAGAGTCAGGGTCAGATCTGGGTTTGTTCTGCTTTAAACTGATCCAATCAAAACCCTCCTAGGCCTCTGAGGCAGAGCTGGAGTCCAGAGAGAGTCCAGCCCGGTTGGACCAACAGAACATTCAGAACCAGCACCGTTCAGGTCCAAATCAGTCCCAGTCCAACCATCTCAGGTCTGTGAGGTCAGTTTTCAGGCCTTTTGTCTCCATTTAGTTCTTCTGAATAATGAACCTGAGCAGAACCAGGCACTACAGAACCAGGCACCACAGAACCAGACACCACAGAACCAGACACTACAGAACCAGACACTACAGAACCAGGCACCACAGAACCAGGCACCACAGAACCAGACACCACAGAACCAGGCACCACAGAACCAGACACCACAGAACCAGACACTACAGAACCAGACACCACAGAACCAGACACTACAGAACCAGGCACCACAGAACCAGACACTACAGAACCAGACACCACAGAACCAGACACTACAGAACCAGACACTACAGAACCAGACACCACAGAACCAGACACTACAGAACCAGACACTACAGAACCAGACACTACAGAACCAGACACCACAGAACCAGACACCACAGAACCAGACACTACAGAACCAGGCACCACAGAACCAGACACTACAGAACCAGACACTACAGAACCAGACACCACAGAACCAGACACTACAGAACCAGGCACCACAGAACCAGACACTACAGAACCAGACACCACAGAACCAGACACTACAGAACCAGACACTACAGAACCAGACACCACAGAACCAGACACTACAGAACCAGACACTACAGAACCAGACACTACAGAACCAGGCACCACAGAACCAGACACTACAGAACCAGGCACCACAGAACCAGACACTACAGAACCAGACACCACAGAACCAGACACCACAGAACCAGACACCACAGAACCAGACACCACAGAACCAGACACTACAGAACCAGACACCACAGAACCAGACACTACAGAACCAGACACCACAGAACCAGACACCACAGAACCAGGCACCACAGAACCAGACACCACAGAACCAGGCACTACAGAACCAGACACCACAGAACCAGACACTACAGAACCAGACACTACAGAACCAGGCACCACAGAACCAGACACTACAGAACCAGACACCACAGAACCAGGCACCACAGAACCAGACACCACAGAACCAGGCACTACAGAACCAGACACCACAGAACCAGGCACTACAGAACCAGACACTACAGAACCAGGCACTACAGAACCAGACACCACAGAACCAGGCACTACAGAACCAGACACTACAGAACCAGACACTACAGAACCAGACACTAGAACCAGACACTACAGTAACCGGGTCACAGCTGTGAAGGGTTTGTCTAGGAGGTAGAAAGGGCAGCAGGTCAGTAGGAATCAGGTTTGCAACGGGACCAACTGACCCGGAACCAGGTTCCTGATCACATATACACTATTTAGCATTTATCTGTCCTGGTTCTACATGTCCAGGTTCTCCACATGTCCAGGTTCTCTTCATGTCCAGTGGGTTCTCCACATGTCCAGGTTCTCCACATGTCCGGTGGGTTCTCCTCATTTCTTGGTTCTTCACGTGTCCTGGTGGTTCAGGTGAGCTCACCTGGACAGTGTGAGGACTCAGGTAAATGTCCACACACTGTCCAGGTGAGCTCACCTGGACAGTGTGTGGACTCAGGTAAATGTCCTCACAGCGTTGGTCTCCTGTCAGGTGTCGGTCCTCTTCATGTCCAGGTTCTCCTCATGTCCAGTGGGTTCTCCTCATTTCTTGGTTCTTCACGTGTCCTGGTGGTTCAGGTGAGCTCACCTGGACAGTGTGAGGACTCAGGTAAATGTCCTCACACTGTCCAGGTGAGCTCACCTGGACAGTGTGTGGACTCAGGTAAATGTCCTCACAGCGTTGGTCTCCTGTCAGGTGTCGGTCCTCTTCATGTCCAGGTTCTCTTCATGTCCAGTGGGTTCTCCTCGTTTCATGGTTCTCCACGTTTCATGGTTCTCCTCGTTTCATGGTTCTCCACATGTCCTGGTGGTTCAGGTGAGCTCACCTGGACAGTGTGTGGACTCAGGTAAATGTCCTCACAGCGTTGGTCTCCTGTCAGGTGTCGGTCCTCACAACTACATAAATGCCCCCCCACACACACACACACACACACGGCCCTCTGGGCTGAAACCCGACCCGTCTCACCCTGCGCCTCCTTTCTGTCCCGCTCCGTCTCACCTGTACTTCATGTTGCCATGGCGACCGAGGGCCTCCTTCATGTGGGCGTGGCCTAACAGGGTGGTCCTCGCCACCGGCTCCACCCTGACCTTTGCCTGGCAGGCGAGGGCGCTGCTGGTGTTGGCCGCAGCCCGCCGCTCTTTCATCTGGTGCTCGCTGGCCCCGCCCCCTCCGCCGCCGCCCCCCATGTTACAAGCGATGGACACCTGCATCCCGGTTGCTAGGAGACGCCCTAAGGTGAGACGGCATGAAGGGGACGGCAACTTTCTGTCCCTCTGAGTCGGTCAGAGCAGCAACTTTCTGAGTGTGGGGAGCATCCTGACATCCAGCTGACACCGTCCCACCGCTGGAGCCCTCAGGAGGAGGAGGAGGAGGAGGAGGAGGAGGTGAAGAGCGTCTGTCCACAGGAGGAGAAAGGAGGCCCCAGGAGGCTGAAGCACTGACTGAATGAAGGAGTGAATCCCAGAGTGTCCGTCCTCTGCACTGAGCTGAGAGAGGAGGCAGCGGCTCCTCCTCTTCCTCCTCCTCCTCCTCCTCCTCCTCCTCCTGGCAGCGCTGGGACAGGGGCGAGTGAGCATGGGACAGACAGGGAGAGAGAGGCAGTAAACAGCAGCTGATCATTATTTCTGTCAGAATAACTTTGCAGCACGCCTGCTGTGCCTCAGTCACATGACTCAGAACCACCAATCACACGCAGCGCCTGCTCTGGATGTGCTGATGCTGCGCTGATGCCTGCAAGACGCGGGTCAGGGTCACACGCCCCCCCCCCCCCCCCACACCAACCGGGCCAGAACACACGTGGCTCCAGTCAGAACCGGGTCCAGGACTCACTGAGTTACAGGTTCCCCACATGAACGGGTTCCCTGTCAGCACCTCCACATGCTGCTAAACGCTGCCGCGGTGAGGACCGTGTCTCTGAGGTTCTGCTCAGGTTCTGCTCAGGTTCTGCTCACCCCAGTGGGGTCATGGAGCAACGCAGCAATGTGGGTTAAGGTCCACCCACCGCCGGAACCGAGGGGGTGTGGAGAACCCGAGGTGGTGCTGTGGATCACTGGGTCCATGATGCTGACTTTCATCCATCAGCAGGTGGCGCCGCTCAGGTTCCTCAGATAAACAGCAGGAACCCACGCCGCCTCCATGCATGTTCTGCAGAACCTCCAGGCTGCTGCACCACCTCCTACCTCCACCTGAGAACCTCCACCATGTGAGAATCTGAGAACCTCCACCCAGGAACCTCCACCCAGAAACCTCCACCCAGAAACTTCCACCTGGGAACCTCCACCCAGGAACCTCCACCCAGAAACCTCCACCCAGGAACCTCCACCCAGGAACCTCCACCCAGGAACCTCCACCCAGAAACCTCCACCTGGGAACCTCCACCTGGGAACCTCCACCCAGGAACCTCCACCCAGGAACCTCCACCCAGAAACCTCCACCTGGGAACCTCCACCTGGGAACCTCCACCCAGAAACCTCCACCTGGGAACCTCCACCTGGGAACCTCCACCCAGGAACCTCCACCCAGGAACCTCCACCTGGGAACCTCCACCCAGAAACCTCCACCCAGAAACCTCCACCCAGGAACCTCCACCCAGAAACCTCCACCTGGGAACCTCCACCCAGGAACCTCCACCCAGAAACCTCCACCTGGGAACCTCCACCCAGAAACCTCCACCCAGAAACCTCCACCCAGAAACCTCCACCTGGGAACCTCCACCTGGGAACCTCCACCCAGGAACCTCCACCCAGAAACCTCCACCTGGGAACCTCCACCTGGGAACCTCCACCCAGGAACCTCCACCCAGGAACCTCCACCTGGGAACCTCCACCCAGAAACCTCCACCCAGAAACCTCCACCCAGGAACCTCCACCCAGGAACCTCCACCCAGAAACCTCCACCTGGGAACCTCCACCCGGGAACCTCCACCCAGAAACCTCCACCCAGAAACCTCCACCCAGGAACCTCCACCCAGGAACCTCCACCCAGGAACCTCCACCCAGAAACCTCCACCTGGGAACCTCCACCCAGGAACCTCCACCCAGGAACCTCCACCTGTAAATGATGATAAACTAGCAGGAAATAAAGAAGGTTCTGTTTATTTCTGCAGAGCTGATTCAGAACCGACATCCTGACCCACTTTAAAGGGAACGCTGTTCAGGCCGATGACCCGGTCCGGTCCGGTCCGGTCCATCCTGTCGGTTCTTATTCTGGTGAGAACCAGGAAACCCAGCAGACTGGATCTCATTGACTCCTCCTGGATGAGCATGAAACCAGAACCCTCCATCAGAACCAGAACCGGTGAGGTCAACACATTAAAACAGGCTGCAGAAAGGGCCCGTGGTTCTGGTTCTGGCGTGTTCTACCAGGCTGTGCTGCGCTCCCTGCAGCTGATGGAACCCTCCCCCACTCTGCCTGCCCCCCCGTCCATCAGCGCCGCTGAATGGGCCTGACTGCATTAGAGCGCCGGGTCGGTGAGGCGCCCGGGGCGCCGCGCTAATGTCCTGATGCGGCGCTGCTCACAGAGGCAGCGCTCTCCCTGACCGGGCCTCACTCACAGGTTCTGCTCTGACCGGGCCTCACTCACAGGTTCTGCTCTGACCGGGCCTCACTCACAGGTTCTGCTGTGACCGGGCCTCACTCACAGGTTCTGCTGTGACCGGGCCTCACTCACAGGTTCTGCTCTGACCGGGCCTCACACACAGGTTCTGCTCTGACCGGACCTCACTCACAGGTTCTGCTCTGACCGGGCCTCACTCACAGGTTCTGCTCCAATCGGGCCTCACTCACAGGTTCTGCTCTGACCGGGCCTCACTCACAGGTTCTGCCCTGACCGGGCCTCACTCACAGGTTCTGCCCTGATCGGACCTCACTCACAGGTTCTGCCCTGACCGGGCCTCACTCACAGGTTCTGCTCTGACCGGGCCTCACTCACAGGTTCTGCTCTGACCGGGCCTCACTCACAGGTTCTGCCCTGACCGGGCCTCACTCACAGGTTCTGCTCTGACCGGGCCTCACTCACAGGTTCTGCTCTGACCAGGCCTCACTCACAGGTTCTGCTCCAATCGGACCTCACTCACAGGTTCTGCTCTGACCGGGCCTCACTCACAGGTTCTGCTCCAATCGGACCTCTCACAACCGGGCTCAAAGAGCCGGCTTCACTGAACAGAACCACAGCTGTCCCCGATGAGCTTATTTTAGATCCCTGCTGCTTTATTCTTTATCCTGGGACCCGGTTCTGTAGGAACTGACGAGTCCGGTTCTGTAGGAACTGACGAGTCCGGTTCTGTAGGGACTAACGAGTCCGGTTCAGGAAGAACCGATGAGTCCAGTTTAGTAGGAACCGACGGTTCCAGTTCAGGAGGAACCGATGAGTCCAGGTTAGTAGGACCTGACAAGTCCGGTTCTGTAGGAACCGATGAGTCGGGTTCAGTCCTGAAATAAGTCTGTGAGCAGAACCTCCACCATCAGAGGACGGGAGACGCGTCTCCACAGACTAATTTCAGGCGTCAGCTGAAGAAGTGACGAGGTCAAAGATCCGGTTCTGGTTCTACAGAACCAGAACCGGAGTCAATGAGATCTGTTCTACAGAACCAGAACTCTGACTTTAGTAGACACTCTGTGCTGTGTCTGTTTGCATGGAGATAGATTTATTGTCTGTCCTCCTTAGATCCCAGCAGAACCTTCAGAACCGGGCCTGAGACGGCACGGCCCAGTCAGAACCTCAGAACCGGGTCTTGGACCTGTCCAGCAGAGACTGCTGGGCTGGTTTTTAGCTCCAGAACCAGGGTAGTGAGGAGAAAGCAGCCCCTCAGCATGATGCTGCCACCTCCGTGCTCAGGCGGTGTTGGGTCGGTTTTTCCTCCCAGCATGCACTGCTGTGTTCTGGGACATGAACCCGTAGAACCCTTCCAGAACCTTGTGTTGCTGGTGACCCGTCAGGGTGGATGAATGAGGCGCTGAAAAGGTAACGAGACACCAGAGGCTGAACTAATGTCAGCAGGCTCTGATGCCATGAATTTAACATGAGTGGCTCTGCTGGTCCAACGGACCAGAACCTTCATCGCCATTAGAACCGGACCGGTTCCTTCTGACCAGAACCTTCATCGCCATTAGAACCGGACCAGTTCATTCTGACCAGAACCTTCATCGCCATTAGAACCGGACCGGTTCCTTCTGACCAGAACCTTCATCGCCATTAGAACCGGACCGGTTCCTTCTGACCAGAACCTTCATGACCATTAGAACCGGACCGGTTCCTTCTGACCAGAACCTTCATCACCATTAGAACCGGACCGGTTCCTTCTGACCAGAACCTTCATCGCCATTAGAACCGGACCGGTTCCTTCTGACCAGAACCTTCATCACCATTAGAACCGGACCGGTTCCTTCTGACCAGAACCTTCATCACCATTAGAACCGGACTGGTTCCTTCTGACCAGAACCTTCATCGCCATTACAACCGGACCGGTTCCTTCTGACCAGAATCTTCATCACCATTAGAACCGGACCGGTTCCTTCTGACCAGGACCTTCATCATCATTAGAACCGGACCGGTTCCTTCTGACCAGAACCTTCATCACCATTAGAACCGGACCGGTTCCTTCTGACCAGAACCTTCATCATCATTAGAACCGGACCGGTTCCTTCTGACCAGAACCTTTATCGCCATTAGAACCGGACCGGTTCCTTCTGACCAGAACCTTCATCGCCATTAGAACCGGACCGGTTCCTTCTGACCAGAACCTTCATCGCCATTAGAACCGGACCGGTTCCTTCTGACCAGAACCTTCATCGCCATTAGAACCGGACCGGTTCATTCTGACCAGAACCTTCATCACCATTAGAACCGGACCGGTTCCTTCTGACCAGAACCTTCATCGCCATTAGAACCGGACCGGTTCCTTCTGACCAGAACCTTCATCATCATTAGAACCGGACCGGTTCCTTCTGACCAGAACCTTTATCGCCATTAGAACCGGACCGGTTCCTTCTGACCAGAACCTTCATCACCATTAGAACCGGACCGGTTCCTTCTGACCAGAACCTTCATCACCATTAGAACCGGCGCCGTCAGAACCGGACCGGTTCCTTCTGACCAGAACCTTCATCACCATTAGAACCGGACCGGTTCCTTCTGACCAGAACCTTCATCACCATTAGAACCGGACCGGTTCCTTCTGACCAGAACCTTTATCGCCATTAGAACCGGACCGGTTCCTTCTGACCAGAACCTTCATCGCCATTAGAACCGGACCGGTTCCTTCTGACCAGAACCTTCATCGCCATTAGAACCGGACCGGTTCATTCTGACCAGAACCTTCATCGCCATTAGAACCGGACCGGTTCATTCTGACCAGAACCTTCATCGCCATTAGAACCGGACCGGTTCCTTCTGACCAGAACCTTCATCACCATTAGAACCGGACCGGTTCCTTCTGACCAGAACCTTCATCACCATTAGAACCGGCGCCGTCAGAACCGGACCGGTTCCTTCTGACCAGAACCTTCATCACCATTAGAACCGGACCGGTTCCTTCTGACCAGAACCTTCATCACCATTAGAACCGGACCGGTTCCTTCTGACCAGAACCTTTATCACCATTAGAACCGGACTGGTTCCTTCTGACAAGAACCTTTATCACCATTAGAACCGGCGCCGTCAGAACCGGACCGGTTCCTTCTGACCAGAACCTTCATCACCATTAGAACCGGCGCCGTCAGAACCGGACCGGTTCCTTCTGACCAGAACATTCATCACCATTAGAACCGGACCGGTTCCTTCTGACCAGAACCTTTATCACCATTAGAACCGGACTGGTTCCTTCTGACAAGAACCTTCATCACCATTAGAACCGGACCGGTTCCTTCTGACCAGAACCTTCATCACCATTAGAACCGGACCGGTTCCTTCTGACCAGAACCTTCATCGCCATTAGAACCGCCGCCGTCAGAACCGGACCGGTTCCTGCTGGACCCTGAGTGTGGAGGTCAGCTGTCAGCAGGAGTCCATGTTTGGGGTCAAAACACGGCATTCTGGGAAAAAAGCTGCTCCACTAGTCATCAACCAGGATCATGCTCGTGCATGTGAGTCGTGCATGTGAGCCGTGCATGTGAGCCGTGCATGTGAGCCGTGCATGTGAGCCGTGCATGTGAGTCGTGCATGTGAGTCGTGCACGCTCACTTCAGTCTCTGTGCAGTAATGCATGGCTGCCTCGCTGCGCCTCACTGACCCTCGCTGCCTGGCTGCAGCCTCCTCCTCTTCCTCCCCCTCTTCTTCCTCCCCCTCCTCTTCCTCCTCCTCCTCCTCCCCCTCCTCTCCCCTCCCCCTCCTCCTCCCCCCCTCCCCCTCCTCCTCCTCTTCCCCCCCCCCTCCCCTCCTCCTCCTCCTCCTCCTCCTCAGAGCAGGACGCTGATGAAGAAGAGCTGCAGCTCACTGTGGCAGGGATGAATGGAGCTGCAGCTCTGGCTATCAGCTCTGGACCCGGCTGAATGCCGGTTCTGTAAGAGCCCGGTCTGAGTTCTGCTCTGTGGTCCAACAGAACAGAACAGAACCTGATATGCTGAGAAATCGATCCATCTCTATCTGACAGCGATTAGTTTTCCTGGAGGAGTTTAACCTGCAGCTCCTTCATCTTGTGCTCCTCAGAGGACCCACTCTGACCCGGGGGGCTGGTTCTGTTCAGATGACGGTACCAACCGGACCTCTGCCTCGGTTCTTTTGCTTTAATATTAAACAAAGTCCATCTTCCAGCGCCGCCTCTGGTTTTACTAAAGCCCGATTCTAAGCGATGCCCCTCCAGACAACAGGGCTCGGGTCAGAACCGGGTCGGTACCAGAGATGGGAGCAGGCTGTCCAGTGAACAGAACCAGCCAGGTGAACCAGCTCTGCAGCCAACCAGAACATCGTGGTGAGCTCGGTCCATCAGAACCATCTGGTGGTCACTCTGAGTAACTGCATCAGCCTGGTGCTGCTTCACTGTTACATTTAACACCTGATACCTGAGCTTTACCTGGACCACACCTTACCTGGACCACACCTGTCTGATACCTGAGCCTTACCTGGAACACACCTGTCTGTTACCTGAGCCTTACCTGGACCACACCTGTCTGTTACCTGAGCCTTACCTGGACCACACCTTACCCGGACCACACCTGTCTGTTACCTGGACCACACCTGTCTGTTACCTGAGCCTTACCTGGACCACACCTGTCTGTTACCTGAGCCTTACCTGGATCACACCTTACCTGGATCACACCTGTCTGACTGGGTTCTAGCTGTATAGCAGTGGTCCCACCTATCCCATCTCCACCACCTGGACCACACCTGTCTGTTACCTGAGCCTTACCTGGACCACACCTGTCTGTTACCTGAGCCTTACCTGGACCACACCTTACCTGGACCACGCCGGTCTGTTACCTAAGCCTTACCTGGAACACACCTTACATGGACCACACCTGTCTGTTACCTGAGCCTTACCTGGATCACACCTGTCTGTTACCTGAGCCTTACCTGGATCACACCTGTCTGTTACCTGAGCCTTACCTGGATCACACCTGTCTGTTACCTGAGCTTTACCTGGATCACACCTGTCTGTTACCTGAGCCTTACCTGGATCACACCTGTCTGTTACCTGAGCCTTACCTGGATCACACCTGTCTGTTACCTGAGCTTTACCTGGACCACACCTGTTGCCTGGACCACACCTGTCTGTTACCTGAGCCTTACCTGGACCACACCTTACCTGGACCACACCTGTTACCTGGATCACACCTGTTTGTTACCTGAGCCTTATCTGAATCACGCCTGTCTGTTACCTGAGCCTTACCTGGACCACACCTGTCTGTTACCTGAGCCTTACCTGGACCACACCTGTCTGTTACCTGAGCCTTATCTGAATCACGCCTGTCTGTTACCTGAGCCTTACCTGGACCACACCGGTCTGTTACCTGAGCCTTACCTGGACCACACCTGTCTGTTACCTGAGCCTTACCTGGATCACACCTGTTGCCTGGACCACACCTGTCTGACTGGGTTCTAGCTGTATAGCAGTGGTCCCACCTGTCCCATCTCCACCACCTGGACCACACTTGTCTGTTACCTGAGCCTTACCTGGATCACACCTGTCTGTTACCTGAGCCTTACCTGGATCACACCTGTCTGTTACCTGAGCCTTACCTGGACCACACCTGTCTGTTACCTGGACCACACCTGTCTGTTACCTGAGCCTTACCTGGACCACACCTTACCTGGACCACACCTTACCTGGACCACACCTGTCTGACTGGGTTCTAGCTGTATAGCAGTGGTCCCACCTGTCCCATCTCCACCACCTGGACCACACCTGTCTGTTACCTGAGCCTTACCTGGATCACACCTTACCTGGACCACACCTGCCTGACTGGGTTCTACCTGGTCACACCTGGCCCCTTTCTCACATTGTTTCCCCTGTGTCTCCTGCTGCTGGCTGCCTCACCTGTCTCCCCTCACCGTCCCGTCCCGTCCCCCCCATCCACCCCCCCCCATGGCGTACCTGTAGGGCATGCTGCTCTGCTCCATGGTGACATCACACTCCTTCAGGTAGATCTCCAGCCTGCGTCTCTCCATCAGCCTCCTGGCAGACTCCAGGATCTGAGAGGCCAGCTGCGTCTCCTCCTTCACCTCCTTCCTCCCGTTGCTCCTCTCCTGCCTCCCACAGGTTCCTCGCTTCACCTTCGGCTTCTTGGTGAACCCGTACAGCTCCTCCACGCTGAACTTCCCTCCAGCCGAAGGTCCTGCAGCTCCGGCCGCCGACGCTCGGCCCGCGAACATCGTCCCCTGGAGACGAGCCCGCACTTTGGTTCCTGCAAGTCCTGAATGGACCCGTACCGGTACCGGTACCGGTTCTGGTTCTGGTACCTGCTGCTGTCCCTGCCGGTGTCCCTTAGGTTGTCTCTGCAGCAGAAGTCCTGAATGGACCGGTTCTGGTTCTGGTTCTGGTTCTGGTACCAGCTGCTGTCCCTGCCGGTGTCCCTAAGGTTGTCTCTGCAGCAGAAGTCCTGAATGGACCGGTCCTGGTCCTGGTTCTGGTTCTGGTACCAGCTGCTGTGCCTAAGGTTCTCTCTACAGCAGAAGTCCTGAATGGACCGGTCCTGGTCCTGGTTCTGGTTCTGGTACCAGCTGCTGTGCCTAAGGTTCTCTCTACAGCAGAAGTCCTGAATGGACCAGTCCTGGTCCTGGTTCTGGTTCTGGCTCTGGTACCAGCTGCTGTCCCTGCCGGTGTCCCTAAGGTCGTCTCTGCAGCAGAAGTCCTGAATGGACCGGTACCAGTCCTGGTTCTGGTTCTGGTACCAGCTGCGGTCCCTGCGGCTGTCTCGGTGTCCGTCCACCTTCTCTGCGCGGCCGTCTCTGCTGCAGCTCCCCCGTTAATCCCGCTGCTCTAATCCCTCCAATCAGGCCCAGATGTCGGGTTTGGACCCAAAGTGCAGGAGCCGGGCCCGCTGCCCACTGCCTGAACGCAGCGTTCTGAACGTGGTTCTGGTCCAGTCTGACAGCGGCTGTATTCTGCTGCACACAGATCTGACAGACTTCTCTGGACCCGG
Organism: Fundulus diaphanus; assembly: GCA_037039145.1. Lineage (NCBI taxonomy): Eukaryota > Metazoa > Chordata > Actinopteri > Cyprinodontiformes > Fundulidae > Fundulus > Fundulus diaphanus. Next base: position 57,164,930 of record CM073131.1, on the reverse strand, counting down.
TCAGAACCAGAACCTGGTGTCTGGGGTTCTGGATGAAGCTGAACTCAGTGAGTCCCGCTGGACTCTGGTTCTGATGAGATGGTACCGTCATCTGAACCACAACAGTTCCCATCATGTAAAAGTCTGGTCCGGGTTCTGAAACCCTTCATCACACCTGGATCACAGGTCCTACAGCCGGTTCTGACCCGAGATGAGCAGGACCGGCTGCAGGACCCGCTGAAGGTTCTGCTGGTGGGAACAGACTCTGGACCCAGTTCTATTTAGCTGGAATTAAAAGTATGTGGGTTCTGTAGGAGATTCAGGTTCTGGTTCTGGCTCAGTTTGGACTGGACCAGTGGTTCTGTTTCCACCAGTTTGTGATTATTATTCCTGATTGGACCTAGAAACAGCTGAACCAGAACTGTCCTTCACGAGGTCCACTTTGTCTGGTGGTGAGTGGGACCGAGGCGGGTCCAACCGGATCCAGAACCAGAACCGTGCAGACATCATTAATGGATCAGAGGAGGATAAAGAAGAGTCCAGATCAGTCAGAACCAGCGGATGGACCTGGACCTGTCAGAATTATCCAGCTGTAGAACCAGGACCAGAACCTGAGTGGGTTCTCTGCTTTCCGCTGTGAGAATCTTGGCAGCAGCTTTCCTCCCAGATTAGACCCGATTATATCAGCGCCGGGATTATGGCGCCGACCCAAACAGCGATGGTCATCTGAGAACGTCAGAGCTCAGCAGGACAGTCTGTCTGCAGGTCAGTCTCAGCTTCCAGAACCAGCAGCCGGTCCCCAGAGCAGAACCCAGCTGATGGGGACGCCAGAACGTCCGGGTCAAAGAACCTGAGGTTCTGTAGAATCTGCAGCTGGACTCCTGAGATTACTGAGATTAATCCAGATGTTAATCAGCATTAACGAGAGGCTGACCTCTGACCTGTTACATCACCACCATCAGCCGCCCTGCAGCTGGACCGAGCCTCTGTAAGCCGACCGGACCTCGTCTCACTGTTCTGGTACCACGATCAAACCGGGCTTTTTCCATGTGTACCCACAACAATCAAGGGGAAACCTGGTTCTATTAGTCAGCCTGGGTGGTTCCAGTCACTTCCTCCTGTGTTCCTACCGGTAACTGGTTACTACCCACCCCTGGTTACTGATAATTGGTTATTATTCACCCCTGGTTACTGATAATTGGTTATTATCCACCTCTGGTTACTGATAACTGATTACTATCCACCCCTGGTTACTGATATCTGGTTATTATCCACCTCTCGTTACTGATAACTGGTTATTATCCACCTCTGGTTACTGATAACTGGTTACTACCCACCTCTGGTTACTGATAACTGATTACTATCCACCTCTGGTTACTGATATCTGGTTATTATCCACCCCTGGTTACTGATAATTGGTTATTATCCACCTCTGGTTACTGATATCTGGTTATTATTCACCCCTGGTTACTGATAATTGGTTATTATTCACCCCTGGTTACTGATTACTGGTTACTATCCACCTCTGGTTACTGATAACTGGTTACTACCCACCTCTGGTTACTGATAATTGGTTATTATCCACCTCTGGTTACTGATATCTGGTTATTATTCACCCCTGGTTACTGATAATTGGTTATTATTCACCCCTGGTTACTGATAATTGGTTATTATTCACCCCTGGTTACTGATAATTGGTTATTATTCACCCCTGGTTACTGATAACTGGTTACTACCCACCTCTGGTTACTGATAATTGGTTATTATCCACCTCTGGTTACTGATATCTGGTTATTATTCACCCCTGGTTACTGATAATTGGTTATTATTCACCCCTGGTTACTGATTACTGGTTACTATCCACCTCTGGTTACTGATAACTGGTTACTACCCACCTCTGGTTACTGATAACTGGTTACTACCCACCTCTGGTTACTGATAATTGGTTATTATCCACCTCTGGTTACTGATATCTGGTTATCATCCACCCCTGGTTACTGATAACTGGTCATTATCCACCTCTGGTTACTGATAATTGGTTATTATCCACCTCTGGTTACTGATAATTGGTTATTATCCACCTCTGGTTACTGATATCTGGTTATTATTCACCCCTGGTTACTGATAATTGGTTATTATTCACCTCTGGTTACTGATAACTGGTTATTATCCACCTCTGGTTACTGATAATTGGTTATTATCCACCTCTGGTTACTGATATCTGGTTATTATCCACCTCTGGTTACTGATAACTGATTACTATCCACCTCTGGTTACTGATATCTGGTTATTATCCACCCCTGGTTACTGATAATTGGTTATTATCCACCTCTGGTTACTGATAATTGGTTATTATCCACCTCTGGTTACTGATATCTGGTTATTATTCACCCCTGGTTACTGATAATTGGTTATTATTCACCCCTGGTTACTGATAATTGGTTATTATCCACCTCTGGTTACTGATAATTGGTTATTATCCACCTCTGGTTACTGATATCTGGTTATTATTCACCCCTGGTTACTGATAATTGGTTATTATCCACCTCTGGTTACTGATAACTGGTTATTATCCACCTCTGGTTACTGATAACTGGTTATTATCCACCTCTGGTTACTGATAACTGGTTATTATCCACCTCTGGTTACTGATATCTATTTATTATCCACCTCTGGTTACTGATAACTGGTTACTATCCACCTCTGGTTATTGATAACTGGTTATTATCCACTTCTAGTTACTGATAACTGGTTATTATCTACCTCTGGTTACTGATAACTGGTTATTATTCACCTCTGGTTACTGATAACTGGTTACTATCCAACTCTGATCACTGATTACTGGTTATTATCCACTTCTGGTTACTGATAACTGGTTATTATCCACCTCTGGTTACTGATAATTGGTTATTATCCACCTCTGGTTACTGATATCTGGTTATTATCCACCTCTGGTTACTGATAACTGATTACTATCCACCTCTGGTTACTGATATCTGGTTATTATCCACCCCTGGTTACTGATAATTGGTTATTATCCACCTCTGGTTACTGATATCTGGTTATTATTCACCCCTGGTTACTGATATCTGGTTATTATTCACCTCTGGTTACTGATAACAGGTTACTATCCAACTCTGATCACTGATTACTGGTTATTATCCACTTCTGGTTACTGATAACTGGTTATTATCCACCTCTGGTTACTGATATCTGTTTATTATCCACCTCTGGTTACTGATAACTGGTTACTACCCACCTCTGGTTATTGATAACTGGTTATTATCCACTTCTAGTTACTGATAACTGGTTATTATCTACCTCTGGTTACTGATAACTGGTTATTATTCACCTCTGGTTACTGATAACTGGTTACTATCCAACTCTGATCACTGATTACTGGTTATTATCCACTTCTGGTTACTGATAATTGGTTATTATCCACCTCTGGTTACTGATAACTGATTACTATCCACCTCTGGTTACTGATATCTGGTTATTATCCACCTCTGGTTACTGATATCTGGTTATTATCCACCTCTGGTTACTGATAACTGGTTACTATCCACCTCTGGTTATTGATAACTGGTTATTATCCACTTCTAGTTACTGATAACTGGTTATTATCTACCTCTGGTTACTGATAACTGGTTATTATTCACCTCTGGTTACTGATAACTGGTTACTATCCAACTCTGATCACTGATTACTGGTTATTATCCACTTCTGGTTACTGATAATTGGTTATTATCCACCTCTGGTTACTGATAACTGATTACTATCCACCTCTGGTTACTGATAATTGGTTATTATCCACCTCTGGTTACTGATATCTGGTTATTATCCACCTCTGGTTACTGATAACTGATTACTATCCACCTCTGGTTACTGATATCTGGTTATTATCCACCCCTGGTTACTGATAATTGGTTATTATCCACCTCTGGTTACTGATAACTGGTTATTATCTACCTCTGGTTACTGATAACTGGTTATTATTCACCTCTGGTTACTGATAACTGGTTACTATCCAACTCTGATCACTGATTACTGGTTATTATCCACTTCTGGTTACTGATAACTGGTTATTATCCACCTCTGGTTACTGATAATTGGTTATTATCCACCTCTGGTTACTGATATCTGGTTATTATCCACCTCTGGTTACTGATAACTGATTACTATCCACCTCTGGTTACTGATATCTGGTTATTATCCACCCCTGGTTACTGATAATTGGTTATTATCCACCTCTGGTTACTGATATCTGGTTATTATTCACCCCTGGTTACTGATATCTGGTTATTATTCACCCCTGGTTACTGATAATTGGTTATTATCCACCTCTGGTTACTGATAACTGGTTATTATCTACCTCTGGTTACTGATAACTGGTTATTATTCACCTCTGGTTACTGATAACTGGTTACTATCCAACTCTGATCACTGATTACTGGTTATTATCCACTTCTGGTTACTGATATCTGGTTATTATCCACCCCTGGTTACTGATAACTGATTACTATCCACCTCTGGTTACTGATAACTGATTACTATCCACCTCTGGTTACTGATAATTGGTTATTATCCACCTCTGGTTACTGATATCTGGTTATTATTCACCCCTGGTTACTGATAATTGGTTATTATCCACCTCTGGTTACTGATAATTGGTTATTATCCACCTCTGGTTACTGATATCTGGTTATTATTCACCCCTGGTTACTGATAACTGATTACTATCCACCTCTGGTTACTGATATCTGGTTATTATCCACCCCTGGTTACTGATATCTGATTACTATCCACCTCTGGTTACTGATAACTGATTACTATCCACCTCTGGTTACTGATAACTGATTACTATCCACCCCTGGTTACTGATAATTGGTTATTATCCACCCCTGGTTACTGATAACTGATTACTATCCACCTCTGGTTACTGATAACTGATTACTATCCACCTCTGGTTACTGATAACTGGTTATTATCCACCTCTGGTTACTGATATCTGTTTATTATCCACCTCTGGTTACTGATAACTGGTTACTATCCACCTCTGGTTATTGATAACTGGTTATTATCCACCTCTGGTTACTGATAACTGGTTACTATCCAACTCTGATCACTGATTACTGGTTATTATCCACCTCTGGTTACTGATAACTGGTTATTATCCACCTCTGGTTACTGATATCTGTTTATTATCCACCTCTGGTTACTGATAACTGGTTATTATCCACCTCTGGTTACTGATAACTGGTTATTATCCACCTCTGGTTACTGATAACTGGTTATTATCCACCTCTGGTTATTGATAACTGGTTATTATCCACCTCTGGTTACTGATAACTGGTTATTATCCACCTCTGGTTACTGATAACTGGTTATTATCCACCTCTGGTTACTGATAACTGGTTATTATCCACCTCTGGTTACTGATATCTGTTTATTATCCACCTCTGGTTACTGATAACTGGTTATTATCCACCTCTGGTTACTGATAACTGGTTATTATCCACCTCTGGTTACTGATAACTGGTTATTATCCACTTCTGGTTACTGATAACTGATTACTATCCACCTCTGGTTACTGATAATTGGTTAATATCCACCTCTGGTTACTGATAACTGGTTATTATCCACCTCTGATTACTGATAATTGGTTATAATTCACCTCTGGTTACTGATAACTGGTCATTATCCACCTCTGGTTACTGATAACTGGTTACTATCCACCTCTGGTTACTGATAACTGGTTACTACCCACCTCTGGTTACTGATAAGCAGTTACCAGTCACCTCTGTTTTTGGCCGGTTTTGTTGGCCGATATATATAGCACCTTCTGGACTGGGCTGACCCAACCATGCTGGACTCGGACCACGTTCTGCACCAATAACCACAGAACCATGAAAAGGATCCCACCAGTTTTAATAAACACAGAGTTCTGTTGAAAATACAAAACAACTTAATAAATACAAGAAACCTGACCCAAACTCCTGATCCGGTTCTGCTGATCCAGTCCTCCTCCTGCCTGTGTTCTGCTCCAGGTTACCAGTTCTCCAGACTTCCTGATGTTCTGAAGTAGACGCTGGTTGGTCAGTCCAGGCAACGGTTTTGACCTCTGACCTCAGGAGGATTCTGGACAGGACTGTGAGAACTGGACCGGGGGTTTGGGTCGGTACTGACACAGCGTGGTGCGTTCAGGCGGCCCGCGGGCTGTAGTAGGGCAGAGAGCGGATGAAGGAGTCCAGTCTGCTGCTGAACAGCTCGCTGTCCAGCGTCTGGGAGGACGGACACAGCGGGTTCTTCACGATCAGCTCCACATACAGCTGAAACACAGAACCACACCAGAACTCAGGTTCTGCTCCTGCCTGCAGCATTTTAAACAAGAGGTTTAAAACTCTTTAAAGGTGCTTCTGGTGCTGAATGTCTATTAAAGGCGCTGCACGTCTATTTAAAGGCGCTGCACGTCTATTAAAGGTGCTGCACGTGCTGCACAAAAAAAAAAAAAAGGTGCTGCACGTCTATTTAAGGCGCTGTACGTCTATTAAAGGTGCTGCACGTCTATTTAAAGGTGCTGCACGTCTATTAAAGGTGCTGCACGTCTGTTTAAAGGCGCTGCAGGATTATTTAAAGGTGCTGCACGTCTATTTAAAGGTGCTGCACGTCTATTAAAGGCGCTGCACGTCTATTTAAAGGTGCTGCACGTCTATTTAAATGTGCTGCACGTCTATTTAAAGGTGCTGCACGTCTATTAAAGGCGCTGCAGGATTATTTAAAGGTGCTGCACGTCTATTTAAAGGTGCTGCAGGATTATTTAAAGGTGCTGCACGTCTATTTAAAGGCGCTGCACGTCTATTTAAAGGCGCTGCACGTCTGTTTAAAGGTGCTGCACGTCTATTTAAAGGTGCTGCACGTCTATTTAAAGGTGCTGCACGTCTATTTAAAGGTGCTGCAGGATTATTTAAAGGTGCTGCACGTCTATTTAAAGGCGCTGCAGGATTATTTAAAGGTGCTGCACGTCTATTTAAAGGCGCTGCACGTCTATTTAAAGGCGCTGCACGTCTGTTTAAAGGTGCTGCAGGATTATTTAAAGGTGCTGCACATCTATTTAAAGGTGCTGCACGTCTATTTAAAGGTGCTGCATGTCTATTTAAAGGTGCTGCACGTCTATTTAAAGGTGCTGCACGTCTATTTAAAGGTGCTGCACGTCTATTTAAAGGTGCTGCACGTCTATTTAAAGGTGCTGCACGTCTATTTAAGGTGCTGCACGTCTATTTAAGGTGCTGCACGTCTGTTTAAAGGTGCTGCAGGATTATTTAAAGGTGCTGCACATCTATTTAAAGGTGCTGCAGGATTATTTAAAGGTGCTGCACGTCTATTTAAGGCGCTGCACGTCTGTTTAAAGGTGCTGCACGTCTATTTAAAGGCGCTGCAGGATTATTTAAAGGTGCTGCACGTCTATTTAAGGTGCTGCACGTCTATTTAAAGGTGCTGCAGGATTATTTAAAGGTGCTGCACGTCTATTTAAAGGTGCTGCACGTCTATTTAAAGGCGCTGCACGTCTATTTAAAGGTGCTGCACGTCTGTTTAAAGGCGCTGCACGTCTATTTAAGGTGCTGCACGTCTATTTAAGGTGCTGCACGTCTATTTAAGGTGCTGCACGTCTGTTTAAAGGTGCTGCAGGATTATTTAAAGGTGCTGCACATCTATTTAAAGGTGCTGCAGGATTATTTAAAGGTGCTGCACGTCTATTTAAGGCGCTGCACGTCTATTTAAGGCGCTGCACGTCTGTTTAAAGGTGCTGCACGTCTATTTAAAGGCGCTGCAGGATTATTTAAAGGTGCTGCACGTCTATTTAAGGTGCTGCACGTCTATTTAAAGGTGCTGCAGGATTATTTAAAGGTGCTGCACGTCTATTTAAAGGCGCTGCAGGATTATTTAAAGGTGCTGCACGTCTATTTAAGGTGCTGCACGTCTGTTTAAAGGTGCTGCAGGATTATTTAAAGGTGCTGGACGTCTATTTAAGGCGCTGGACGTCTATTTAAGGCGCTGCACGTCTGTTTAAAGGTGCTGCAGGTCTATTTCTTGTCCTTCCAGAACAACAGAACCAGCGCATCTCTTCATTCCGCTGCTGTGCCGTCTTGAGGAACGTGTTTGCCACTAACGTAACCCAACAGGTCAGGATTCATCCACACACTGAGGACGTGTGAGACAGATGACAGAGAAGCTCATTAAGGTTCAGATTTCTGAACCAATCAAAATGCTTCAGGCCTCCTTCAGGACGTTTAAAGCTGTAAATAAAGCCGTGGGGCTGCAGGTAAAGGTTTCTTACGTTGCTGTAAATGTGCTGCAGAGTGTCTCTGGCGTTGCTCACTGACAGATCCGTGTTCATCACAAACATCAGGCCGCTCGCCGTCTCGTAGTAGTGGAGACGGTACTTACTGGTCTGGAAGGACAGGAAGCCGTCCTTCCTGAGAACAAGGTGGTGTTAAGGACCCCAGGCTGACAGACATGTGGAACGCAGACAGGTGGGAGACAGACAGGTGGGAGACAGACATGTGGGACGCAGACAGGTGGGAGGCAGACAGGTGTGAGGCGGATGAAAAAGGATACATGTCCTGGGGAGACATCTTGCTGACAAATGATCTGATGGAGAACAGCATGCCGTACATCAGCTTGAACTCCTGCAGAGACAAACAGAGGCTGGTGAGCGGCTGATTGGTTGCTGGTTTGTCTGTTTCTGGGCGTGACGTCACCTCATCCTTAGAGATCCCCGCCTGCTTCTTCCGGTTCCACTCGTTATAAAACAAACAGCTCCCATTCCGGTCAAATATGTACAGGTTATGAACCGTCATCTACAGGACAGACACAAAGATTTCCTTAAAATTAACCAACCAACCAATTAACCAATCAGAAAGGTGGAAACTGTCAGACTAAATAGTGCCGAATCAAAGTTCTCCTTCTATAGGTCAACAATAGTCATAACTGTTTTTTTGTACACTACCACTCCTGTGTTTTCGTTACAGTTTTAAACGCTGGATTTAAAATGTGACGTTTTTTAAACGGAGTCTGGTACCCAGCAGCGGCCAGGTGACGCTTAAAGGTCAGAAAATCGATTTAAATCCAATAATTTAGGCTAAACTTGCCTCAAGATAAAGTTAGATTGACCCTGAAACTAAATCATGATATGATTCAAACATAAGCCTCAAAATTAACAACAATCAGAGCAGTTTAAATCGGGATCGGTGTTTACCTTCTCTTCCTGTCTCCGTCAGGACCTCACCTCACAGCTGTTCACTCACATGCCTGACCAAAAGCTTTCTCAGCGGGATGCAGTGAGAATTACCGCCGCATTTTTAAACATGTGGTAGAAAACTATGTTATGAACCCCGAACCTCATATTTGTGATTTTGTTTAGCAGGTTCCAACCCAGTGCCTGATGAAAATGAATTAAATCCCGGCGATATCTGCGGACACCTCTCCCTCCTCCGCTCAGTGTAACACACAGAGAAACATGGCGGCCGCAGCGTCTATGATGCCGATCTTTGGTCAGCAGATTTCTGCCAGAAGCGACCTGGTTCCGGACTGGACCCGGGAGGAAGTCAGCACCGGGGTAGGTGCAGGACCGGTGGGCCAGGAGGGCTGGTTCCGGGCTCGGTTCGGTTCTTGGTCCGGTAGTTGTAGGTCAGAACGTGTGGCAGAATGAGACAGCAGAACTGCGGCAGCTAGCTGTGGCTAACGTTAGCTCCCGCTGTTTAATTAAAGACGACTAAACAAAGTACCGGACCGGTCCAGGAGGAATCCGTGGTTCGGTCTGGGCCGCTCCATGGTTCCGGTAGCTGCTCCGGTTCAGCGGAGCTCCAGAGGCTGGTGTCGGTGTTTCCATCATCGGACAGATCAGGGTTGTCTGATTATGAGAATTAGCTTTTTATTCAATGATCCCAGCATCAGACATGAATACACGCCGTAAAATAAACCTTAATAAACTTAATTAATCCTAGTTAAACATAATTAAACTTCATTAATCCTCATTAAACATAATTAAACATCAATAAACCTAATTAAGCCTCACTGAGGCTCCGGCGGTGGTGAATAACGGGCTTTGTCCGGTAACGGATGCAGCAGTCGCCCCGGTTGATGCTTCCATCATCGGACAGAACCGGTTTACTCCCTGGTGGTGACCTGCTGTCCGATAATTACCCATCTGGCCAAAGGAACCCGTTCTAGAAGCTGGAGGTGGACCCAGGCTCGGTTCTGCGGTCCGGTTCTGCGGTCCGGTTCTGGGTTCCGCTGAGTGATGAGGTGTGTGTGTGTTTCAGACCACCATCATGGCGGTGGAGTATGACGGAGGAGTTGTGATCGGCGCAGACTCCCGGACCACCACGGGGTGAGACAACAGGGAGGTGTTCACTGATTGGTTACCTGCCGCCAGGTGAGCTCACCTGTCCTCTCTCTCCCCCCTCAGAGCTTACATCGCCAACAGAGTGACGGACAAACTGACCCGGATCCACGACAAGATCTACTGCTGCAGGTGGGTTCTGATGCTCCTCTGAGCGGGTCCAGGACCCGGTCCAGAGTTCTGTTGCAGCTGCTCCTTCGTCCCTTCAGTCCAGTTTGACCCGGTCCGGTCCGGTCCACGTCCCGGTTCTACCTGGAGTTTGTGTGTGTTTCAGGTCCGGTTCCGCTGCAGACACCCAGGCCATCGCTGAAGTGGTCTCCTACCAGCTGGGCTTCCACAGGTAACTGGTTCTGATGTCCGAGTCGGACCCGGAGGTGAACCTCCTGTCAGGAAGCAGGTTTCTCAGGGTTCTGGGCTCTGGTGGTACCTGGTTCTGATGAGGGGGCTCTGGGTGGTGGTTCTGATGAGGGGGCTGTGGGTTCTGGTGGTACCTGGTTCTGATCAGGGGGCTGTGGGTTCTGGTGGTACCTGGTTCTGATGAGGGGGCTGTGGGTTCTGGGTGGTTGTTCTGATGAAGGGTCTTTGGGTTCTGGCGGGTGGTTCTAATGGGGGGTCTCTGGGTTCTGGTGGTAACTGGTTCTGATGAAGGGAGCTGTGGGCTCTGGTGGTACCTGGTTCTGATGAGGGGGCTCTGGGTGGTGGTTCTGATGAGGGAGCTGTGGGTTCTGGTGGTATCTGGTTCTGATGAGGGGGCTCTGGGTGGTGGTTCTGATGAGGGGGCTGTGGGTTCTGATGGTACCTGGTTCTGATGAGGTGGCTGTGGGTTCTGGGTGGTGGTTCTAATGAAGGGTCTCTGGGTTCTGGCGGGTGGTTCTGACGGGGGTCCTTGGATTCTGGTGGTTCCTGGTTCTAAAGAGTGGGCTGTGGGTTCTGGTGGTACCTGGTTCTGATGAGGGGGCTCTGGGTGGTGGTTCTGATGAGGGGGCTGTGGGTTCTGGTGGTACCTGGTTCTGATGAAGGGTCTCTGAGTTCTGGCGGGTGGTTCTGATGAGGGGGCTGTGGGTTCTGGGTGGTGGTTCTGATGAGGGGGCTGTGGGTTCTGGCGGGTGGTTCTGACAGGGGTCCTGGTTCTGGTGGTACCTGGTTCTGACTGTCTCCCTCCCCCCCAGCATCGAGCTGGAGGAGCCCCCCCTGGTGGAGACGGCAGCTAGCCTGTTCAGAGCTAGCTGCTACCGCTACAGGGAGGAGCTGATGGGGGGTCCCTGTGTTCTGGGTGGTGGTTCTGATGGGGGGGTCTCTGGGTTCTGGTGGTACCTGGTTCTGACTCTCTCCCTCCCCCCAGCATCGAGCTGGAGGAGCCCCCCCTGGTGGAGACGGCGGCCAACCTGTTCAGAGCTAGCTGCTACCGCTACAGGGAGGAGCTGATGGGGGTCTCTGGGTTCTGGCGGGTGGTTCTGATGGGGTCTCTGGGTTCTGGTGGTACCTGGTTCTGACTCTCTCCCTCCCCCCAGCATCGAGATGGAGGAGCCCCCCCTGGTGGAGACAGCAGCCAACCTGTTCAGAGCTAGCTGCTACCACTACAGGGAGGAGCTGATGGGGGGTCCCTGTGTTCTGGCAGGTGGTTCTAATGGGGGGTCTCTGGATTCTGGTGGTTCCTGGTTCTGACTCTCTCCCTCCCCCCCAGCATCGAGCTGGAGGAGCCCCCCCTGGTGGAGACAGCAGCCAACCTGTTCAGAGCTAGCTGCTACCGCTACAGGGAGGAGCTGATGGGGGGTCCCTGTGTTCTGGCAGGTGGTTCTAATGGGGGGTCTCTGGGTTCTGGTGGTACCTGGTTCTGACTCTCTCCCTCCCCCCAGCATCGAGATGGAGGAGCCCCCCCTGGTGGAGACAGCAGCCAACCTGTTCAGAGCTAGCTGCTACCGCTACAGGGAGGAGCTGATGGGGGTCTCTGGGTTCTGGGTGGTGGTTCTAATGGGGGGTCTCTGGATTCTGGTGGTTCCTGGTTCTGACTCTCTCCCTCCCCCCCAGCATCGAGCTGGAGGAGCCCCCCCTGGTGGAGACAGCAGCCAACCTGTTCAGAGCTAGCTGCTACCGCTACAGGGAGGAGCTGATGGGGGTCTTTGGGTTCTGGGTGGTGGTTCTAATGGGGGGTCTCTGGATTCTGGTGGTTCCTGGTTCTGACTCTCTCCCTCCCCCCCAGCATCAAGCTGGAGGAGCCCCCCCTGGTGGAGACGGCAGCCAACCTGTTCAGAGCTAGCTGCTACCGCTACAGGGAGGAGCTGATGGGGGTCTCTGGGTTCTGGCGGGTGGTTCTGACGGGGGTCCCTGGGTTCTGGTGGTTACTGGTTCTGATGAGGGGGCTGTGGGTTCTGGATGGTGGTTCTGATGAAGGGTCTCTGGGTTCTGGCGGGTGGTTCTGACGGGGGTCCCTGGGTTCTGGTGGTTCCTGGTTCTAATGGGGGTCTCTGGGTTCTGGGTGGTGGTTCTGATGGGGTCTCTGGGTTCTGGTGGTACCTGGTTCTGACTCTCTCCCTCCCCCCCAGCATCGAGCTGGAGGAGCCCCCCCTGGTGGAGACGGCGGCCAACCTGTTCAGAGCTAGCTGCTACCGCTACAGGGAGGAGCTGATGGGGGTCTCTGGGTTCTGGGTGGTGGTTCTAATGGGGGGTCTCTGGATTCTGGTGGTTCCTGGTTCTGACTCTCTCCCTCCCCCCCCCCAGCATCGAGCTGGAGGAGCCCCCCCTGGTGGAGACGGCGGCCAACCTGTTCAGAGCTAGCTGCTACCGCTACAGGGAGGAGCTGATGGCGGGGATCCTGGTGGCCGGCTGGGACCGCAGGAAGGGAGGACAGGTGGGTCACACGGCTCCGTCCGGGCCTCCGTCTCCTGGTTCTGGTCCCGTCTGACTCCACCTGTGTGTCTCAGGTGTACTGCGTTCCTATCGGCGGCATGCTGGTGCGGCAGCCCGTGGCGGTGGGCGGCAGCGGCAGCACCTACGTCTACGGCTTCATGGACTCCAACTACAAGGCGGGACTGAACAAGGACCAGTGTCTGGAGCTGACTGCCTCAGGTAGAGCCCGCTGCAGGGCATGCTGGGAGCTGTAGTCCTGCGGGTGTGATGACTCTGTGTCTGTTGCAGCGCTGTCTCTGGCCATGGAGAGGGACGGCTCCAGCGGGGGCGTCATCAGGCTGGCCTCCATCTCTGAGGAGGGCGTGGAGCGACGCGTCCTCCTGGGAAACCAGCTCCCCAAGTTCTCCACCCACTGAGCGTGCTTCTTCTGTTTGTGTTAGCGCAGCATTGTCAATAAAGCTTTCAGTCCGTCACTCGGCTGTCTGTGGCTCTTTGTCTGACCTGAGGGGGGGGGGGGGTCAGGAGTCCTCCGCCAGAGAAGGGAGAGCGGTGATCAGAGGTGTCTGAGGAGTCTGTAAGGAGGTAGGAAAAGGAGCCTGGGTGCTTCCTACCATAGCTCCTTTAGCTTAGTACCCTCACCACAGTGCTAAGGAGCTATAAGGCTTCCCACAATGCTTTGCGTGTCCTGACGCGTCAGCACAGCCCCCCTCATGGAGATCAACTAAAATGTCCGAAGAGCAGAGAGCGCTGCTTACCCTTTGACTCACTACCTGGCCTGTTGTTCCAAGAGGGTCAGGCTGAAGGTTCAGAGACCTCTGGTCCTCATGAGGGTCAGGCTGAAGGTTCAGAGACCTCTGCTCCTCATGAGGGTCAAGGTTCAGAGACCTCTGGTCCTCATCAGGGTGAAGGGTCAGAGACCTCTGGTCCTCATCAGGGTCAAGGTTCAGAGACATCTGGTCCTCATCAGGGTCAAGGTTCAGAGACCTCTGGTCCTCATGAGGGTCAGGCTGAAGGTTCAGAGACCTCTGGTCCTCATCAGGGTCAAGGTTCAGAGACCTCTGGTTCTCATCAGGGTGAAGGTTCAGAGACCTCTGGTCCTCATGAGGGTCAGGCTGAAGGTTCAGAGACCTCTGGTCCTCATCAGGGTCAAGGTTCAGAGACCTCTGATCCTCATCAGGGTCAAGGTTCAGAGACCTCTGGTCCTCATCAGAGTGAAGGTTCAGAGACCTCTGGTCCTCATCAGAAACATGGAGTCAGAAATGTGGAGGACGGAGTCAGAAACATGGAGGACGGAATCAGAAACATGGAGGACGGAGTCAGAAACACGGAGGATGGAGTCAGAAACACAGAGGATGGAGTAAGAAACATGGAGTGATAAACATGGAGTCAGAAACATGGAGGATGGAGTCAGAAACGTGGAGGATGGAGTCAGAAACATGGAGGATGGAGTCAGAGACATGGAGGATGGAGTCAGAGACATGGAGTCAGAAACATGGAGGTTGGAGTCAGAAACGTGGAGGATGTGACTAAAGCTCTCAGCTTGCATTTCTGACTCCATCCTCCACGTTTTTGACTCCATCCTCCATGTTTCTGACTCCATGTTTATCACTCCATGTTTCTTACTCCATCCTCTGTGTTTCTGACTCCATCCTCCGTGTTTCTGACTCCATCCTCCATGTTTCTGATTCCGTCCTCCATGTTTCTGACTCCGTCCTCCACATTTCTGACTCCATGTTTCTGACTCCATGTTTCTGACTCCATCCTCCATGTTTCTGACTCCATCCTCCATGTTTATGACTCCATCCTCCACGTTTCTGACTCCATCCTCCATGTTCCTGACTCCGTCCTCCATGTTTCTGACTTCATCCTCCATGTTTCTGACTCCATCCTCTATGTTTCTGACTCCATCCTCCACATTTCTGCCTCCATCCTCCACGTTTCTGACTCCATCCTCCACATTTCTGACTCCACGTTTATCACTCCATGTTTCTTACTCCATCCTCCATGTCTCTGACTCCATCCTCCATGTTTCTGACTCCATCCTCCACATTTCTGACTCCATGTTTCTGACTCCATCCTCCATGTTTCTGACTCCATCCTCCACGTTTCTGACTCCAACCTCCATGTTTCTGACTCCATGTTTCTGACTCCATCCTCCACGTTTCTGACTCCATCCTCCACGTTTCTGACTCCATCCTCCATGTTTCTGACTCCATCCTCCATGTTTCTGACTCCGTCCTCCATGTTTCTGACTCCATCCTCCACATTTCTGACTCCATCCTCCATGTTTATGACTCCATCCTCCATGTTTATGACTCCATCCTCCACGTTTCTGACTCCATCCTCCACATTTCTGACTCCACGTTTCTGACTCCATGTTTCTTACTCCATCCTCTGTGTTTCTGACTCCATCCTCCGTGTTCTGACTCCATCCTCCATGTTTCTGACTCCATGTCTCTGACTCCATCCTCCATGTCTCTGACTCCATCCTCCATGTTTCTGACTCCATCCTCCACATTTCTGACTCCATGTTTCTGACTCCATCCTCCATGTTTCTGACTCCATCCTCCACGTTTCTGACTCCAACCTCCATGTTTCTGACTCCATGTCTCTGACTCCATCCTCCATGTCTCTGACTCCATCCTCCATGTTTCTGACTCCATCCTCCACGTTTCTGACTCCATCCTCCATGTTTCTGACTCCATGCTCCGTTTCTGACTCCATCCTCCATGTTTCTGACTCCATCCTCCATGTTTCTGACTCCATCCTCCATGTTTCTGACTCCATCCTCCATGTTTTTGACTCCATCCTCTATGTTTTTGACTCCATCCTCCATGTTTCTGACTCTATCCTCCATGTTTCTGACTCCATCCTCCACGTTTCTGACTCCATCCTCCACATTTCTGACTCCACGTTTATGACTCCATGTTTCTTACTCCATCCTCTGTGTTTCTGACTCCATCCTCCACGTTTCTGACTCCAACCTCCATGTTTCTGACTCCATGTCTCTGACTCCATCCTCCATGTTTCTGACTCCATCCTCCACGTTTCTGACTCCATCCTCCATGTTTTTGACTCCATCCTCCATGTTTTTGACTCCATCCTCCATGTTTCTGACTCTATCCTCCATGTTTCTCACTCCATCCTCCACATTTCTGACTCCATCCTCCACATTTCTGACTCCATCCTCCATGTTTATGACTCCATCCTCCATGTTTATGACTCCATCCTCCACGTTTCTGACTCCATCCTCCACATTTCTGACTCCACGTTTATGACTCCATGTTTCTTACTCCATCCTCTGTGTTTCTGACTCCATCCTCCATGTTTCTGACTCCATTCTCCATATTTATGACTCCATCCTCCATTGTTTATGACTCCATCCTCCATGTTTATGACTCCATCCTCCACGTTTCTAACTCCATCCTCCGTGTTTCTGACTCCATCCTCCATGTTTCTGATTCCGTCCTCCATGTTTCTTACTCCATCCTCCATGTTTCTGACTCCGTCCTCCATGTTTCTGACTCCGTCCTCCACATTTCTGACTCCATGTTTCTGACTCCATCCTCCATGTTTCTGACTCCATCCTCCACATTTCTGACTCCATCCTCCACGTTTCTGACTCCATCCTCCACATTTCTGACTCCATGTTTATCACTCCATGTTTCTTTCTCCATCCTCTGTGTTTCTGACTCCATCCTCCGTGTTTCTGACTCCATCCTCCATCTTTCTGACTCCATGTCTCTGACTCCATCCTCCATGTCTCTGACTCCATCCTCCATGTTTCTGACTCCATCCTCCACGTTTCTGACTCCAACCTCCATGTTTCTGACTCCATGTCTCTGACTCCATCCTCCATGTCTCTGACTCCATCCTCCATGTTTCTTACTCCATCCTCTGTGTTTCTGACTCCATCCTCCATGTTTCTGACTCCATTCTCCATATTTATGACTCCATCCTCCATTGTTTATGACTCCATCCTCCATGTTTATGACTCCATCCTCCACGTTTCTAACTCCATCCTCCGTGTTTCTGACTCCATCCTCAATGTTTCTGATTCCGTCCTCCATGTTTCTTTCTCCATCCTCTGTGTTTCTGACTCCATCCTCCATGTTTCTGACTCCATGTCTCTGACTCCATCCTCCATGTCTCTGACTCCATCCTCCATGTTTCTGATTCCATCCTCCACATTTCTGACTCCATGTTTCTGACTCCATCCTCCATGTTTCTGACTCCATCCTCCACGTTTCTGACTCCAACCTCCATGTTTCTGACTCCATGTCTCTGACTCCATCCTCCATGTCTCTGACTCCATCCTCCATGTCTCTGACTCCATCCTCCATGTTTCTGACTCCAACCTCCATGTTTCTGACTCCATCCTCCACGTTTCTGATTCCATCCTCCGTGTTTCTGACTCCATCCTCCACGTTTCTGACTCCATCCTCCACATTTCTGACTCCATCCTCAATGTTTCTGACTCCATCCTCCATGTTTCTGACTCCATCCTCCATGTTTCTGACTCCATCCTCCATGTTTTTGACTCCATCCTCCATGTTTTTGACTCCATCCTCCATGTTTTTGACTCCATCCTCCATGTTTCTTACTCCATCCTCTGTGTTTCTGACTCCATCCTCCATGTTTCTGACTCCATCCTCCACGTTTCTGACTCCATCCTCCATGTTTCTGACTCCATCCTCCATGTTTCTGATTCCGTCCTCCATGTTTCTTACTCCATCCTCCATGTTTCTGACTCCATCCTCCACATTTCTGACTCCATGTTTCTGACTCCATCCTCCATTGTTTATGACTCCATCCTCCACGTTTCTGACTCCATCCTCCATGTTTATGACTCCATCCTCCACATTTCTGACTCCACGTTTATGACTCCATGTTTCTTACTCCATCCTCTGTGTTTCTGACTCCATCCTCCGTGTTTCTGACTCCATCCTCCATGGTTCTGACTCCATCCTCCATATTTATGACTCTATCCTCCATTGTTTATGACTCCATCCTCCATATTTATGACTCTATCCTCCATTGTTTATGACTCCATCCTCCATGTTTATGACTCCATCCTCCACGTTTCTAACTCCATCCTCCGTGTTTCTGACTCCATCCTCCATGTTTCTGACTTCATCCTCCATGTTTCTGACTCCATCCTCTATGTTTCTGACTCCATCCTCCGTGTTTCTGACTCCATCCTCCATGTTTCTGATTCCGTCCTCCATGTTTCTTACTCCATCCTCCATGTTTCTGACTCCGTCCTCCACATTTCTGACTCCATCCTCCACGTTTCTGACTCCATCCTCCACGTTTCTGACTCCATCCTCCATGTTTCTGACTCCATCCTCCATGTTTCTGACTCCATCCTCCATGTTTTTGACTCCATCCTCCACGTTTTTGACTCGATCCTCCATGTTTCTGACTCTATCCTCCATGTTTCTGACTCCATCCTCCACATTTCTGACTCCATCCTCCACATTTCTGACTCCACGTTTATGACTCCATGTTTCTTACTCCATCTTCTGTGTTTCTGACTCCATCCTCCGTGTTTCTGACTCCATCCTCCATGTTTCTGACTCCATCCTCCATATTTATGACTCCATCCTCCATTGTTTATGACTCCATCCTCCATGTTTCTGATTCCGTCCTCCATGTTTCTTACTCCGTCCTCCATGTTTCTGACTCCATCCTCCACATTTCTGACGCCATGTTTCTGACTCCATCCTCCATTGTTTCTGACTCCATCCTCCACGTTTCTGACTCCATCCTCCATGTTCCTGACTCCGTCCTCCATGTTTCTGACTTCATCCTCCATGTTTCTGACTCCATCCTCTATGTTTCTGACTCCATCCTCCACATTTCTGCCTCCATCCTCCACGTTTCTGACTCCATCCTCCACATTTCTGACTCCACGTTTATCACTCCATGTTTCTTACTCCATCCTCCATGTCTCTGACTCCATCCTCCATGTTTCTGACTCCATCCTCCACATTTCTGACTCCATGTTTCTGACTCCATCCTACATGTTTCTGACTCCATCATCCACGTTTCTGACTCCAACCTCCATGTTTCTGACTCCATGTTTCTGACTCCATCCTCCACGTTTCTGACTCCATCCTCCACGTTTCTGACTCCATCCTCCATGTTTCTGACTCCATCCTCCATGTTTCTGACTCCCTCCTCCATGTTTCTGACTCCATCCTCCACATTTCTGACTCCATCCTCCATGTTTATGACTCCATCCTCCATGTTTATGACTCCATCCTCCACGTTTATGACTCCATCCTCCACATTTCTGACTCCACGTTTCTGACTCCATGTTTCTTACTCCATCCTCTGTGTTTCTGACTCCATCCTCCGTGTTTCTGACTCCATCCTCCATGTTTCTGACTCCATGTCTCTGACTCCATCCTCCATGTCTCTGACTCCATCCTCCATGTTTCTGACTCCATCCTCCACATTTCTGACTCCATGTTTCTGACTCCATCCTCCATGTTTCTGACTCCATCCTCCACGTTTCTGACTCCAACCTCCATGTTTCTGACTCCATGTCTCTGACTCCATCCTCCATGTCTCTGACTCCATCCTCCATGTTTCTGACTCCATCCTCCACGTTTCTGACTCCATCCTCCATGTTTCTGACTCCATGCTCCGTTTCTGACTCCATCCTCCATGTTTCTGACTCCATCCTCCATGTTTCTGACTCCATCCTCCATGTTTCTGACTCCATCCTCCATGTTTTTGACTCCATCCTCTATGTTTTTGACTCCATCCTCCATGTTTCTGACTCTATCCTCCATGTTTCTGACTCCATCCTCCACATTTCTGACTCCATCCTCCATGTTTATGACTCCATCCTCCATGTTTATGACTCCATCCTCCATGTTTATGACTCCATCCTCCACGTTTCTGACTCCATCCTCCACATTTCTGACTCCACGTTTATGACTCCATGTTTCTTACTCCATCCTCTGTGTTTCTGACTCCAACCTCCACGTTTCTGACTCCAACCTCCATGTTTCTGACTCCATGTCTCTGACTCCATCCTCCATGTTTCTGACTCCATCCTCCACGTTTCTGACTCCATCCTCCATGTTTTTGACTCCATCCTCCATGTTTTTGACTCCATCCTCCATGTTTCTGACTCTATCCTCCATGTTTCTGACTCCATCCTCCATGTTTATGACTCCATCCTCCATGTTTATGACTCCATCCTCCACGTTTCTGACTCCATCCTCCACATTTCTGACTCCACGTTTATGACTCCATGTTTCTTACTCCATCCTCTGTGTTTCTGACTCCATCCTCCACGTTTCTGACTCCAACCTCCATGTTTCTGACTCCATGTCTCTGACTCCATCCTCCATGTTTCTGACTCCATCCTCCACGTTTCTGACTCCATCCTCCATGTTTTTGACTCCATCCTCCATGTTTTTGACTCCATCCTCCATGTTTCTGACTCTATCCTCCATGTTTCTGACTCCATCCTCCACATTTCAGACTCCATCCTCCACATTTCTGACTCCATCCTCCATGTTTATGACTCCATCCTCCATGTTTATGACTCCATCCTCCACGTTTCTGACTCCATCCTCCACATTTCTGACTCCACGTTTATGACTCCATGTTTCTTACTCCATCCTCTGTTTCTGACTCCATCCTCCATGTTTCTGACTCCATTCTCCATATTTATGACTCCATCCTCCATTGTTTATTACTCCATCCTCCATGTTTATGACTCCATCCTCCACGTTTCTAACTCCATCCTCCGTGTTTCTGACTCCATCCTCCATGTTTCTGATTCCGTCCTCCATGTTTCTTACTCCATCCTCCATGTTTCTGACTCCGTCCTCCATGTTTCTGACTCCGTCCTCCACATTTCTGACTCCACGTGTATCACTCCATGTTTCTTACTCCATCCTCCATGTCTCTGACTCCATCCTCCATGTTTCTGACTCCATCCTCCACATTTCTGACTCCATGTTTCTGACTCCATCCTCCATGTTTCTGACTCCATCCTCCACGTTTCTGACTCCAACCTCCATGTTTCTGACTCCATGTTTCTGACTCCATCCTCCACGTTTCTGACTCCATCCTCCACGTTTCTGACTCCATCCTCCATGTTTCTGACTCCATCCACCATGTTTCTGACTCCGTCCTCCTTGTTTCTGACTCCATCCTCCACATTTCTGACTCCATCCTCCATGTTTATGACTCCATCCTCCATGTTTATGACTCCATCCTCCACGTTTCTGACTCCATCCTCCACATTTCTGACTCCACGTTTCTGACTCCATGTTTCTTACTCCATCCTCTGTGTTTCTGACTCCATCCTCCGTGTTTCTGACTCCATCCTCCATGTTTCTGACTCCATGTCTCTGACTCCATCCTCCATGTCTCTGACTCCATCCTCCATGTTTCTGACTCCATCCTCCACATTTCTGACTCCATGTTTCTGACTCCATCCTCCATGTTTCTGACTCCATCCTCCACGTTTCTGACTCCAACCTCCATGTTTCTGACTCCATGTCTCTGACTCCATCCTCCATGTCTCTGACTCCATCCTCCATGTTTCTGACTCCATCCTCCACGTTTCTGACTCCATCCTCCATGTTTCTGACTCCATGCTCCGTTTCTGACTCCATCCTCCATGTTTCTGACTCCATCCTCCATGTTTCTGACTCCATCCTCCATGTTTCTGACTCCATCCTCCATGTTTTTGCCTCCATCCTCTATGTTTTTGACTCCATCCTCCATGTTTCTGACTCCATTCTCCATATTTATGACTCCATCCTCCATTGTTTATTACTCCATCCTCCATGTTTATGACTCCATCCTCCACGTTTCTAACTCCATCCTCCGTGTTTCTGACTCCATCCTCCATGTTTCTGATTCCGTCCTCCATGTTTCTTACTCCATCCTCCATGTTTCTGACTCCGTCCTCCATGTTTCTGACTCCGTCCTCCACATTTCTGACTCCACGTTTATCACTCCATGTTTCTTACTCCATCCTCCATGTCTCTGACTCCATCCTCCATGTTTCTGACTCCATCCTCCACATTTCTGACTCCATGTTTCTGACTCCATCCTCCATGTTTCTGACTCCATCCTCCACGTTTCTGACTCCAACCTCCATGTTTGTGACTCCATGTCTCTGACTCCATCCTCCATGTCTCTGACTCCATCCTCCATGTTTCTGACTCCATCCTCCATGTTTCTGACTCCGTCCTCCATGTTTCTGACTCCATCCTCCACATTTCTGACTCCATCCTCCATGTTTATGACTCCATCCTCCATGTTTATGACTCCATCCTCCACGTTTCTGACTCCATCCTCCACATTTCTGACTCCATGTTTCTGACTCCATGTTTCTTACTCCATCCTCTGTGTTTCTGACTCCATCCTCCGTGTTTCTGACTCCATCCTCCATGTTTCTGACTCCATGTCTCTGACTCCATCCTCCATGTCTCTGACTCCATCCTCCATGTTTCTGACTCCATCCTCCACATTTCTGACTCCATGTTTCTGACTCCATCCTCCATGTTTCTGACTCCATCCTCCACGTTTCTGACTCCAACCTCCATGTTTCTGACTCCATGTCTCTGACTCCATCCTCCATGTCTCTGACTCCATCCTCCATGTTTCTGACTCCATCCTCCACGTTTCTGACTCCATCCTCCATGTTTCTGACTCCATCCTCCACGTTTCTGACTCCATCCTCCATGTTTCTGACTCCATCCTCCATGTTTCTGACTCCATCCTCCATGTTTCTGACTCCATCCTCCATGTTTTTGACTCCATCCTCTATGTTTTTGACTCCATCCTCCATGTTTCTGACTCTATCCTCCATGTTTCTGACTCCATCCTCCACATTTCTGACTCCATCCTCCATGTTTATGACTCCATCCTCCATGTTTATGACTCCATCCTCCATGTTTATGACTCCATCCTCCACGTTTCTGACTCCATCCTCCACATTTCTGACTCCACGTTTATGACTCCATGTTTCTTACTCCATCCTCTGTGTTTCTGACTCCATCCTCCACGTTTCTGACTCCAACCTCCATGTTTTTGACTCCATCCTCCATGTTTTTGACTCCATCCTCCATGTTTCTGACTCCATCCTCCACATTTCTGACTCCACGTTTATGACTCCATGTTTCTTACTCCATCCTCTGTGTTTCTGACTCCATCCTCCACATTTCTGACTCCATCCTCCACGTTTATGACTCCATCCTCCATGTTTTTGACTCCATCCTCCATGTTTTTGACTCCATCCTCCATGTTTCTGACTCTATCCTCCATGTTTCTGACTCCATCCTCCACATTTCTGACTCCATCCTCCACGTTTATGACTCCATCCTCCATGTTTATGACTCCATCCTCCACGTTTCTGACTCCATCCTCCACATTTCTGACTCCACGTTTATGACTCCATGTTTCTTACTCCATCCTCTGTGTTTCTGACTCCATCCTCCATGTTTCTGACTCCATTCTCCATATTTATGACTCCATCCTCCATTGTTTATTACTCCATCCTCCATGTTTATGACTCCATCCTCCACGTTTCTAACTCCATCCTCCGTGTTTCTGACTCCATCCTCCATGTTTCTGATTCCGTCCTCCATGTTTCTTACTCCATCCTCCATGTTTCTGACTCCGTCCTCCATGTTTCTGACTCCGTCCTCCACATTTCTGACTCCATGTTTCTGACTCCATCCTCCATGTTTCTGACTCCATCCTCCACATTTCTGACTCCATCCTCCACGTTTCTGACTCCATCCTCCACATTTCTAACTCCATGTTTATCACTCCATGTTTCTTTCTCCATCCTCTGTGTTTCTGACTCCATCCTCCGTGTTTCTGACTCCATCCTCCATGTTTCTGACTCCATGTCTCTGACTCCATCCTCCATGTCTCTGACTCCATCCTCCATGTTTCTGACTCCATCCTCCACGTTTCTGACTCCAACCTCCATGTTTCTGACTCCATGTTTCTGACTCCATCCTCCATGTCTCTGACTCCATCCTCCATGTTTCTTACTCCATCTTCTGTGTTTCTGACTCCATCCTCCATGTTTCTGACTCCATTCTCCATATTTATGACTCCATCCTCCATTGTTTATGACTCCATCCTCCATGTTTATGACTCCATCCTCCACGTTTCTAACTCCATCCTCCGTGTTTCTGACTCCATCCTCCATGTTTCTGATTCCGTCCTCCATGTTTCTTACTCCATCCTCCATGTTTCTGACTCCGTCCTCCATGTTTCTGACTCCGTCCTCCACATTTCTGACTCCATGTTTCTGACTCCATCCTCCATGTTTCTGACTCCATCCTCCACGTTTCTGACTCCATCCTCCACATTTCTGACTCCATGTTTATCACTCCGTGTTTCTTTCTCCATCCTCTGTGTTTCTGACTCCATCCTCCGTGTTTCTGACTCCATCCTCCATGTTTCTGACTCCATGTCTCTGACTCCATCCTCCATGTCTCTGACTCCATCCTCCATGTTTCTGACTCCATCCTCCACGTTTCTGACTCCAACCTCCATGTTTCTGACTCCATGTCTCTTACTCCATCCTCTGTGTTTCTGACTCCATCCTCCATGTTTCTGACTCCATTCTCCATATTTATGACTCCATCCTCCATGTTTATGACTCCATCCTCCACGTTTCTAACTCCATCCTCCATGTTTATGACTCCATCCTCCACGTTTCTAACTCCATCCTCCGTGTTTCTGACTCCATCCTCCATGTTTCTGATTCCGTCCTCCATGTTTCTTACTCCATCCTCCATGTTTCTGACTCCGTCCTCCATGTTTCTGACTCCGTCCTCCACATTTCTGACTCCATGTTTCTGACTCCATCCTCCATGTTTCTGACTCCATCCTCCACATTTCTGACTCCATCCTCCACGTTTCTGACTCCATCCTCCACATTTCTGACTCCATGTTTATCACTCCATGTTTCTTTCTCCATCCTCTGTGTTTCTGACTCCATCCTCCGTGTTTCTGACTCCATCCTCCATGTTTCTGACTCCATGTCTCTGACTCCATCCTCCATGTCTCTGACTCCATCCTACATGTTTCTGATTCCATCCTCCACATTTCTGACTCCATGTTTCTGACTCCATCCTCCATGTTTCTGACTCCATCCTCCACGTTTCTGACTCCAACCTCCATGTTTCTGACTCCATGTCTCTGACTCCATCCTCCATGTCTCTGACTCCATCCTCCATGTTTCTGACTCCAACCTCCATGTTTCTGACTCCATCCTCCACGTTTCTGATTCCATCCTCTGTGTTTCTGACTCCATCCTCCGTGTTTCTGACTCCATCCTCCACGTTTCTGACTCCATCCTCCATGTTTCTGACTCCATCCTCCATGTTTCTGACTCCATCCTCCATGTTTTTGACTCCATCCTCCATGTTTTTGACTCCATCCTCCATGTTTCTGACTCTATCCTCCATGTTTCTGACTCCATCCTCCACATTTCTGACTCCATCCTCCATGTTTATGACTCCATCCTCCACGTTTCTGACTCCACCCTCCACATTTCTGACTCCACGTTTATGACTCCATGTTTCTTACTCCATCCTCTGTGTTTCTGACTCCATCCTCCATGTTTCTGACTCCATCCTCCACGTTTCTGACTCCATCCTCCACGTTTCTAACTCCATCCTCCATGTTTCTGACTCCATCCTCCATGTTTCTGATTCCGTCCTCCATGTTTCTTACTCCATCCTCCATGTTTCTGACTCCATCCTCCATGTTTCTGACTCCATCCTCCACATTTCTGACTCCATGTTTCTGACTCCATCCTCCATTGTTTATGACTCCATCCTCCACGTTTCTGACTACATCCTCCATGTTTATGACTCCATCCTCCACATTTCTGACTCCACGTTTATGACTCCATGTTTCTTACTCCATCCTCTGTGTTTCTGACTCCATCCTCCATGGTTCTGACTCCATCCTCCATATTTATGACTCTATCCTCCATTATTACTCCATCCTCCATGTTTATGACTCCATCCTCCACGTTTCTAACTCCATCCTCCATGTTTTTGACTCCATCCTCCATGTTTTTGACTCCATCCTCCATGTTTCTGACTCTATCCTCCATGTTTCTGACTCCATCCTCCACATTTCTGACTCCATCCTCCATGTTTATGACTCCATCCTCCACGTTTCTGACTCCACCCTCCACATTTCTGACTCCACGTTTATGACTCCATGTTTCTTACTCCATCCTCTGTGTTTCTGACTCCATCCTCCATGTTTCTGACTCCATCCTCCACGTTTCTGACTCCATCCTCCACGTTTCTAACTCCATCCTCCATGTTTCTGACTCCATCCTCCATGTTTCTGATTCCGTCCTCCATGTTTCTTACTCCATCCTCCATGTTTCTGACTCCATCCTCCATGTTTCTGACTCCATCCTCCACATTTCTGACTCCATGTTTCTGACTCCATCCTCCATTGTTTATGACTCCATCCTCCACGTTTCTGACTACATCCTCCATGTTTATGACTCCATCCTCCACATTTCTGACTCCACGTTTATGACTCCATGTTTCTTACTCCATCCTCTGTGTTTCTGACTCCATCCTCCATGGTTCTGACTCCATCCTCCATATTTATGACTCTATCCTCCATTGTTTATTACTCCATCCTCCATGTTTATGACTCCATCCTCCACGTTTCTAACTCCATCCTCCGTGTTTCTGACTCCATCCTCCATGTTTCTGATTCCGTCCTCCATGTTTCTTACTCCATCCTCCATGTTTCTGACTCCGTCCTCCATGTTTCTGACTCCGTCCTCCACATTTCTGACTCCATGTTTCTGACTCCATCCTCCATGTTTCTGACTCCATCCTCCACATTTCTGACTCCATCCTCCACGTTTCTGACTCCATCCTCCACATTTCTAACTCCATGTTTATCACTCCATGTTTCTTTCTCCATCCTCTGTGTTTCTGACTCCATCCTCCGTGTTTCTGACTCCATCCTCCATGTTTCTGACTCCATGTCTCTGACTCCATCCTCCATGTCTCTGACTCCATCCTCCATGTTTCTGACTCCATCCTCCACGTTTCTGACTCCAACCTCCATGTTTCTGACTCCATGTTTCTGACTCCATCCTCCATGTCTCTGACTCCATCCTCCATGTTTCTTACTCCATCTTCTGTGTTTCTGACTCCATCCTCCATGTTTCTGACTCCATTCTCCATATTTATGACTCCATCCTCCATTGTTTATGACTCCATCCTCCATGTTTATGACTCCATCCTCCACGTTTCTAACTCCATCCTCCGTGTTTCTGACTCCATCCTCCATGTTTCTGATTCCGTCCTCCATGTTTCTTACTCCATCCTCCATGTTTCTGACTCCGTCCTCCATGTTTCTGACTCCGTCCTCCACATTTCTGACTCCATGTTTCTGACTCCATCCTCCATGTTTCTGACTCCATCCTCCACGTTTCTGACTCCATCCTCCACATTTCTGACTCCATGTTTATCACTCCGTGTTTCTTTCTCCATCCTCTGTGTTTCTGACTCCATCCTCCGTGTTTCTGACTCCATCCTCCATGTTTCTGACTCCATGTCTCTGACTCCATCCTCCATGTCTCTGACTCCATCCTCCACGTTTCTGACTCCAACCTCCATGTTTCTGACTCCATGTCTCTGACTCCATCCTCCATGTCTCTGACTCCATCCTCCATGTTTCTTACTCCATCCTCTGTGTTTCTGACTCCATCCTCCATGTTTCTGACTCCATTCTCCATATTTATGACTCCATCCTCCATGTTTATGACTCCATCCTCCACGTTTCTAACTCCATCCTCCGTGTTTCTGACTCCATCCTCCATGTTTCTGATTCCGTCCTCCATGTTTCTTACTCCATCCTCCATGTTTCTGACTCCGTCCTCCATGTTTCTGACTCCGTCCTCCACATTTCTGACTCCATGTTTCTGACTCCATCCTCCATGTTTCTGATTCCATCCTCCACATTTCTGACTCCATCCTCCACGTTTCTGACTCCATCCTCCACATTTCTGACTCCATGTTTATCACTCCATGTTTCTTTCTCCATCCTCTGTGTTTCTGACTCCATCCTCCGTGTTTCTGACTCCATCCTCCATGTTTCTGACTCCATGTCTCTGACTCCATCCTCCATGTCTCTGACTCCATCCTACATGTTTCTGATTCCATCCTCCACATTTCTGACTCCATGTTTCTGACTCCATCCTCCATGTTTCTGACTCCATCCTCCACGTTTCTGACTCCAACCTCCATGTTTCTGACTCCATGTCTCTGACTCCATCCTCCATGTCTCTGACTCCATCCTCCATGTTTCTGACTCCAACCTCCATGTTTCTGACTCCATCCTCCACGTTTCTGATTCCATCCTCTGTGTTTCTGACTCCATCCTCCGTGTTTCTGACTCCATCCTCCACGTTTCTGACTCCATCCTCCATGTTTCTGACTCCATCCTCCATGTTTCTGACTCCATCCTCCATGTTTTTGACTCCATCCTCCATGTTTTTGACTCCATCCTCCATGTTTCTGACTCTATCCTCCATGTTTCTGACTCCATCCTCCACATTTCTGACTCCATCCTCCATGTTTATGACTCCATCCTCCACGTTTCTGACTCCACCCTCCACATTTCTGACTCCACGTTTATGACTCCATGTTTCTTACTCCATCCTCTGTGTTTCTGACTCCATCCTCCATGTTTCTGACTCCATCCTCCACGTTTCTGACTCCATCCTCCACGTTTCTAACTCCATCCTCCATGTTTCTGACTCCATCCTCCATGTTTCTGATTCCGTCCTCCATGTTTCTTACTCCATCCTCCATGTTTCTGACTCCATCCTCCATGTTTCTGACTCCATCCTCCACATTTCTGACTCCATGTTTCTGACTCCATCCTCCATTGTTTATGACTCCATCCTCCACGTTTCTGACTACATCCTCCATGTTTATGACTCCATCCTCCACATTTCTGACTCCACGTTTATGACTCCATGTTTCTTACTCCATCCTCTGTGTTTCTGACTCCATCCTCCATGGTTCTGACTCCATCCTCCATATTTATGACTCTATCCTCCATTGTTTATGACTCCATCCTCCATATTTATGACTCTATCCTCCATTGTTTATGACTCCATCCTCCATGTTTATGACTCCATCCTCCACGTTTCTAACTCCATCCTCCGTGTTTCTGACTCCATCCTCCATGTTTCTGACTTCATCCTCCATGTTTCTGACTCCATCCTCTATGTTTCTGACTCCGTCCTCCACATTTCTGACTCCATGTTTCTGACTCCATCCTCCATGTTTCTGACTCCATCCTCCACATTTCTGACTCCATCCTCCACGTTTTTGACTCCATCCTCCACATTTCTGACTCCATGTTTATCACTCCTTGTTTCTTACTCCATCCTCTGTGTTTCTGACTCCATCCTCCGTGTTTCTGACTCCATCCTCCATGTTTCTGATTCCGTCCTCCATGTTTCTTACTCCATCCTCCATGTTTCTGACTCCGTCCTCCATGTTTCTGACTCCGTCCTCCACATTTCTGACTCCATCCTCCACGTTTCTGACTCCATCCTCCACGTTTCTGACTCCATCCTCCATGTTTCTGACTCCATCCTCCATGTTTTTGACTCCATCCTCCATGTTTTTGACTCGATCCTCCATGTTTCTGACTCTATCATCCATGTTTCTGACTCCATCCTCAACATTTCTGACTCCATCCTCCACATTTCTGACTCCATCCTCCACATTTCTGACTCCACGTTTATGACTCCATGTTTCTTACTCCATCCTCTGTGTTTCTGACTCCATCCTCCGTGTTTCTGACTCCATCCTCCATGTTTCTGACTCCATCCTCCATATTTATGACTCCATCCTCCATTATTTATGACTCCATCCTCCATGTTTATGACTCCATCCTCCAAGTTTCTAACTCCATCCTCCGTGTTTCTGACTCCATCCTCCATGTTTCTGATTCCGTCCTCCATGTTTCTTACTCCATCCTCCATGTTTCTGACTCCGTCCTCCATGTTTCTGACTCCATCCTCCACATTTCTGACTCCATGTTTCTGACTCCATCCTCCATTGTTTCTGACTCCATCCTCCACGTTTCTGACTCCATCCTCCATGTTTATGACTCCATCCTCCATGTTTATGACTCCATCCTCCACGTTTCTGACTCCATCCTCCACGTTTCTGACTCCATCCTCCATGTTCCTGACTCCGTCCTCCATGTTTCTGACTTCATCCTCCATGTTTCTGACTCCATCCTCTATGTTTCTGACTCCATCCTCCACATTTCTGCCTCCATCCTCCACGTTTCTGACTCCATCCTCCACATTTCTGACTCCACGTTTATCACTCCATGTTTATTTACTCCATCCTCTGTGTTTCTTACTCCATCCTCCGTGTTTCTAACTCCATCCTCTATGTTTCTTACTCCATGTCTCTGACTCGATCCTCCATGTCTCTGACTCGATCCTCCATGTTTCTGACTCCATCCTCCACATTTCTGACTCCATGTTTCTGACTCCATCCTCCACATTTCTGACTCCATGTTTCTGACTCCATCCTCCATGTTTCTGACTCCATCCTCCACGTTTCTGACTCCAACCTCCATGTTTCTGACTCCATGTCTCTGACTCCATCCTCCATGTCTCTGACTCCATCCTCCATGTTTCTGACTCCATCCTCCACGTTTCTGACTCCAACCTCCATGTTTCTGACTCCATCCTCCACGTTTCTGACTCCATCCTCCACGTTTCTGACTCCATCCTCCACGTTTCTGACTCCATCCTCCACGTTTCTGACTCCATCCTCCACGTTTCTGACTCCATCCTCCATGTTTATGACTCCATCCTCCATTGTTTATGACTCCATCCTCCATGTTTATGACTCCATCCTCCAAGTTTCTAACTCCATCCTCCGTGTTTCTGACTCCATCCTCCGTGTTTCTGACTCCATCCTCCATGTTTCTGACTCCATCCTCCATAATTATGACTCCATCCTCCATTGTTTATGACTCCATCCTCCATGTTTATGACTCCATCCTCCAAGTTTCTAACTCCATCCTCCGTGTTTCTGACTCCATCCTCCATGTTTCTGATTCCGTCCTCCATGTTTCTTACTCCATCCTCCATGTTTCTGACTCCGTCCTCCATGTTTCTGACTCCATCCTCCACATTTCTGACTCCATGTTTCTGACTCCATCCTCCATTGTTTCTGACTCCATCCTCCACGTTTCTGACTCCATCCTCCATGTTTCTGACTCCATCCTCCATGTTTATGACTCCATCCTCCACGTTTCTGACTCCATCCTCCACATTTCTGACTCCACGTTTATGACTCCATGTTTCTTACTCCATCCTCTGTGTTTCTGACTCCATCCTCCGTGTTTCTGACTCCATCCTCCATGTTTCTGACTCCATCCTCCATATTTATGACTCCATCCTCCATTGTTTATGACTCCATCCTGCATGTTTATGACTCCATCCTCCACGTTTCTGACTCCATCCTCCATGTTTCTGACTCCATCCTCCATGTTTCTGATTCCGTCCTCCATGTTTCTTACTCCATCCTCCACATTTCTGACTCCATCCTCCATGTTTCTGACTCCATCCTCCATTGTTTATGACTCCATCCTCCACGTTTCTGACTCCATCCTCCATGTTTATGACTCCATCCTCCATGTTTATGACTCCATCCTCCACGTTTCTGACTCCATCCTCCATATTTATGACTCCATCCTCCATTGTTTATGACTCCATCCTGCATGTTTATGACTCCATCCTCCACGTTTCTGACTCCATCCTCTGTGTTTCTGACTCCATCCTCCGTGTTTCTGACTCCATCCTCCATGGTTCTGACTCCATCCTCCATATTTATGACTCCATCCTCCATTGTTTATGACTCCATCCTCCATGTTTATGACTCCATCCTCCACGTTTCTGACTCCATCCTCCGTGTTTCTGACTCCATCCTCCATGTTTCTGACTCCATGTCTCTGACTCCATCCTCCATGTCTCTGACTCCATCCTCCATGTTTCTGACTCCATCCTCCACATTTCTGACTCCATGTTTCTGACTCCATCCTCCATGTTTCTGACTCCATCCTCCACCTTTCTGACTCCAACCTCCATGTTTCTGACTCCATGTCTCTGACTCAATCCTCCATGTCTCTGACTCCATCCTCCATGTTTCTGACTCCATCCTCCACATTTCTGACTCCATGTTTCTGACTCCATCCTCCATGTTTCTGACTCCATCCTCCACGTTTCTGACTCCATCCTCTATGTTTCTGACTCCGTCCTCCACATTTCTGACTCCATGTTTCTGACTCCATCCTCCATGTTTCTGACTCCATCCTCCACATTTCTGACTCCATCCTCCACGTTTTTGACTCCATCCTCCACATTTCTGACTCCATGTTTCTTACTCCATCCTCTGTGTTTCTGACTCCATCCTCCGTGTTTCTGACTCCATCCTCCATGTTTCTGATTCCGTCCTCCATGTTTCTTACTCCATCCTCCATGTTTCTGACTCCGTCCTCCATGTTTCTGACTCCGTCCTCCACATTTCTGACTCCATCCTCCACGTTTCTGACTCCATCCTCCACGTTTCTGACTCCATCCTCCATGTTTTTGACTCCATCCCCCATGTTTTTGACTCCATCCTCCATGTTTTTGACTCGATCCTCCATGTTTCTGACTCTATCCTCCATGTTTCTGACTCCATCCTCCACATTTCTGACTCCATCCTCCACATTTCTGACTCCACGTTTATGACTCCATGTTTCTTACTCCATCCTCTGTGTTTCTGACTCCATCCTCCGTGTTTCTGACTCCATCCTCCATGTTTCTGACTCCATCCTCCATATTTATGACTCCATCCTCCATTGTTTATGACTCCATCCTCCATGTTTATGACTCCATCCTCCAAGTTTCTAACTCCATCCTCCGTGTTTCTGACTCCATCCTCCATGTTTCTGATTCCGTCCTCCATGTTTCTTACTCCATCCTCCATGTTTCTGACTCCATCCTCCATGTTTCTGACTCCATCCTCCACATTTCTGACTCCATGTTTCTGACTCCATCCTCCATTGTTTCTGACTCCATCCTCCACGTTTCTGACTCCATCCTCCATATTTATGACTCCATCCTCCATTGTTTATGACTCCATCCTCCATGTTTATGACTCCATCCTCCACGTTTCTGACTCCATCCTCCGTGTTTCTGACTCCATCCTCCATGTTTCTGACTCCATGTCTCTGACTCCATCCTCCATGTCTCTGACTCCATCCTCCATGTTTCTGACTCCATCCTCCACATTTCTGACTCCATGTTTCTGACTCCATCCTCCATGTTTCTGACTCCATCCTCCACCTTTCTGACTCCAACCTCCATGTTTCTGACTCCATGTCTCTGACTCAATCCTCCATGTCTCTGACTCCATCCTCCATGTTTCTGACTCCATCCTCCACATTTCTGACTCCATGTTTCTGACTCCATCCTCCATGTTTCTGACTCCATCCTCCACGTTTCTGACTCCATCCTCTATGTTTCTGACTCCGTCCTCCACATTTCTGACTCCATGTTTCTGACTCCATCCTCCATGTTTCTGACTCCATCCTCCACATTTCTGACTCCATCCTCCACGTTTTTGACTCCATCCTCCACATTTCTGACTCCATGTTTCTTACTCCATCCTCTGTGTTTCTGACTCCATCCTCCGTGTTTCTGACTCCATCCTCCATGTTTCTGATTCCGTCCTCCATGTTTCTTACTCCATCCTCCATGTTTCTGACTCCGTCCTCCATGTTTCTGACTCCGTCCTCCACATTTCTGACTCCATCCTCCACGTTTCTGACTCCATCCTCCACGTTTCTGACTCCATCCTCCATGTTTTTGACTCCATCCCCCATGTTTTTGACTCCATCCTCCATGTTTTTGACTCGATCCTCCATGTTTCTGACTCTATCCTCCATGTTTCTGACTCCATCCTCCACATTTCTGACTCCATCCTCCACATTTCTGACTCCACGTTTATGACTCCATGTTTCTTACTCCATCCTCTGTGTTTCTGACTCCATCCTCCGTGTTTCTGACTCCATCCTCCATGTTTCTGACTCCATCCTCCATATTTATGACTCCATCCTCCATTGTTTATGACTCCATCCTCCACATTTCTGACTCCATCCTCCACGTTTTTGACTCCATCCTCCACATTTCTGACTCCATGTTTCTTACTCCATCCTCTGTGTTTCTGACTCCATCCTCCGTGTTTCTGACTCCATCCTCCATGTTTCTGATTCCGTCCTCCATGTTTCTTACTCCATCCTCCATGTTTCTGACTCCGTCCTCCATGTTTCTGACTCCGTCCTCCACATTTCTGACTCCATCCTCCACGTTTCTGACTCCATCCTCCACGTTTCTGACTCCATCCTCCATGTTTTTGACTCCATCCCCCATGTTTTTGACTCCATCCTCCATGTTTTTGACTCGATCCTCCATGTTTCTGACTCTATCCTCCATGTTTCTGACTCCATCCTCCACATTTCTGACTCCATCCTCCACATTTCTGACTCCACGTTTATGACTCCATGTTTCTTACTCCATCCTCTGTGTTTCTGACTCCATCCTCCGTGTTTCTGACTCCATCCTCCATGTTTCTGACTCCATCCTCCATATTTATGACTCCATCCTCCATTGTTTATGACTCCATCCTCCATGTTTATGACTCCATCCTCCAAGTTTCTAACTCCATCCTCCGTGTTTCTGACTCCATCCTCCATGTTTCTGATTCCGTCCTCCATGTTTCTTACTCCATCCTCCATGTTTCTGACTCCATCCTCCATGTTTCTGACTCCATCCTCCACATTTCTGACTCCATGTTTCTGACTCCATCCTCCATTGTTTCTGACTCCATCCTCCACGTTTCTGACTCCATCCTCCATATTTATGACTCCATCCTCCATTGTTTATGACTCCATCCTCCATGTTTATGACTCCATCCTCCACGTTTCTGACTCCATCCTCCGTGTTTCTGACTCCATCCTCCATGTTTCTGACTCCATGTCTCTGACTCCATCCTCCATGTCTCTGACTCCATCCTCCATGTTTCTGACTCCATCCTCCACATTTCTGACTCCATGTTTCTGACTCCATCCTCCATGTTTCTGACTCCATCCTCCACCTTTCTGACTCCAACCTCCATGTTTCTGACTCCATGTCTCTGACTCAATCCTCCATGTCTCTGACTCCATCCTCCATGTTTCTGACTCCATCCTCCACATTTCTGACTCCATGTTTCTGACTCCATCCTCCATGTTTCTGACTCCATCCTCCACGTTTCTGACTCCATCCTCTATGTTTCTGACTCCGTCCTCCACATTTCTGACTCCATGTTTCTGACTCCATCCTCCATGTTTCTGACTCCATCCTCCACATTTCTGACTCCATCCTCCACGTTTTTGACTCCATCCTCCACATTTCTGACTCCATGTTTCTTACTCCATCCTCTGTGTTTCTGACTCCATCCTCCGTGTTTCTGACTCCATCCTCCATGTTTCTGATTCCGTCCTCCATGTTTCTTACTCCATCCTCCATGTTTCTGACTCCGTCCTCCATGTTTCTGACTCCGTCCTCCACATTTCTGACTCCATCCTCCACGTTTCTGACTCCATCCTCCACGTTTCTGACTCCATCCTCCATGTTTTTGACTCCATCCCCCATGTTTTTGACTCCATCCTCCATGTTTTTGACTCGATCCTCCATGTTTCTGACTCTATCCTCCATGTTTCTGACTCCATCCTCCACATTTCTGACTCCATCCTCCACATTTCTGACTCCACGTTTATGACTCCATGTTTCTTACTCCATCCTCTGTGTTTCTGACTCCATCCTCCGTGTTTCTGACTCCATCCTCCATGTTTCTGACTCCATCCTCCATATTTATGACTCCATCCTCCATTGTTTATGACTCCATCCTCCATGTTTATGACTCCATCCTCCAAGTTTCTAACTCCATCCTCCGTGTTTCTGACTCCATCCTCCATGTTTCTGATTCCGTCCTCCATGTTTCTTACTCCATCCTCCATGTTTCTGACTCCATCCTCCATGTTTCTGACTCCATCCTCCACATTTCTGACTCCATGTTTCTGACTCCATCCTCCATTGTTTCTGACTCCATCCTCCACGTTTCTGACTCCATCCTCCATGTTCCTGACTCCGTCCTCCACATTTCTGACTCCACGTTTATCACTCCATGTTTCTTACTCCATCCTCTGTGTTTCTTACTCCATCCTCCGTGTTTCTAACTCCATCCTCTATGTTTCTTACTCCATGTCTCTGACTCGATCCTCCATGTCTCTGACTCCATCCTCCATGTTTCTGACTCCATCCTCCACATTTCTGACTCCATGTTTCTGACTCCATCCTCCATGTTTCTGACTCCATCCTCCACGTTTCTGACTCCAACCTCCATGTTTCTGACTCCATGTCTCTGACTCCATCCTCCATGTCTCTGACTCCATCCTCCATGTTTCTGACTCCATCCTCCACGTTTCTGACTCCAACCTCCATGTTTCTGACTCCATCCTCCACGTTTCTGACTCCATCCTCCACGTTTCTGACTCCATCCTCCACGTTTCTGACTCCATCCTCCACGTTTCTGACTCCATCCTCCACGTTTCTGACTCCATCCTCCATGTTTCTGACTCCATCCTCCATGTTTTTGACTCCATCCTCCATGTTTTTGACTCCATCCTCCATGTTTCTGACTCTATCCTCCACGTTTCTGACTCCATCCTCCATGTTTCTGACTCCATCCTCCATGTTTTTGACTCCATCCTCCATGTTTTTGACTCGATCCTCCATGTTTCTGACTCCATCCTCCGTGTTTCTGACTCCATCCTCCATGTTTCTGACTCCATCCTCCATATTTATGACTCCATCCTCCATTGTTTATGACTCTATCCTCCATGTTTCTGACTCCATCCTCCAAGTTTCTAACTCCATCCTCCGTGTTTCTGACTCCATCCTCCATGTTTCTGATTCCGTCCTCCATGTTTCTTACTCCATCCTCCACGTTTCTGACTCCATCCTCCACATTTCTGACTCCACGTTTATGACTCCATGTTTCTTACTCCATCCTCTGTGTTTCTGACTCCATCCTCCGTGTTTCTGACTCCATCCTCCATGTTTCTGACTCCATCCTCCATATTTATGACTCCATCCTCCATTGTTTATGACTCCATCCTGCATGTTTATGACTCCATCCTCCACGTTTCTGACTCCATCCTCCATGTTTCTGACTCCATCCTCCATGTTTCTGATTCCGTCCTCCATGTTTCTTACTCCATCCTCCACATTTCTGACTCCATCCTCCATGTTTATGACTCCATCCTCCATTGTTTATGACTCCATCCTCCACGTTTCTGACTCCATCCTCCATATTTATGACTCCATCCTCCATTGTTTATGACTCCATCCTCTGTGTTTCTGACTCCATCCTCCGTGTTTCTGACTCCATCCTCCATGGTTCTGACTCCATCCTCCATATTTATGACTCCATCCTCCATTGTTTATGACTCCATCCTCCATGTTTATGACTCCATCCTCCACGTTTCTG
Source organism: Fundulus diaphanus (assembly GCA_037039145.1). Lineage (NCBI taxonomy): Eukaryota > Metazoa > Chordata > Actinopteri > Cyprinodontiformes > Fundulidae > Fundulus > Fundulus diaphanus. The sequence continues at coordinate 57,127,025 of CM073131.1, read as the reverse complement.
ACTCCATCCTCCGTGTTTCTGACTCCATCCTCCGTGTTTCTGACTCCATCCTCCATGTTTCTGATTCCGTCCTCCATGTTTCTGACTCCGTCCTCCATGTTTCTGACTTCATCCTCCATGTTTCTGACTCCATCCTCTATGTTTCTGACTCCGTCCTCCACATTTCTGACTCCATCCTCCATGTTTCTGACTCCATCCTCCACATTTCTGACTCCATCCTCCACGTTTCTGACTCCATCCTCCACATTTCTGACTCCACGTTTATCACTCCATGTTTCTTACTCCATCCTCCGTGTTTCTGACTCCATCCTCCGTGTTTCTGACTCCATCCTCCATGTTTCTGACTCCATGTCTCTGACTCCATCCTCCATGTCTCTGACTCCATCCTCCATGTTTCTGACTCCATCCTCCACATTTCTGACTCCATGTTTCTGACTCCATCCTCCATGTTTCTGACTCCATCCTCCACCTTTCTGACTCCAACCTCCATGTTTCTGACTCCATGTCTCTGACTCCATCCTCCATGTCTCTGACTCCATCCTCCATGTTTCTGACTCCATCCTCCACATTTCTGACTCCATGTTTCTGACTCCATCCTCCATGTTTCTGACTCCATCCTCCACGTTTCTGACTCCAACCTCCATGTTTCTGACTCCATCCTCCACGTTTCTGACTCCATCCTCCACGTTTCTGAGTCCATCCTCCACGTTTCTGACTCCATCCTCCACATTTCTGACTCCACTTTTATGACTCCATGTTTCTGACTCCATCCTCCACGTTTCTGACTCCATCCTCCATGTTTCTGACTCCATCCTCCATGTTTATGACTCCATCCTCCATGTTTATGATTCCGTCCTCCATCTTTATGACTCCATCCTCCATGTTTCTGATTCCGTCCTCCATGTTTCTGACTTCATCCTCCATGTTTCTGACTCCATCCTCCATGTTTCTGACTCCATCCTCCATGTTTCTGACTCCATCCTCCACATTTCTGACTCCATGTTTCTTACTCCATCCTCCATGTTTCTGACTCCATCCTCCTCGTTTCTGACTCCAACCTCCATGTTTCTGACTCGATCCTCCACGTTTCTGACTCCAACCTCCATGTTTCTGACTCCATCCTCCATGTTTCTGACTCCATCCTTTACGTTTCTGACTCCATCCTCCATGTTTCTGACTCCATTCTCCATGTTTCCGTCACTAATGACGTCAGAGTTAAAGTCTGGAATCAGCTCAGCAGCTGACGCTCCTTTCCTCCCTCATGAAGTTCTGCTGACCCAGGAAAGTTCACGGAGCAGGAGATAGGAGGTAAGAGCAGGAGCTAATAGAGGTATTGGGATGCAGCCCTGGTTCCATCCATGTTATTGATGCCTGTCAGTCTGGCTGCAGTTCCCTGCTGTTCCTGCAGGGGGAGCCAGAGTCTAATTAATGCTCCAGAGGTTAACCCAGAACTATGAGAGCGACAAGCGGGACCAGAACCTTTCCTGCTCCCTGAATGGTACCTCCTGGTCTGACCCAGCTGGTACCTCCTGGTTTTGGATCCGGACCCGTTGGGTTTGGACCTGACACCTCCTGGTCTGACCCACTTGACCTGGGATCTCTTGGGTTTGGACCTGGACCTCCGGGGTTTAGACCTGGACCTGCTGGGTTTTGACCTTGACCTGCTGGATCTGGACCTGGACCCAAGCGGCCGGACCATGGAGGCCAAAGGCCTGGATGACGTGTGAACAACAGGCGGTGATGTCACAGAGGTCGTGAGCCTCCTCACTGTTTAAATCGGTTCTGGGTCCATGATGGTTCTGTAAATCCGACTTACATCCCAGCTTTTACTCTGAACCAGAGTCCAGTTGATCAGTGTAAACCCGGTTCACTCTGGTTCACCTTTCTGACTAATGTTCTGGATAATGTTCTGGTTCTGGTAAATGGCTTTAAGGGAACCTTTGATCGTTTGTTCCAGGTTAAGCTCGTTAAACCCGTTTGGATCAGACGGTGTTTATTCTGAGGCTGCGCCTTAATAAAAGTCATTTCTGGCAGGTTGGTTCTGGTCCATCTCAGTCTGAATGTAGAACGTGGAGCAGCAGCACGAGGCCCGCTCCAAGATTAGCAACAAGGTTCTGGTTCTGAGGAGCTGGCATGGTCTCCATCTACACACACAGGTTCTGTCCAGGTTCCTCTCACAGTCCAGAACCACGTCTGCTGAGTGAACTGGACCCTGCAGCGGCCGGAGTGAGTCCTGAGTGGTTCTGGTGGACCGGTGACCCGTTTGTTCTGGTCCATCAGAACCAGACTGGTACATGAGCAGATGGTTGACCCACTGGCTCCGGCTCCGCGTCGGGCTTTGTTCTGGTCCAGTTCCTCCGGGACAGGCAGGTGTGAGGAGGAGGCGGGGCTCTCACCTGAGTCTCACCTGAGTGTGACCTCTGTGTGACCTCTGTGTCACTGCTGCACTTCCTGTTTCCCAGGATCTACCTGAGCCTCGTTCACACCTCCGTCAGCAAGGAGAGGAACCTGAGGGGGGGGGGGCTGAGGGTCCACAGGGGGACATCTGATCGCACTCCATTGTCCTCGCAGGACGAGACTCTTTGTTGCAGCTGTTCATGGGCCTGAAGATGAAGTTCTGAGAGCTGCTGGAGGCTCGACTGAAGGAGGGAAACTCTGCTCACCAGAACCGGAACCAGGACTAAAGACAGCAGAGAACCAGACAGAACCAGCCCAGGAGACTAAAGACAGCAGAGAACCAGACAGAACCGGACCCAGGAGACTAACACTGCAGAGAACCGGACGGCACCAGAGGTTCGGTCTATATTCTGAATCTGGACCACATTACCAGGTCCAGCTCCTCCACCTGATCATCTGGCTGCAGGGACCTCAGCAGGCCGTGCCAGATTATTGAATGCTTAGTGACGGTAGATTTCCAGAGGTTTGGTCTACATTCTGCATCTGGACCAACTGGTAGTGTGTGTCTTTGAGATGGCGGGCAGTGAACCATCAACCCTGTGGTGCTGTAAGCCTTTATCCTTAAAGGCATTTTTTCCTTAAATTACTTTTACATTTATACATGAACTAGTTTTGAAACCGGTGGTTTTATACATTGACTTGAGTAAACGTTAATACTTCAGGGTCCACAGAAGTGCTTTTGCACCCTAGTATCTCTACTTCTGACTCCTTTGAGCAAGGCATCAGGACCAATGAGATAGGAGTCCCACTGATTATCCCTGATAAATGATAAACTCCTCATTTATGATCTTTCTACTAAATTCAAGTGTATGTTGACCAGAGCAGGTAATCTGTGAGCTGATTGGCTGGAGTAGTCATGTGACCTGTGCTGACCTGTTGAATGGGTGGGTTTAAAACCGCTAGTTGCTCATGTCTAGAGCCATGTTCTCTGACAGATGTTCTCTGACAGATGTTTAGGTCTAGATCCATGTTCTCTGACAGATGTTCTCTGACAGATGTTTAGGTCTAGATCCATGTTCTCTGACAGATGTTCTCTGACAGATGTTCTCTGACAGATGTTTAGGTCTAGATCCATGTTCTCTGACAGATGTTCTCTGACAGATGTTCATGTTCTCTGACAGATGTTCTCTGACAGATGTTTAGGTCTAGATCCATGTTCTCTGACAGATGTTCTCTGACAGATGTTCATGTTCTCTAACAGATGTTCAGGTCTAGATCCATATTCTCTGACAGATGTTCATGTTCTCTGACAGATGTTTAGGTCTAGATCCATGTTCTCTGACAGATGTTCATGTTCTGACACATGTTCAGATCTAGATCCATGTTCTCTGACATGGCCATGTTCTCTGACAGCTGTTTAGGTCTAGATCCATGTTCTCTGACATGTCCATGTTCTCTGACAGATGTTCATGTTCTCTAACAGATGTTTAGGTCTAGATCCATGTTCTCTGACAGATGTCCATGTTCTCTAACAGATGTTTAGGTCTAGATCCATGTTCTCTGACATGTCCATGTTCTCTGACATGTCCATGTTCTCTGACAGATGTTCATGTTCTGACACATGTTCAGATCTAGATCCATGTTCTCTGACATGGCCATGTTCTCTGACAGCTGTTTAGGTCTAGATCCATGTTCTCTGACATGTCCATGTTCTCTGACAGATGTTCATGTTCTCTAACAGATGTTTAGGTCTAGATCCATGTTCTCTGACAATGTTCATGTTCTCTGACAGATGTTCATGTTCTCTGACAGATGTTTAGGTCTAGATCCATGTTCTCTGACAGATGTTCATGTTCTCTGACAGATGTTTAGGTCTAGAGCCATGTTCTCTGAGAGATGTTCATGTTCTCTGACAGATGTCCACGTTCTCTGACAGATGTTTAAATCTAGAGCCATATTCTCTGACAGATGTTCATGTTCTCTGACAGATGCTCATGTTCTCTGAAAGATATTCATGTTCTCTGACACATGTTCAGATCTAGATCCATGTTCTCTGACAGATGTTCATATTCTCTGACAGATGTCCAGGTGTAGATCCATGTTCTCTGACATGTCCATGTTCTCTGACAGATGTTCATGTTCTCTGACAGATGTTTAGGTCTAGATCCATGTTCTCTGACAGATGTTCATGTTCTCTGACAGATGTTTATCTGCTGATCTCCTGGTAGGACCACATGGACCCGGCCGTTCTCACTAGGCTGGAAGATGTTCTGTTGATCTGTTCCTGGGTGAGATAATCTAATAAAAGGTTCTTAAACAAATACATCACAGATAAAAACAGAAACTGAGAACATTTAAACGAGCGTTTGATGGTTCTGAATGATCAGAGTCCAGATGTTTCCACAGCAGCCAGCAGTATCAGAACTTGACAAGCAGCAGAGGATGGAGCCAGTCCAGAGTCCAGAGTCCAGAACTGGTCTTAGTTAACTTCTGGGTTCAGGCTCATTTCTTTCCTTCTATACTATTATTTACTTATTCCTGGGTTTTTACATTTATTTTTGATTAAACTTACATGTAAATGTAAAAGGAATTAAAATGTAAAATAACAATAAATGATAATTTGTCAGATTTGTCGGGCTGCACAGCGGCACAGTGGGTAGCGTTGTTGCCTTGCAGCAAAAAGGTCCTGGGTTCGAGTACACCCCTGGGTCTTTCTGCATGGAGTTTGCATGTTCTCCCTGTGCATGCTTGGGTTCTCTCCGGGTACTCCGGCTTCCTCCCACAGTCCAAAAACATGACTGTTAGGTTAATTGGCGTCTCCAAATTGTCTTTAGGTGTGAATGGTTGTTTGTCCTGTTTGTCTCTCTGTGTTGCCCTGCGACAGACTGGCGACCTGTCCAGGGTGTACCCCGCCTCTCGCCCAGTGAACGCTGGAGATAGGCACCAGCACCCCCCGCGACCCCATGAGGGATTAAGCGGTTTGGAAAATGGATGGATTGTCAGATTTTTATCTGCCTTTTTATTTCCATAAACTATTTTATGTGTATCTAACGGTCATGCGCAGACCGGTACCGTTTTTCCACATTCCTCAGCGGCCTCTCGGGCACCGAGAAGCCCCGCCTCCGGCAGACTGACAGACTCCCCAGCCAATCACAGCGTTCCTCGGGTCCCATGTGGGCGGGGCTTCGCGAGGGGGAGGGGTCTGAAAACTCTCAGCTTTGTCTGAACTTTTTCTGGATGTTTTAACTGGAAACTGTCGGCGCTGCGCTCCGGGGAATCTGGGTCAGTGTTCCGGACCTTTTGGACCAGCTCTTCCACGACCGAACCGACCCAGCGACTGGTGCCGCCGAACCTTGACCCTGGGTCTCCAGGTCCGCTGCTGTTCCCCGGGAGGGAGAAAGGAGACCAAGCGGGGACGGAGGAGGGAGCGGGACCGCCGCCTGGGTCTGGACCCGCAGTTCCAGCCTCCATCTTGGAAAGTTTCTCCTCTTCACAAAAGTTTTCCCGGACGGATTTTACCCGCCGCCCCCTCACCGCATTACGGCTCTTTCTGCCCCGCCGCTCCGCCGCTCTCTGACCGCTCTCGGCAGCTCCCCCCCCCCCCCCCCCCCCCGGTTCCCCGCCGCTCCCTGACCGCTTCACCGCAGCTTCCCCCCCGGTACCCCGCCGCCCTATAACCGCTCTCGGAGCTCTTTCCCCCGGTACCCGCCGCCCACCGACCGCTCTCGGAGCTCCAATGCGGCCGGTCCAGAGCGAGCCCAGCTGACGTCCCTGCCACGGGGGTAGAGGAGGGGGCGCCCCGCGGTGGAGCCAGTCGGTCGGACCGGGAGCTTCCAGCGGAGAGTGATGGGGGGGTGGGGCGGACTGCCGATGCTGCTGCTGCTGGGCGGCTGGTGCTGGTCCCGGTGCCGGGCTGAGGAAGGTGAGTCCGGATCCATTCCTGGTTCTGATCCATTATCCCGGATTAGTGACTTTATGTCTGAATTATTACAACTGAAGGTAGCAGCTCAGGTTGGCTGTTAATTTATATTTAATCTATGATTTTAATTATTACTACTGTATGGATATAAGTTTATTATTATTGTTTATTGTTATAATAATAATAATTGTTGTTATAGTTTATAATAATAATAATTATTGTTATTATAGCTTATAATAATAATAATACTTGTTATTATAGTTTATAATAATAATAATAATAATAATAATTGTTATTATAGTTTATAATAATAATAATAATAATAATATTATTATTATTATTATTGTTGTTGTTGTTATTCTATCCAGGTCGCTTTTTATTTTAACAAGCTAAATTAAATAATGATAATAATAATAAATATTATTAACAACAGTATAAAGTGTGTTCTGGCTATCGGCGCCGTGGTGTTCTTTATGGACTCAAACCGGGTCGGTTCTGTCAGTATTTTCCTGCCCAGTGGACCATCTCAGAACCCAGTTATCCTGATGTGTCCAACATCCTCTGGACTGATAATGAATCAGAACCGGGTTGGTGGAGCAGGTCCAGAGCAGAACCGGGTCGGCTGCTTCACTGTGTCCATCCTGTTTGGTTCTGTTTGGAGATGCTGGTGTCAGCCGGGCCTCTGGTACCGGCAGCAGAACTGTAAACTAGTCCAGGTTCTGGGCCCAGTGGTTCTGATCCGGTTAGGCAGGAGGAGGTTCTGATGCTCCAGGAACAGGCTGGAGGTTCTTGTGTCCTTTCGGGTCGGTGTCAGTGATGAATGGTTCTGAAGCGGGTCGGTCTGATGGCGAGCCCGACCGGACCTTTGGACCGGTGTGTCAGTAGGACCGGTTCTTCTCTGACCCGGTTCTAGGCTGCAGTCCCCCTGTGGAAAAACCCGCTCCCACTGGTACCAGTACCTCCTGTCCGGACCTGCCGGCGCCGCTGCAGAGATCCAGTAGTTCTAGAGCGGCTCATCAGAACATAGAGCTGCAGCTTCCAGACTGGACCGGTAAGTTCTGGGCCGCTGAGCCCGCCTCAGCCCGGTGCTGCTCTGGCGGCGCTGCTCACCTCCTTTGTTCTGGGTCCAAATCCTGTTAAACGAGGATTTACATGCTGGGTGGAACCGGTTCTGCTGCAGGCCGGCCCGGTTCTGCTGCAGGCCGGCCCGGTTCCAGAACCTCAGAACAACGGACCTTCAGTGAAGCTCTCAGGCTGCAGGTTAGAAGTCTGGAGGAGGGGAGCCGGTACCGTCAGGCTGCGTGGGACGAGTCCAGACGGGTCAGAACCGGTCCAGTCTGAGGGTCAGGACCGGTGCTGATCTCCTGATGCAGTCACATGCGGTTCTGACCAGGACTGGTTCTGATCCTTAGGCTCCGAGGTTCTGGTTCTGAGAGGTCAGTTCTGATCCACTTTCTCTACGGTTCTGGTTCTGACGGGTCCGGTTCTGGTTCTGACTCCAGAACAAAGAGGCGTTCAGGAGGAATGAGATCTGCCAGATAATCATCAGAGGGCAAGTCTGAACAGAACCGACCCGACCCGACTCACGGCGGCGGCGCCAGGCCCAGCTTGTCTAAACATCCCGTCAGCGTTGCCATGGCAGCGGCCTCTCTGGTCTCTGATTGGCTGATTACACGCCGCCGTGTCACACGACCCGCTTCTGTAGGAAGCTCTGACCCGGTTCCAGGTTTCCGTGTAGAACCGTTCTGACGAACCCAGTTAGTGCACAGAGAGACTGAGGGAAGTAACTGGATCAGAACCGGCTGTGCAGAAACTGGGTCTCAGGACGGGTCAGACTAGACTCCATCAGACCCGGGTCCTTTGGACCGGCTGTAGATCAGGCTGTAGGTTCTGTAGGTTCTGGAGGAGCTTCCATCCCAGACCCGAGGTCTGGTTCTGTTGTGGTTATAAATAAACTGACCTTGTGGCCTGGTTCCACTCACATGGTGTCAGGCCCGTGTTCTCTGGCTGTTTGGGTCACGGGACCGGGTTCTGCTGATTCCGCTCATGGGTCGGCTCCTGACCAGAACACAGACTGGGTCGGCTGTTCTGACGTAAACCCACTAACTGACCCAATAGAACCCTGTCAGAACCACAGCAAGCATCCTGGTGTGTTTGTTCTGGACCGGTTCTGTAGGAGTAAACCAGACCGGTGTGGAACAGAACCAGCTCAGAACCACATGGTTCTTTTAGTAAATAGTGTTGGAGGCTCAGAACCGGTTCTCCTCAGCAGCGCCAGCAGATAGAACCCGACAGAACGTGGTCCAGTTAGAGTCCAAACGGGTCGGTACCAGCAGCAGGACTCACAGCGGGTCTCTACATCCAGGTTCTGGTCGTCATGGTATCCCACAATGCTTTGGGTTTACCTCCACGTGTTTTGGACTGAAACGGACCCGGTCCCAGAACCAAGTTGTTCTTTCTGGAAGATGGTTCTGATCCATATCGGCTGGTTCTGCTCCATCTGGATCCCTGCTTTATGAACGTCAGTGTTTGTAGGACCAGTCCAGTTCTGTTGGGTCGACCCGTGGTTCTGATGGCGGCCAGCAGAACCACGTCAGCCTGGTTTGGGGCTAATCGGACCCACAGCACCACGCCTTAAAGGCACAGCGCACATTTACCTTCACTCCCAGTGACGCATGGTTCTGGTGGGTTCTGTCAGCCAGAGGATGGTTCTCGTCCAGATCAGGCTGTGGTTCCTGAGGCTGTGGTTCCTGAGGTTGTGGTCCTAAAGCCATGGTTCCTGAGGGCTGTGGTTCCTGAGGCTGTGGTTCCTGTGGTTCCTGAGGTTGTGGTCCTAAAGCCGTGGTTCCTGAAGGCTGTGGTTCCTGAGGGCTGTGGTTCCTGAGGGCTGTGGTTCCTGAGGCTGTGGTTCCTGTGGTTCCTGAGGCTGTGGTTCCTGAGGTTGTGGTCCTAAAGCCATGGTTCCTGAGGGCTGTGGTTCCTGAGGCTGTGGTTCCTGTGGTTCCTGAGGCTATGGTTCCTGTGGTTCCTGAGGCTGTGGTTCCTGAGGTTGTGGTCCTAAAGCCGTGGTTCCTGAAGGCTGTGGTTCCTGAGGGCTGTGGTTCCTGAGGCTGTGGTTCCTGTGGTTCCTGAGGTTGTGGTCCTAAAGCCATGGTTCCTGAGGGCTGTGGTTCCTGAGGCTGTGGTTCCTGTGGTTCCCGAGGATGTGGTTCCTGAGGTTGTGGTCCTAAAGCCGTGGTTCCTGAAGGCTGTGGTTCCTGAGGGCTATGGTTCCTGAGGCTATGTTTCCTGAGGGCTGTGGTTCCTGAGGCTGTGGTTCCTGAGGGCTATGGTTCCTGAGGCTATGTTTCCTGAGGGCTGTGGTTCCTGAGGCTGTGGTTCCTGTGGTTCCTGAGGCTGTGGTTCCTGTGGTTCCTGGTGTTCCTGGTGTTCCTAATATTCCATCAGAACCCGTGGATCTGTTCTAACCCTGCTGTCGGTTCTCCAGAGGTGCTGATGAACACGAAGCTGGAGACGTCGGACCTGCGCTGGACCAACCATCCTGCAGACGACCAGCAGGTAAGCCCCGCCCCCTCTGCTCCGACCAATCAGCGCTCAGGGTGACTGACCCCTCCCTCCTGTGAAGTGGGAGGAGCTTAGCGGCCTGGACGAGGACTCCAACAGCGTGCGCACCTTCCAGATCTGCACCCCCGACAGCTCGTCGTCCTACTGGCTGCGGACGCGCTGGATCCCCCGGGGCGCCGCCACCACGCTCTTCGTGGAGATCCGGTAGGTGGCGCCGCTCTGGTGGTTATAGCGGCGCGCTGACAGGAAGTGACACGCTCTGTGCCGCCCCCTGCAGGTTCACCATGATGGAGTGCTCCGCCATCAACCAGCGCCACTGCAAGGAGACCTTCAACGTCTACAGCTACCAGAGCAACGCCGACGAGGCCACGCCCACCCACCCCGCCTGGATGGAGAACCCCTACACCAAGGCGGCCGCCGTCGCCGCCGACCACCTGCTGCGGCGCGGCGGCGAGCGGCGCTCCAACGTGAAGCTGCTGCGGCTGGAGGGGCTGCGGGGGGCGGGGCTCTACCTGGCCTTCCAGAGCCAGGGCACCTGCATGGCGCTGCTCGCCGTGCGCGTTTTCTTCAGGAAGTGCCCAGCCGTTAGCCGCGCCTTCGCCGCCTTCCCCGAGACCGTGCCGCACTCGCTGGTGGAGCAGGTAACCACGGCAACACCATCCGCCTGACCGCGCCCCCGGCACCAGGAGAGAGTAACGGCTGTGGCGTTCACCTGTGCAGGCCCAGGGGGTGTGCGTGGAGAACGCCGTGACGCCGCCCGGTGAGAACGCCCGGCTTCCCAGCATGCTGTGCGGCGAGGACGGCCAGTGGGTGGGGCAGCCGACGTCCAGCTGCGCCTGCCGGCCCGGATACGAGGCGGGGGACAGCGAGGTGCGCTGCCGAGGTGAGCCCTTCACAATAAAAGCCCCCTGGTTCTGATAGAACCTGGCGTCAGGTTCTGGTAGAACATGGTGTCAGAGGCGGGTTGCCTGGTTCTGGTAGAACCTGGTCTGAGGTTCTGGTAGAACCTGACAGAACCATCTGACTCATCCTGCAGGAGCTCTGAGTTCTGAGCAGATTTAAGAGCCAATCCGTCCTGGCTGGTAGAACCTGAGGTTGGTTCTGGTTTGTATTGATTGGATCTTTGTTTCTGCCGTGGTTCTGAACCAGAACATGCTGGTTCTGAGGGTCGGGTCGGTTCTGGCCCGTCGGAGCGGGCCGCAGACAGCGCGGTTGTCGAGGCTTCCTGTTTTTCCACAGGAGGTCAGAGGTCAGCTGGCTGCCTGCACCAGGAAGTGCCGCTGCGGCGGCCGCCTCTGTGAAGCCGGACGGGGTCAGAGGTCAACGACGCAGACGGAGGTTCTGGAGGGAGGCTGCTGCCTGCCGGCACTTTCCACTTCCTGTCCAAACCAAGGCCACTTCCTGTCTCCATTGTCTCCCACCAAGCCCCACCCTCCTCTGTGACTCACAGCTGATGAGCAGCGACCCGACGTCCAGAACGGATCACATGACCAAAAAGTCTGGTTCTGCATGACCCGACAGTCCGGACCTGAACCCGGGAATCACTGGGGTTGTTCTTTCAGAACCGCAGCAGCAGAATCTAACTGTGTGACTGAAAGCAAAGCTGAAGGTTCTGGTTCTGACAGGTCTCTCTATGCAGCCTCTGAAGGTTCTGGTTCTGCAACCTCTGAAGGTTCTAGTTCTTTGAAGGTTCTGGTTACCTGAAGGTTCTGGTTCTGACATATCTCTCTCTGCAGCCTCTGAAGGTTCTGGTTCTGCAACCTCTGAAGGTTCTAGTTCTTTGAAGGTTCTGGTTCTCTGAAGGTTCTGGTTCTGACATATCTCTCTCTGCAGCCTCTGAAGATTCTGGTTCTGCAACCTCTGAAGGTTCTGGTTCTTTGAAGGTTCTGGTTCTGATGTATCTCTCTCTGCAGCCTCTGAAGGTTCTGGTTCTGCAACCTCGGAAGGTTTTGGTTCTCTGAAGGTTCTGGTTCTGTTGTCTCGTTCTGCAGCCTCTGAAGGTTCTGGTTCTGCAACCTCTGAAGGTTCTGGTTCTGCAACCTCTGAAGGTTCTAGTTCTTTGAAGGTTCTGGTTCTCTGAAGGTTCTGGTTCTGACATATCTCTCTCTGCAGCCTCTGAAGATTCTGGTTCTGCAACCTCTGAAGGTCCTGGTTCTTTGAAGTTTCTGGTTCTTTGAAGGTTCTGGTTCTGACGTATCTCTCTGCAGCCTCTGGAGGTTATGGTTCTGCAACCTCGGAAGGTTTTGGTTCTCTGAAGGTTCTGGTTCTGTCGTCTCTCTGCAGCCTCTGAAGGTTCTGGTTCTCTGAAGGTTCTGGTTCTGTTGTCTCATTCTGCAGCCTCTGAAGGTTCTGGTTCTGCAACCTCTGAAGGTTCTGGTTCTCTGAAGGTTCTGGTTCTGCAACCTCTGAAGGTTCTGGTTCTGCAACCTCTGAAGGTTCTGTTGTCTCGTTCTGCAGTCTCTGAAGGTTCTGGTTCTCTGAAGGTTCTGGTTCTGCAACCTCTGAAGGTTCTGGTTCTGCAGCCTCTGAAAGTTCTGGTTCTGTCGTGTCTCTCTCTGCAGCCTCTGAAGGTTCTGGTTTTCTGAAAGTTCTTGTTCTGCCGGGTCTTTCTCTGCAGCCTCGGAAAGTTCTGGTTCTCTGAAGGTTCTGGTTCTGTCGTGTTTCTCTGCAGCCTCTGAAGGTTCTGGTTCTGCAGCCTCTGAAGGTTCTGGTTCTCTGAAGGTTCTGGTTCTGACATGTCTCTGTGCAGCCTCTGAAGGTTCTGGTTCTGCATCCTCTGAAGGTTCTGGTTCTCTGAAGGTTCTGGTTCTGTCGTGTCTTTCTCTGCAGCCTCTGAAGGTTCTGGTTCTTTGAAGGTTCTGGTTCTGATGGGTCTTTCTCTGCAGCCTCTTTAGGTTCTGGTTCTCTGAAGGTTCTGGTTCGGTCGTGTCTCTCTGCAGCCTCTGAAAGTTCTGGTTCTCTAAACGTTCTGGTTCTGATGGGTCTTTCTCTACAGCCTCTGAAGGTTCTGGTTCTCTGAAGGTTCTGGTTCTGACGTGTCTCTGTGCAACCTCGGAAGGTTTTGGTTCTCTGAAGGTTCTGGTTCTGTTGTCTCGTTCTGCAGCCTCTGAAGGTTCTGGTTCTGCAACCTCTGAAGGTTCTGGTTCTGCAACCTCTGAAGGTTCTAGTTCTTTGAAGGTTCTGGTTCTCTGAAGGTTCTGGTTCTGACATATCTCTCTCTGCAGCCTCTGAAGATTCTGGTTCTGCAACCTCTGAAGGTCCTGGTTCTTTGAAGTTTCTGGTTCTTTGAAGGTTCTGGTTCTGACGTATCTCTCTGCAGCCTCTGGAGGTTATGGTTCTGCAACCTCGGAAGGTTTTGGTTCTCTGAAGGTTCTGGTTCTGTCGTCTCTCTGCAGCCTCTGAAGGTTCTGGTTCTCTGAAGGTTCTGGTTCTGTTGTCTCATTCTGCAGCCTCTGAAGGTTCTGGTTCTGCAACCTCTGAAGGTTCTGGTTCTCTGAAGGTTCTGGTTCTGCAACCTCTGAAGGTTCTGGTTCTGCAACCTCTGAAGGTTCTGTTGTCTCGTTCTGCAGTCTCTGAAGGTTCTGGTTCTCTGAAGGTTCTGGTTCTGCAACCTCTGAAGGTTCTGGTTCTGCAGCCTCTGAAAGTTCTGGTTCTGTCGTGTCTCTCTCTGCAGCCTCTGAAGGTTCTGGTTTTCTGAAGGTTCTTGTTCTGCCGGGTCTTTCTCTGCAGCCTCGGAAAGTTCTGGTTCTCTGAAGGTTCTGGTTCTGTCGTGTTTCTCTGCAGCCTCTGAAGGTTCTGGTTCTGCAGCCTCTGAAGGTTCTGGTTCTCTGAAGGTTCTGGTTCTTACATGTCTCTGTGCAGCCTCTGAAGGTTCTGGTTCTGCATCCTCTGAAGGTTCTGGTTCTCTGAAGGTTCTGGTTCTGTCGTGTCTTTCTCTGCAGCCTCTGAAGGTTCTGGTTCTTTGAAGGTTCTGGTTCTGATGGGTCTTTCTCTGCAGCCTCTTTAGGTTCTGGTTCTCTGAAGGTTCTGGTTCGGTCGTGTCTCTCTGCAGCCTCTGAAAGTTCTGGTTCTCTAAACGTTCTGGTTCTGATGGGTCTTTCTCTACAGCCTCTGAAGGTTCTGGTTCTCTGAAGGTTCTGGTTCTGACGTGTCTCTGTGCAGCCTCTGAAGGTTCTGGTTCTGCAACCTCTAAAGGTTCTGGTTCTGATGGGTCTTTCTCTGCAGCCTCTTTAGGTTCTGGTTCTCTGAAGGTTCTGGTTCTGTCGTGTCTCTCGCTGCAGCCTCTGAAGGTTCTTGTTCTCTGAAGGTTCTGGTTCTCTAAACGTTCTGGTTCTGACGGGTCTTTCTCTACAGCCTCTGAAGGTCGTGGTTCTCTGAAGGTTCTTGTTCTGTCGTGTCTCTCTCTGCAGCCTCTGAAGGTTGTGGTTCTCTGAAGGTTCTGGTTCTATTGTCTCGTTCTGCAGCATCTGAAGGTTCTGGTTCTCTGAAGGTTCTGGTTCTGTTGTCTTGTTCTGCAGCCTCTGAAGGGTTCTGGTTCTCTAAACGTTCTGGTTCTGACGGGTCTTTCTCTGCAGCCTCTGAAGGTTCTGGTTCTCTGAAAGTTCTGGTTCTGATGTGTCTCTGTGCAGCCTCTGAAGGTTCTGGTTCTGCATCCTCTGAAGGTTCTGGTTCTCTGAAGGTTCTGGTTCTGACGGGTCTTTCTCTGCAGCCTCTGAAGGTTCTGGTTCTGCATCCTCTGAAGGTTCTGGTTCTCTGAAGGTTCTGGTTCTGACGGTCTTTCTCTGCAGCCTCTGAAGGTTCTGGTTCTCTGAAGGTTCTGGTTCTGTCATGTCTCTCTCTGCAGCCTCTGACGGTTCTGGTTCTGCAGCCTCTGAAGGTTCTTGTTCTCTGAAGGCTCTGGTTCTGTCGTGTCTCTCTGCAGCCTCTGAAGGTTCTGGTTCTGCAGCCTCTGAAGGTTCTGGTTCTCTGAAGGTTCTGGTTCTGACGTGTCTCTGTGCAGCCTCTGAAGGTTCTGGTTCTGCATCCTCTGAAGGTTCTGGTTCTCTGAAGGTTCTGGTTCTGTCGTGTCTTTCTCTGCAGCCTCTGAAGGTTCTGGTTCTCTGAAGGTTCTGGTTCTGATGGGTCTTTCTCTGCAGCCTCTTTAGGTTCTGGTTCTCTGAAGGTTCTGGTTCTGTCGTGTCTCTCTCTGCAGCCTCTGAAGGTTCTTGTTCTCTGAAGGTTCTGGTTCTGTCGTGTCTCTCTGCAGCCTCTGAAGGTTCTGGTTCTCTGAAGGTTCTGGTTCTGACGTGTCTCTGTGCAGCCTCTGAAGGTTCTGCAGCCTCTGAAGGTTCTGGTTCTCTGAAGGTTCTGGTTCTGTCGTGTCTCTCTCTGCAGCCTCTGAAGGTTGTGGTTCTCTGAAGGTTCTGGTTCTGTTGTCTCGTTCTGCAGCCTCTGAAGGTTCTGGTTCTCTGAAGGTTCTGGTTCTGTTGTCTTGTTCTGCAGCCTCTGAAGGTTCTGGTTCTCTAAACATTCTGGTTCTGACGGGTCTTTCTCTGCAGCCTCTGAAGGTTCTGGTTCTCTGAAAGTTCTGGTTCTGATGTGTCTCTGTGCAGCCTCTGAAGGTTCTGGTTCTGCATCCTCTGAAGGTTCTGGTTCTCTGAAGGTTCTGGTTCTGACGGGTCTTTCTCTGCAGCCTCTGAAGGTTCTGGTTTTCTGAAGGTTCTGGTTCTGATGGGTCTCTCTCTGCAGCCTCTGAAGGTTCTGGTTCTGCAGCCTCTGAAGGTTCTGGTTCTCTGAAGGTTCTGGTTCTGTTGTCTCATTCTGCAGCCTGTGAAGGTTCTGGATTTCTGAAGGTTCTGGTTCTGTTGTCTCGTTCTGCAGCCTCTGAAGGTTCTGGTTCTTTGAAGGTTCTGGTTCTTTGAAGTCTCTGGTTCTGATGGGTCTTTCTCTGCAGCCTCGGAAAGTTCTGGTTCTTTGAAGGTTCTGGTTCTCTGAAGGTTTTGGTTCTGTTGTCTCGTTCTCTGAAGGTTGTGGTTCTCTAAAGGTTCTGGTTCTCTGAAGGTTCTGTCGTGTCTCTCTGCAGCGTGTCCGTCGGGTCATTTCAAGGTGGAACCAGGAAGTGGAGGCTGCACTTCCTGTCCAGACAGGAGCCACACCCGGATCCCAGGCTCCGCCTACTGCCCCTGTCTCCCGGGTTACGACCGGGCCGACTCCGACCCGCCGCACGCCGCCTGCACACGTAAGACTCCTCCTCCTCTTCCTCGGGTTCCTTCGTCGCTCTTCTGGGCTGGGTCTGTTGGGCTCTGCTGATGCTGCAGCCACCGTTTCCCATCATGCTCTGGGTTCAGGTGTAACCACCTGTAGAAGGTGTTCAGGTTACACCTGAGATTCATGTGGAACTGGCAGAAGCCGTGGCTGCCACTCCGCCGTACTGTTAGCCTGCAGCTAGCCACGCCCCTTTAACCACCGAGACGCCGCCCCTTTAACTGCGTCGCCCCAGGCAACAGCAATTAGCCTAATTATTAGGCTCGTTACTGCATTGTGTGTCCCTGGTTCTGGTTTCAGGACTCTTCCTGCAGCTCAGAACCTCTCTAACACTAACCTGCCTGACAGTCCACGCTCAGGGTAAACTCATGATGTTAAACTGGCCCTGAACTCTGACCTCTGACCCCTGCAGGCCCTCCGTCGGCCCCCCGCCACCCCGTCTATCAGCTCAACGACACCACGGTGATCCTGGAGTGGAGAGAACCGCTGGAGCGAGGAGGACGGGCAGACCTCAGCTACAGGCTGCTCTGCTCCGACTGCGGCGCCGCCGGCGCTGCTCAGGTAGGACGACCGGACCGGTAGGTACCAGGTAGATACCAGACAGGTACCGGCAGGTACCAGGTAGATATCAGACAGGTACCAGATAGATGCTGGCTGCTCTGCTGGAGCTGCTCAGGTAGGACGACCGGACCTGCAGGTACCAGCAGGTACCGGGTAGGACTACTAGAGTAAAACAGTTCAGGTACCGCCGGGTACCAGGTAGACACCAGGTAGATACCGGCCAGGTAGATCATTAGCTTAGATAGCAGGAACCTGAGCGGTGGGTTCTGCTGCTGATGGACCAGTCAGACCTGTTGGTTCAGGTCCTTAACGAGGAACTCTCCCCAAAGTCACCTTTGTTCCAGGTGAGCTGTGGGTCTAAGGTGCTGCTGTGCTGACCCCCCCCCCCCTGTAGTCAGACCCCAGTACAGAGCAGTAGGTGCTGACTCCGCCCCCTGCGTGTCCTCCTCAGGGATTGGCCGGCTCCTGCGCCCCCTGTGGCGACGCCGTCCTGTACCGCCCCTCCCAGTCGGGCCTCTCTCAGCCCCGCGTCGTCGTCTGGGGGCTCCGCCCACAGGCCCGCTACCTGTTCACCATCCAATCGCTGAACGGCGTGTCTGCAGTCAGCCAATCAGAGCCAGCCTCCGTCAGCATCAACGTCACCACCAGCAGAGACGGTAACACTACATTACCCACAATGCCCCTCAGGAGCAGGCGGGGCTTCCTGCGGTTTCTGTGTGCTGGTCTGTGATTGGCTGTTCTCCCTGTAGTCCCTCCCCCAGTCTCAGGTGTGAAGCGGGCGGCGGCGTCTGAGAGCAGCCTGTCCCTGAAGTGGGCCGCCCCGGTTCTGCAGAACCAGCAGCAGGTTCTGGAGTACCAGCTGCGGTACCGGTGGGCCGACGACGGCGACGCTCCGTGGGAGTACCTGCCCAGCGAGGCCGCCTCCGCGGTTCTGAGCGGCCTGCAGCGGGCCACCCGGTACCAGGTGCAGGTCCGGGCCCGGTCCCAGGCCGGGTACGGGCCGTTCAGCGCCGTCAGCACCGTCAGCACGCTGCCCGACGGTACCGACCCGCTCACACACACAGCCGCCGGCACCGGCGCCGCTCTGGGTTCACGCTGTCCGTCTGGTTCTGACAGGTGCCGCCCGCTCCCAGCTGGTGCTCATCGCCGTCCTGGTCTCTGTGACGATGCTGCTGCTGGTCGCCGCGGTGACAGCCGGATCCATCTGGTATCGGTAAGAGAGAGAGAGGACGGTCCCCCAGAACCGCCCCGACCCGGTCCTGGCGCCGCTCAGCTTCCTGTCTGTGTCTCTGTCCCTCAGGAGGAGGCGGCGCCGCTCGGCCCGCGTCGATAAGGCCGGACACTACGCCATGGGTCAGAGTGAGTCTCGCCTCGTTGGCGATTTTGCCTCATTAGCGATCGGCCAATGAGAGGCCACGGTGAGCCGCTAATTAACCCGGTGCCGTCCTCTCAGCCATGAAGGTCTACATCGACCCGTTCACCTACGAGGACCCCAACGAGGCCGTCAGGGAGTTCGCCAAGGAGATAGACGCCTCCTTCGTCAAGATAGAGGAGGTGATCGGAGCAGGTGAGCAGAACCGCCCGGTTCCCCGGAGAACCGCTAACGCCAGAGAACGTCAGGGGAACCGTCACAATCTGTCAGAACTAAGGAACTAAATGGATTAGGATGAAGAACTGTGGGAACCAGGGGTTCTGTCTGAGGGAACTAAACAGATGTTTAGAGGACCAGTGGAACTTCATGAGACCAGTGGAACCAGTCATGTTGTTTTAGAACCCATCACAGAACCTTAAAGTGACGCAGCCCCTAGAGAAGATGTGTGGGAGGCCTGTGGAACTGGAATGTTCCTGTTAAACTGATCTGAGGTTCCTCTAGAACTGTTCTGATATTTTTTTCTGTTGACCTGTTCTGAGGACGTTCCTCGCTGCAGAACCAGGCTTTAGCAGACCCAGGAGGTTTGTGGTTGTTCTCTGAAGGACTGAAGCAGTGAGGTTCCTGCAGGAACCCAGCAGAGACCAGGTGGAGCTGCATGGAGCTCATGCATGTGATCTCAGAGCTGATGTTCCTGTCAGGCTGCCAGACGGCTCTGTGACCTTTGACCTGGAGCAGCGTTCCCAGGGAGCAGAGAGGCTGCGTTCCCGCTGTGAAAACAAGGCTCTGGTTTCTACCAGTCCTGCTTTATTAAAGTAAACAGAACCTCAGCCTGAGGCGCTGAGGTCCGTTTGGGTCCATTGCAGCCGTAGAACCCAGGATGGTCCAGAACCTCTGCAGAGGTTCTGCCTGGGTTCTGGTCCTCTGACAGTCCTCCAGAACCAGCTGTGAGCCCAGCTACGGTAGCCGTGGTTCCCTCTGAGGACGCTGGCGGCAGTAACCGGATCCTCGGCTCAGAACCAGCAGCTCACGCCTCACGCTCTGCCAGGTGAGGACGTGTCGGTATGCGCTGACAAGCCTCACAGGACCCTGTATGGCTGTGATTGGCCGGTTCCCCCTGCTGCTGTGGCTGTGATTGGCCGGTTCCCCCTGCTGCTCTGGCTGTGATTGGCCGGTTCCCCCTGCTGCTGACCTGATGAGCTGCTGTGGTGTCGGTGCCTCCTGCAGCAGATCAGATCCTCTGAGGCTCGTTTCCAGGTCTCAGCGTGACTCACTGCCCCCCCCCCCCCCCCCCTGCTCTGATTGGCCGGCTCCAGGAGCCTCGCCAGCTTTCACAGCTTCCCAGGTGGATCTGTAACAAGATACTGGGGACTATTGTGTGTCTGTGTGACGCAGAACTATGGCTTCATGTTCTCAGATGCTCTAGTTGCATCTCTGACGCCTGGAGACAGAAGCAGTGACACCAGAGCCGCCTCAGGTTTCAGCTTCAAAAGCAGATCAAAGCTACCTGTGTCTCCCGTCCAGGTGAGTTCGGAGAGGTGTGTCGCGGCCGGCTGAGGGTCCCCGGCCGCAAGGAGAACTACGTGGCCATCAAGACCCTGAAGGGCGGCTACACGGACAAGCAGAGGCGGGACTTCCTGTCCGAGGCGTCCATCATGGGACAGTTCCAGCACCCCAACATCATCCACCTGGAGGGCGTCATCACCACGTCCTGTCCCGTCATGATCCTCACCGAGTTCATGGAGAACGGAGCCCTGGACAGCTTCCTGAGGGTGAGACGGGCAGGGTGTCTGTCCACCGCTGAACCTGTCTGTCCACCTGTCTACCCGTCCACCTGTCTACCCGTCCCCCTGTCTGTCTGTCCCCCTGTCTGTCTGTCCACCTGTCTGTCCACCCGTCTACCTGTCCCCCTGTCTGACTGACCCCTGTCTGACTGTCCCCCTGTCTGACTGCCCCCCTGTCTGACTGTCCCCCTGTTTGTCTGTCCACCTGTCTGTCCACCCGTCTACCTGTCCCCCTGTCTGACTGACCCCTGTCTGACTGTCCCCCTGTCTCTGTCCCCCTGTCTGTCTGTCCCCCTGTCTGACTGCCCCCCTGTCTGATTGCCCCCCTGTCTGTCTGTCCCCCTGTCTGTCTGTCCCCCTGTCTGACTGCCCCCCTGTCTGTCTGTCCCACTGTCTGTCTGTCCACCTGTCTGTCCACCCGTCTACCTGTCCCCCTGTCTGACTGACCCCTGTCTGACTGTCCCCCTGTCTCTGTCCCCCTGTCTGTCTGTCCCCCTGTCTGTCTGTCCACCTGTCTGACTGTCCCCCTGTCTGTCTGTCCCCCTTTCTGTCTGTCCCCCTGTCTGTCTGTCCACCTGTCTGTCCACCCGTCTACCTGTCCACCTGTCTGTCTGTCTGACTATCCCCCTGTCTGTCTGTCCACCCGTCTACCTGTCCAACTGTCTGACTGTCCCCCTGTCTGACTGTCCCCCTGTCTGTCTGTCTCCCTGTCTGTCTGTCCCCCTGTCTGTCTGTCCACCTGTCTACCTGTCCACCTGTCTGACTGTCCCCCTATCTGACTATCCCCCTGTCTGTACCCCTGTCTACCTGTCTGTCTGTCCACCTGTCTGACTGTCCCCCTGTCTGTCTGTCCACCTGTCTACCTGTCCACCTGTCTGACTATTCCCCTGTCTGTCTGTCCCTCTGTCTGTCTGTCCCCCTGTCTGTCTGTCCCTCTGTCTGACTATCCCCCTGTCTGTCTGTCCCTCTGTCTGACTATCCCCCTGTCTGTCTGTCCCTCTGTCTGACTATCCCCCTGTCTGTCTGTCCCCCTGTCTAACTGTCCCCCCGTCTGTCCCCTGCAGCTGAATGACGGTCAGTTCACCACCATCCAGCTGGTGGGGATGCTTCGTGGAATCGCTGCAGGCATGAAGTATCTGTCAGAGATGAGCTTCGTCCACCGAGACCTCGCTGCTCGCAACATCCTGGTCAACTCCAACCTGGTCTGTAAGGTGAGACCCACCTGTCTGTCCCTCTGGGTTCCTGTCTGTCCCCCTGGGTTCCTGTCCATGTCAACCTGTAGCTGACCCCGCTGTGGTGTTCTCCGTCTTCCAGGTGTCAGACTTTGGTCTCAGCAGGTTTCTGACGGAGAACTCCTCTGACCCGACGTACACCAGTTCCCTGGTGAGTCCCTGTCCCTGTCCTCAGGTTCCTGTCCCTGTCCTCAGGTTCCTCTACTGCAGCAGAACCGAGTTAACGATGGAGCAGCAGACAGGAAGCAGCCTGGTGTGGCATCATGTCAGCTTCTGTGATTGTGGAGAACCCAGTGGAACAACTAGTTCTGCTGGTTAATAAATCTTTATAGTTAAAGCGTGATTTTATAATTATGGTGTTCCTGGTCCTCTGCTTTAGAGTTACAGTCCCCGCGCTCTTATTGTGAAAGGCGTGTGATCTTTCTCTTCTAGGGGGGGAAGATTCCCATCAGGTGGACGGCTCCTGAGGCCATCGCCTACAGGTGAGAGTGGGTTCTGCACCTGGTGTTTACGCCCGTCTACCTGGTTATCGTGTTCTAACGAGCTCCTCACTGGTCACAGGAAGTTCACCTCCGCCAGCGACGCGTGGAGCTACGGCATCGTCATGTGGGAAGTGATGTCATACGGCGAGCGGCCGTACTGGGACATGAGCAACCAGGATGTAAGGATGGTTCTGGTTCTCCTGTCTGCTGGGTTCTAGAGGGTCAAAATCTAGAAGAAATCAATTAAAAAGGTTAACAGTAAATATTTTTACGGATTAAACTTTATCCTTTAAAAACTTCATTGTCTTTGTTAGAAAAACCGAAGCTAGCGGTTCTGTTAATTGTTCTGGTTAGTGGTTCTGGTAGCAGTTCGGTTAGCAGTTCGGTTAGCGATTCTCTTAATTGTTCTGTTAGCTGTTCTGTTGGCATTTTTGTTAGCTGTTCTGTTTTTGGTTTTATTAATAGTTCTGTTAGCGATTCTCTTAATTGTTCTGTTAACAGATCCCTTTCCGGTTCTGTTAATCATTCTGTTAGCGGTTCTGTTAATCATTCTGTTAGCGGATCTGTTAGTGATTCAATTAGCGGTTCAGTTAGCAGATCTGTTAGCGGTTCTGTTAATCATTCAGTTAGCATTTCAGTTAGCGGTTCTGTTAGCAGATCTGTTAGCGATTCAATTAGGGGTTCAGTTAGCAGTTCTGTTGGCGGTTCTGTATGTGGTTCTATTAATAGTTCTGTTAGCGGTTCTCTTAATTGTTCTGCTAACAGATCCGTTACCGGTTCAGTTAGCAAATCTGTTAGCGGTTCTGTTACTAATTCTGTTAGCAGATCTGTTTCTGGTTCTGTTAGCGGTTCAGTTAGCAGTTCTGTTAGCAGATCTGTTAGCTGTTTTGTTAGCTGTTTTGTTAGCTGTTCTGTTAGCGGTTCTGTTTGTGGTTCTATTAATAGTTCTGTTAGCGGTTCTCTTAATTGTTCTGCTAACAGATCCTTTACCGGTTCAGTTAGCAGATCTGTTAGCGGTTCTGTTACTAATTCTGTTAGCAGATCTGTTTCTGGTTCTGTTAGCAGTTCAGTTAGCAGTTCTGTTAGCAGATCTGTTAGCTGTTTTGTTAGCTGTTCTGTTAGCGGTTCTGTTTGTGGTTCTATTAATAGTTCTGTTAGCGGTTCTCTTAACCCTCCTGTTAGCTGTTCTGTTAGCGATTTTCTTAATTGTTCTGTTAACAGATCTGTTAGCGGTCTGTTAATCATTCAGTTAGCATTTCTGTTAGCAGATCTATTAGCGGTTCTCTTAATTGTTCTGTTAGCGGTTCTCTAACTCGTTCTGTTAGCTGTTCTGTTGGTATTTTTGTTAGCTGTTCTGTTTGTGGTTTTATTAATAGTTCTGTTAGTGATTCTGTTAATTGTTCTGTTAAACAGATCCGTTACCGGTTCAGTTAGCAGATCTGTTAGCGGTTCTGTTAATCATTCTGTTAGCGGATCTGTTAGCTGTTCTGTTGGTATTTTTGTTAGCTGTTCTGTTTGTGGTTTTATTGATAGTTCTGTTAGTGATTCTATTAATTGTTCTGTTAACAGATCCGTTACCGGTTCAGTTAGCAGATCTGTTAGCGGTTCTGTTAATCATTCTGTTAGCGGATCTGTTAGCGATTCAATTAGCGGTTCAGTTAGCAGTTCTGTATGTGGTTCTATTAATAGTTCTGTTAGCGATTCTCTTAATTGTTTTGTTAACAGATCTGTTAGCGGTTCTGTTACTAATTCTGTTAGGAGATCTGTTTCTGGTTCTGTTAGCGGTTCAGTTAGCAGTTCTGTTAGCTGTTCTGTTAGCGGTTCTGTTTGTGGTTCTATTAATAGTTCTGTTAGCGGTTCTCTTAATTGTTCTGCTAACAGATCCTTTACCGGTTCAGTTAGCAGATCTGTTAGCGGTTCTGTTACTAATTCTGTTAGCAGATCTGTTTCTGGTTCTGTTAGCAGTTCAGTTAGCAGTTCAGTTAGCAGTTCTGTTAGCAGTTCTGTTAGCAGATCTGTTAGCTGTTTTGTTAGCTGTTCTGTTAGCGGTTCTGTTTGTGGTTGTATTAATAGTTCTGTTAGCGGTTCTGTTACTAATTCTGTTAGCAGATCTGTTTCTGGTTCTGTTAGCGGTTCTGTTAGCAGTTCTGTTAGCAGTTCTGTTAGCAGATCTGTTAGCTGTTTTGTTAGCTGTTCTGTTAGCGGTTCTGTTTGTGGTTCTATTAATAGTTCTGTTAGCGGTTCTCTTAACCCTCCTGTTAGCTGTTCTGTTAGCGATTTTCTTAATTGTTCTGTTAACAGATCTGTTAGCGGTCTGTTAATCATTCAGTTAGCAGTTCTGTTAGCAGATCTGTTAGCGGTTCTCTTAATTGTTCTGTTAGCGGTTCTCTAACTCGTTCTGTTAGCTGTTCTGTTGGTATTTTTGTTAGCTGTTCTGTTTGTGGTTTTATTAATAGTTCTGTTAGCGATTCTATTAATTGTTCTGTTAACAGATCCTTTACCGGTTCAGTTAGCAGATCTGTTAGCGATTCAATTAGCGTTTCAGTTAGCAGTTCTGTATGTGGTTCTATTAATAGTTCTGTTAGCGATTCTCTTAATTGTTTTGTTAACAGATCTGTTAGCGGCTCTGTTTATCAATTAGTTAGCAGTTGATTAAATCTCATTTGAAATAAAAACTGGAAACACTTCAGAAAACCTCGCAGACCCCTCCATTCTCCTCCTCAAGTTAAAGAAACCCGGTTTCACTGGACCCGGTTTAACCAGAACCGAACCCCTGTTCTGATCCTTTAGGTGATAAACGCCATCGAGCAGGACTACCGTCTGCCGCCGCCGCCCGACTGCCCCGCCTCCCTGCACGCGCTCATGCTGGACTGTTGGCAGAAGGAGCGGGCCAACCGGCCCCGGTTCTGTGACATCGTGGGTGGGCTGGACCGGCTGATCCGAAACCCCCTCTCCCTGAAGGTGATGCACCCGGAGCTGTCCAGGTGAGGCCCGCTTTGATGGGCTGCTGTGGAATGTGGTTCATGTCGGGCCGAGGGGTCAGAGATCAGAGAGGGGCAGTGAGACACAGAGACGGGGGGGCGGGGGGTCCGACTGACAGCTGTTTACACAGCCGGTTCTGTTTACTGGAGCAGGTGCAGAACTGCTCGCATTCCTGGAATTAAAGCTCCCAATGAAGAAGTACCAGCCTGTCAGTGCCCAGACCCGGTTCTCAGGCCCGGTTCTCTGTTCTGACTCCCAGTTCTGACTCTTAGGCCCGGTTCTCTGTTCTGACTCCCAGTTCTGACTCTTAGGCCCGGTTCTCTGTTCTTACTCTCAGGCCCGGTTCTCTGTTCTGACTCCCAGTTCTGACTCCCAGGCCCGGTTCTCTATTCAGATTCTTAGGCCCGGGTCCCAGGCCCAGATGTGCTCCAGTTCAGGTCCAGCCTGCAGGTGGACCGGACTGTGTTTGGTCCAGTATGACGTACCTGTGCTGGTTCCTGAGAAACATTTGTTGCCTGCAGCTTCAGAACCTCCTGATCCAGTTCTCAGTCCTCTGACCCAGCTGTTCCTGTAACCTCATAATTTGGGCTGGATCAGAACCAGGACCATCACTAACCACTCTCTCTGTGTCCCAGTCCGTCCCAGCCCCTGCTGGACCAGCGGGTCCCGCCTCCTCTGTCGGCCTGTGGTTCCGTCTCCGAGTGGCTCCGGGCCATCAAGATGGAGCGCTACGAGCAGAACTTCCTGCAGGCCGGGTTCAGCAGCCTGGACGTCGTGGCCCAGCTCAACACAGAGTAAGGCTCGCCTGGCCGCACGTGCCTGACAGTCAGCGCCCAGGGCACCAATAACAGCTTATGCCTGACAGGCGGCGCTCAGGGTTCCACTAACTACTTATGCCTGACAGGCGGCGCTCAGGGTTCCACTAACTACTTATGCCTGACAGTCGGCGCTCAGGGCAACACTAACTACTTATGCCTGACAGTCGGCGCTCAGTGTTTTACTAACTACTTATGCCTGACAGTCGGCGCTCAGGGCACCACTAAATACTTATGCCTGACAGTCGGCGCTCAGGGTTTTACTAACTACTTATGCCTGACAGTCAGCGCTCAGGGCACCACTAACTACTTATGCCTGACAGTCGGCGCTCAGGGCACTACTAACTACTTATACCTGATAGTCGGCGCTCAGGGTTTTACTAACTACTTATGCCTGACAGTCGGCGCTCAGGGCACCACTAACTACTTATGCCTGACAGTCGGCGCTCAGGGTTTTACTAACTACTTAAGCCTTTCAGTCGGCGCTCAGGGCACCACTAACTACTTATACCTGATAGTCGGCGCTCAGGGTTTTACTAACTACTTATGCCTGACAGTCGGCGCTCAGGGCACCACTAACTACTTATGCCTGACAGTCAGCGCTCAGGGCACCACTAACTACTTATACCTGATAGTCGGCGCTCAGGGTTTTACTAACTACTTATGCCTGACAGTCGGCGCTCAGGGCACCACTAACTACTTATGCCTGACAGTCGGCGCTCAGGGTTTTACTAACTACTTATGCCTGACAGTCAGCGCTCAGGGCACCACTAACTACTTATGCCTGACAGTCGGCGCTCAGGGCACTTCTAACTACTTATACCTGATAGTCGGCGCTCAGGGTTTTACTAACTACTTATGCCTGACAGTCTGCGCTCAGGGTTTTACTAACTACTTATGCCTGACAGTCAGCGCTCAGGGCACCACTAACTACTTATGCCTGACAGTCGGCGCTCAGGGCACCACTAACTACTTATGCCTGACAGTCGGCATAACCCACCTTTCTGTTTCCATAGAGACCTGCTCAGGGTGGGCGTCACCCTCGCTGGCCACCAGAAGAAGATCCTCTCCTCCATCCAGACGCTCAGGATACACAAAGCCACGCCCACTCTGCTTTACTGACCAATCACAGCGCTGAACCGGACCCCAGAGTTCTGACCCGACAGCACCAGATACCAGCTGGGTGACCCGAACATTAATACCGGACCCCAGAGGTTCAGGAAGCTCAGGGGCTGCCAGACTCCGCCCACCTACCTATTACAACCAATCACAGCCAAGGACCACCTTCAGTTGCCTCATTGGTCAGCACTCAGGAATTTTTCAGCCAAGTCCCCCCCCCCCTCCCCCCACCTGGACCTGAATGGATGTGATCGGCCAATCAGCAGCCAGCACAATGGTGACTCCTCCTCTGGTTGGACACTGGGAGGATCTATGCTCCAAATAAGGCACTTGTGAGGTCACTAAGCCCCGCCCCCTGCATGGAAGCAGGGTTCTGATTGGCTCCTCGTGGTTCTGAACACAAAGCTGGACTGAACCGTTTCCGGATCTGCTGCTGGTGCAAACCGCTGCTGAGGCTCTACAGAACCATCAGAGTGAGACCTCCTTACGGTGGATCTTTGTCAGGAATGTTCTGGGACGTCATCGGATCGTTCTTCAGGAAACCACCAGGGTTCTCCAGGAGAACGTCAGAACATCTGCTGGGTTCCTGCTGGTACCAGGAGGAATGTTCTGGAGGTTCCTCCCTGATTGGTGGACATGTCTGGGACCAGTACCGTTCTCTGAGGGGTTAACAGAACTTGACCCATCTCAGGTTACCGTGGGAATCCTTTGGACCGCGTCTTCAGAACCAGCAGCTGATTGGATCCTAGAAGTTCTCCTGAATGATCTATAGATCATCTTTAAAGGAACTGGATCTGTTCTCATGAGCGTAATCACCAGGGACTGCTGGGAAAGTTCTGATCCCAGTCCTGACCCGCCATCTGGACCTGAACCAGTGCAGCTGAAGCCATTTAAACTTTTTTAAATTAAAACTGTTGTTTTTAGCAGAACCTGAATGTTTTTAGGAACCATGACCTGTTCTGGACCTGTTCTGGACCGCTGGTGGCACTTTTTACCGGAGGTCCGATCATGTATCAAAGATTTTATACCGACCCATATTTCTGCAGATTGTGTTTTTGTACAAAATAAAATGATCTAAAGATGGTTCTGGTGAGGTTCTGTTTCTGATGGGGGATTGTTCTGTTCTGGTCCGTCAGGGGGAGGCAGAACCGTTTTATGGGACAGATCCAGAACTGTACTCTTTAAAAACGTCAGAAAATACCCGGTTCTACATCTCTATGGTCAAATGGACCCGTAACAGAACCTGTTGGGTTTTTGTTCTGGAATAACGAGGATCCGTGTGGACCGGAGCCAGAGGTGGGTTGGGTTCTAGAAGGGTTCTGGGTTTCTCTACAGGTCCGCTGTCTCTGCTGCCCGTTTCTAACTTCCAGAACCGCTGATGTTGGTTTATTTGGACTCGGGTTCTGACCCACATGCCGGTACCAGCTCACATCAGAGTGCAACGCTGAATAGAACCTTCAGAACATGAAGCTGTTCAGTGAGTTATCTCTGAGCGGTTCTGCTCTGAGGTCCAGACTCGCCTGGTTCTGGACCTGTAAATTAATCCTGATGCGTAACGAACAGAAATGGTTCTGATCCACATTTTGGTCCTGATGGCCGACCTCTGGGTCTACCTGGAGCTCTGACCAATCACATCACAGCGGACCCGTCCAATCAGAGGCCGGTTCTGAACCATCAGAACATCAGTGAGGTGGTCCAGATAATAAGTTTGGGTTTCCAGGAGGTTCTGGTGGTGATGAGGAGCAGCTATCAGGCCCGGTTTCTCAGGAGCCCCTGGCGGGCCCGTTTAGCTCCTCGGTACCGGGCTTAACGGGCCTCCAGCTGACCTTTGACCCGCAGCAGACCCAGATCTGTGGGTCGGCCCGGCTGAGAGCTCCTTATCACGGCAGGACGCTGATGGGGGTTCTGCTCAGGTTGTCTCACCCTCTGAGGAGAACCAGAACCTCCTGTAGCAGAGCCGGTCCTGCTGGACGGGTCGGTCCAGATGAGTCCTGGAGCCGGTACCGGTCCGTTCTGGCTGCTCTCTGGCTTCTGGTTCTGAGGAGAACCAGAACCTCCTGTAGCAGGCTGGATGGGTTAGCAGCATTAATCTGCTGCTGGATGTTTGATTGGATGAAAAATGACAGAGAAAGAGCTGATTGGCCACATATGCAGAGAGCTGGAGTCATCAGGCAACCAATCAGAGACCAGCATGAGGTCACATGTTAGACAAAAGTTAACAGAGACGCGTCAGTCCGGCGCCCCCTGTTGGTGGAACGTTAAAATAAGGCCCTAAAATCACATCAGACATGGGGGGGGGGGGGGCGTCCAGCAGGACGGTGGTTTGGACCCTACGTCTGTTACCGCGTATGTCCATCACTGCTGTGTGGCGGTAACGGGGATGATCGGTCAGAACCAGATGGTGTCTGATATGGACTCTGGTTCTGATGCAGTAAATCAGAACCTTCT
Source organism: Fundulus diaphanus (assembly GCA_037039145.1). NCBI lineage: Eukaryota > Metazoa > Chordata > Actinopteri > Cyprinodontiformes > Fundulidae > Fundulus > Fundulus diaphanus. Next base: position 57,098,110 of record CM073131.1, on the reverse strand, counting down.
GCTCTGCGGCCCAGCCGGGTTTTACTGCTCAGATGGAACATCCTGTTTAGAGGAGAATCATTCTGCCAGCTTCCAAACCCAAACCACATGTTGGACCTGCGTGTCCGCATCCTGTGGGGAGCTTGTAGAGTCTGGTATCAGCAAAGATTCTGTCCAGAACCGGCACGGAGGAACCAGCAGAACCTTACGCCTCGGGCATCATGATGAAGTAAATCCAGCCTCACAGGAACAAGGCGTGACGCATCAGATGCTGTTGGTGTTCGTCTGATAAAACTGACTGCAACCCATGATCCAGTAGACCCTTATGTAGAACTTCTACATCTGTTAGAACCTCCTTTAACAGTTGTTAGAACCTTCATAAATACCCTATAGAACCTCTTTCAACAGCCTGTAGAAGCTCCTTCAACAGGTGTTAGAACCTCCGTAAAAATGTTGTAGAACCTCCTTAAATACCCTGTAGAATGTCTTAAAAACCCTGTAGAACCTCCTTTAACAGTTGTTAGAACCTCCGTAAATAGCTTATAGAACATCCTTAAATGCCCCGTAGAACCTTCTTAAATGCCCTGTAGAACCTCCTTCTACAGGTGTCAGAACCTCAGTAAAAATCTTGTAGAACCTCCTTAAATACCATGTAGAACATCTTAAAAACCCTGTAGAACCTCCTTCAACAGTTGTTAGAACCTCGATAAATACCTTGTAGAACCTCCTTAAATAACCTGTAGAACCTCTTTGAACAGCCTGTAGAAGCTCCTTCAACAGGTGTTAGAACCTCCGTAAAAATCTTGTAGAACCTCCTTAAATACCCTGTAGAATGTCTTAAAAACCCTGTAGAACCTCCTTTAACAGTTGTTAGAACCTCCGTAAATAGCTTATAGAACATCCTTAAATGCCCCGTAGAACCTTCTTAAATGCCCTGTAGAACCTCCTTCTACAGGTGTTAGAACCTCAGTAAAAATCTTGTAGAACCTCCTTAAATACCATGTAGAACGTCTTAAAAACCCTGTAGAACCTCCTTCAACAGTTGTTAGAACCTCGATAAATACCTTGTAGAACCTCCTTAAATAACCTGTAGAACCTCTTTGAACAGCCTGTAGAAGCTCCTTCAACAGGTGTTAGAACCTCCGTAAAAATCTTGTAGAACCTCCTTAAATACCCTGTAGAATGTCTTAAAAACCCTGTAGAATCTCCTTTAACAGTTGTTAGAACCTCCGTAAATAGCTTATAGAACATCCTTAAATGCCCCGTAGAACCTTCTTAAATGCCCTGTAGAACCTCCTTCTATAGGTGTTAGAACCTCAGTAAAAATCTTGTATAACCTCCTTAAATACCATGTAGAACGTCTTAAAAACCCTGTAGAACCTCCATAAACAGTTGTTAGAACCTCGATAAATACCTTGTAGAACCTCCTTAAATAACCTGTAGAACCTCCTTAAGTACCCCGTAGAACCTCCTTTAACACCTGCTAGAACCTCCTTTAACACCTGCTAGAACCTCCTTTAACACCTGCTAGAACCTTGAAATTCAGCAGGTCTGTGGCTGGTTCTGGAAAGCGGCGTCAGAAAAGGAACGCGCTGATGTAAACTGTGGTGTCATCTGCATATGGAGGCACATGAGAACCTCCAGTGTCATTTATCGATCTTTAGCGGTGCAGGAGAACTTGTTCTCCATCTATGTGCAGCGTTGCTAAGCTAACCGCTGCTACCATCTTGTTCTTGGAGAACAGAAGTTGGAGATTCTGTCTTCTCGTCATGAGGGGGTTCTTGTTCTTGTTCTTTCAGATGAAACCGATATGTTCTGTATTTGGTCATGTTGGAGTTGGTCAGAACCAGAGAACCCTCAGAGCTGGACTACATGAAGCTCCTCTGGTTCCCTCCCTCAGAAGAGGAAATGACAGCAGAACCACTCACAAGCTGTCTGGCATGATCTTCTGAGGTTCTCCAGCTGAGAACCTCTCAGAGCTCTGAGCGCCGTGGTGCTGACGGAACAACGGAGAACAACGGAGAACCTGAGGCCCGCCTCCAGCAGCTCCACCGCAGCACCAGGAGGTGCCCAGGCTGCAGGTGTTCTCCTTTAACGTCCACAAACAGGCCCCGATGGCCTCCTGTGGAGGTCAGAGGTCAGAGGTCAGCTGCTGTGAGCGAGCGTCGGGGTAACCAGAGTCTACACAAACATCTAGGGAGGAAGTTTTCACAAACAACTTGTTCTGTTCAGGACGCAGGCTTCCAGCTGGTTCTGGCTGGTTCCTGCAGGGGAACCGGGTCACGTTCTCCCATCATCTGTGAGGCAGAACAAGAACCGGATCAGGTTCTGGCTGCAGCCTGAACCACATCATGTCAGTGATCTAATCAGACCGGGACGCTTTAAAAGCCCCGGGGGAGCAGCTGGAAGTCCTGGAAGTCTAACCTGACCCAAAGGTCCAGACTGACAAGAACCAGAACCAGGACACAGTCAGCCTTCAGTCACTACTTAGCTGAACGTGTTGGTTATGAATGAGCTCTCAGACTTCTGGATCAGAACCCAGAGGGTCAGGTTTCTGCCGGGCTCTCATGTGAGGGCCCAGCGCCGCCGCATCCCTGGAGACGGACCTCCAGAACCTCCAGAACCTCCTCGCTCAGCTCCCACAGCTCCTCCCCAGCCTGAGCTCATCCGACAGAAATCACTTCCAGACGCAGCGCCGGGCTTCATGGATGCCAGCTGGTGCCGAGCGGCAGCCTGTGACGGGAGGTTCTGCTGAGGCCCGGCAGAAGTCCGGTTTCATGCTGCAGACACTGATGTATAGGCCGGCCCGTTTCAACATGTTCTTCCACTTTAATGAGCGCATAGCTGGCAGAGAGGAAGCAGAGAGAGGAGGCTTGGGTTTCATCACAGGGAGGGGGGGGGGGGGCTGAGTGTGTGTGTGTGTGGGGGGGGGGGGCTGTGAGGGGGGGTTATCCAGAGCTGTTGGCCGCCCTTCTGCTCTCTGTCTCTGTCTTCACGCCGATCAGGACTGACAGCTCTGGAGTGCCTGAATGAATGTGGGGGGGGGTGAGTGTGTGGGTGGGTGGGGGGGGGCGAAGGCTGGGGGGGTGGGGTGAGTGAGTGTGTGGGTGGGGGGGGGGGGAGGGCTGTGGGGGTGGGGGGGTTAAATAGTTGTGCAGTCGTGTGATTGTTCCCGTTTCAGCCCCTCCACTTCTTCACACACCTCCTGACCTCTGACCTCTGGCATACCAGGGGAACCTGGAGCCTCTTCAGGACGTGTGATCCTCCCTCTGACCCACCAGGACCTTCTGAAAGGTTCTGAGAATTCCTGACCGCCCGGGTTGAGTCTGTGGGTCGACCAGAACCTTCAGATAGAATTATGGAGGGTATTTGCTGCTGCAGACGCCACAGTAAGACCCGCTGATCACTCCCAGAACCTCATCTCTCTGAGGGGTCCGCTTGACCTCTGACCCCCTCTCCTCGAAGCACAGTGAAGCAGAACCGGGCTCAGTATGAGGTGCCATCAGGATGAACTGGTATCCGTGCTTGGTGCCGTTGGACCTCACAGAATGTTCTCCTAAACAAACCCACAGAACCCGGGTTCTCCTCTCACCGGGACAGAACCACAGGGGAAGGTCCGGTTCAGTTAATGCTGAAGTTTCTTATCCGTCAGGCTTTACAGACCCAGGAACCTCTGAGAACCCACTCTGGGGTCCCCTAGTGGGAAGTTGCTGGTTTGATTCCAGTTCCCAGTCCTGACAAGGTGGACCATGGTCCAGATCAGCTGGTTCTGTTGATGCGACCCGTTTGGTAACCCATTATCTTCAGGGGTTTGGGGAACCTTTTGGAAACCATGAAGAAACTCCTTTAAAGGTTCCTCAAAGGTTCTCATAGAGGAACCATTGAGGAACCTCAGAGGAATACGCTGGTACCTCTCCGGTCAGAACCCGTCCACCCAGTGAAGAACCTTCTTCTGGACCCAGTCCAGGCATTTTGGAAGCACCATCTGCAGCTCAGTGGATGAGAACCCAAACCAACCCAGTAGAACCTCCTGAGACTCTGAACGTTCTCCTCTGGAGGTTCTGGGTCTCCTCAGAGCTTCTCAGAGTGATGTGGAGAACAGTTACGGTGACAGCAGAGGACTCTTGTTTCACCAGAACCTTCCCTCTGCAGCGCTCGGACCACCCAGAACCGCTCCATCAGGGTCGGGTCCAGACGAGCTGCTTTCTCTGCCTAATTGTTGGGATAATATTGTGACAGTGACTAATGGACCCGTCAGAACCGCTCGGCTCTGATGTTATCTGACCTGCTTCCGAGATCAGCTCTTTATGGGTTCTCTGCTCTGCAGCCGCGCTGGAGGGGCCGGTTCTTCCTCTCTGCGGCCTCTGGATCCGCCTGAACAGGTCCTGATGGTCCTGATGCTCCAGATGGTCCTGATGCTCCAGATGGTCCAGATGGACCAGATGGTCCAGTCCTCTGACGGCTGAAGGACCGATGAAAGTCCACCCTGATGTCTCACTGATTGTTCTTGAAAAGCTTCACAGACGTTTATCTTCAGGATTTCCTCTGTCACTGCCTCATCAGAACCAGAACCAGGTCCTGTCTGGACCCGGACCCTTCCTGGAGCTGCTGGGAGACGTTTAGAACCGTTATATATATATATATATATATATATATATATATATATATATATATATATATATATATATATATATATATATATATATAGGGTGAGGTGTCGCTAATGGAGTGCTGCGCTCAGCAAACAGTCCATCAGCGCCATAAATCCCCGGTTCTGGCGGCGCTCGGTTCCTGGGGGGAACTCTGGCTTTTAATAAAACACATCATCAGATTACTGCAGCGGTCTGCCTCTGCTCCTCTGACCCTGAAAGGAAACGCTCCCAGTGCATCATGGGAGCTCTTTCAGCAGCCCACGCCCCTCATGTTCCCTCTGTATGCAACCAGAGTCATGCCTGCTGGTTCTGGTTCCTCATGGAGGCCCACAGTCTGGACCTCTGGAGGTTCCTCTGGATCATATTAGCCCAGACTGGCTGAGGAACCCTGAAGATACGTTTTCCACCATGACCCGTTACTCTGAGGACCTGCTGGTTCTGGACCCCTGACACCGACCAGTACCGGCAGGATGCTCAGAACTCACCCCTCAAAGCTTTTGCTGATGTGTCCAGATGTTTGTGTATCATATAAAGCATATTTCAGCCATAAACCACAGACACAGGAACATAAGAACCAGGAATCCTTTGATGTCATCACGTGTTACCATGGTGACATCACCTGGGAGGCAGACATGAGGCAGAGCGCTGATTATTTACTGGGTTTTCCCCAAATTAGAGAGAAAAAGATAACCTTTATATCAGAGAGCTGTGCTATCAGAGCCTGAGGGAGTGAAGTGAGCCCTGCTCCTCCTGCAGGAATCCCACCTACTGACGTAATGAAGTGATGTTACTGCTCTGATCTACATTTACAGAAAAGAGAAATGTGATATTCCTGAGAATAAGAGCAGGAAGTAACAGCAGAGGTTCTAACCTGCAGACGGCGTCCCACAATCCCCTGCTCTGTCCTCTGTGCTACGTCCTTCCTCTCCTGGACTGAGCAGCTCCCAGACCTCACAGTGATGATGAGACATAAACGCTCTCTATGGAAGCTCTGTAGAAGTTCTTTAGCAGCTTAGTGGGAAGTCCAGACCTGATCATTGGTGGAGATGAGACCCACTACAGTGGTGTCGTCCTCAAACGTCTCCACTGTGTCTGTGGGGGGGGGGGGGACAGCAGGACAGTCCTGGGTGAAGAGAGCTGGGCTGAGGACACAGCCCTGAGGTGCTCCTGAGGATCAGTGGAGCAGATGTTCCCCATCCTTACCACCTGGGTCTGCTGGTGAGCGTTCAGCCGTGAACATCAGGACTAAAACACGGAGATCTAAAGCAGACGAGACAAAAACATGGTGAAAATAATGATAATAAAGACGAAATAGAAGGACTTTAAGTTCTCCCTCAGGAGTTTAAGACAGTTCATCCACAGACATCCAGACCTACATTAGCTCAACGAAGCCATCAGAGCTCCTCGTTCCACTGACTGCAGGTCCAGACCAGACAGCAGGGGGTGCTGTTGTAGCAGGATTTATCTTTAATGTTCTAACTGTGCTGAACCAGCGCCAGGTTCTCTGGAGAACAAAGGCCCGCCTGTTCTCACTAAAGGAACTAATGGATTAGAAACTAAACTTCTAATAAAAATGTTCTGCTTGAGAAAGAGAACAGTGAGTTTCTACAATAGTAATAGTAATAGTAATAGTAATATAGTAAAAATATAGTAATATCATCTTTATTGTCATTGAAGCATACATTACAATGAAATGTGTTCTCTGCTTTTAACCATCCCCTTGGGGAGCAGTGGGCTGCCATGTGCGGCGCCCGGGGAGCAATCTGGGGTTAAGGGTCTTGCTCAGGGACCCAGAGTGCAGGCGCTGGGGATCGAACCGGGTACTTGCATCCTTCTCTGAGTGCAAGCTGCTCTAACCACTAGGCCAGCACTCCCAGAGGTCTGGTCCAAAACGCGGTTCTGACTTAGACCACGATCGTTTCTCTTTAATAAAGTTTGTTCAGTGTGACCACAACCATCTGTGGTGATGTATCATCAAGAAAAGGGAAGTGCTGAAGCAGACTCGTCATTCAGACACCATGAAGCCTCGGTTTGTCTGCCTGCTGCTCGGTAAGTCCAACAGTCCTTTCATGCTTTTACAGAACCTCTGGTTATGATGCTGGCTCTGTAGTCAGGTCTGCATCTGACTGCAGATCTTAAAATAATCCTAGATTTCTCTTCAGTACAGTTGCCAAACTTACTCAGAGCTGCAGCTCTGTTGATCCATCCATTCCCTTAGCTCTTAGCAGTAATGAGTTTATGGGATTCTTCATAAATAAAATTGATTCCATTAAAAATAAAATAATTAGCATCCTCCCAAACATGATTACCTCGTCCTCAGTAAGTGAGGCAGCATTGGAGGAATCTTTAGAACCTGTGCTGTGTCTGAACTGTTTAAAAGCAGTAGAGCTTTCTGAGCTATCTAAAATCTTAGCTTCATCTAAACATTCTACCTGTATGTTAGACCCAATCCCAACCAAGTTGTTTAAGGAGGTATTCCCTTTGATCAGTGGTCCTATTTTAGACATGATTAATCTATCCTTAGTAAATGGATATGTACCACAGGCTTTTAAAGTAGCTGTTATTAAACCTTTACTTAAGAAACCTTCTCTTGATCAAGATGAGTTAGTAAATTACAGACCTATATCTAATCTTCTTTTCTTATCTAAAATTCTTGAGAAAGAAACTCCCTCAGCAACCCACTCTCCCAGAATAGCCACGCTTTATAATTATCTTATATTATATTGTTTTGTTACTGTTTTCCCCCCTTTTTTCACACTTTCTTTTCTTTATAATCACTTTAAAATCTCTCTCAGAGAAGTGTAGTTACATTTTTGATTTGACTGTTATAAGGCAATGGTCTATATGTTAATCTTATTTCAAATGTTGAAGTTAGTTTGGTGATGCCTATTGTCATGTAAACGATACTTTCTCGAGAACCAATAAAGATATAATAAAAAAAAAAAATTCTTGAGAAAGTAGTTGCTAATCAACTTTGTGAACATTTACAAAGTAATGACCTACTTGAGGAGTTTCAGTCAGGCTTCAGAGCTCATCATAGCACTGAAACAGCTCTGGTGAAGGTCACTAATGATATTCTCATGGCCTCAGATAATGGACTTGTGTCTGTACTTGTCCTGTTAGATCTCAGTGCTGCATTTGACACAGTTGATCACAATATTCTCCTACAAAGACTTGAGCATACTGTAGGGATTAAGGGGAAAGCATTAGGCTGGTTTAAATCTTATCTGTCGGACAGATTCCAGTTTGTTCATGTTAATAATAAATCTTCTTCAAACTCTAGGGTCACCTGTGGAGTACCACAGGGTTCAGTCCTTGGACCAATTCTTTTTACTATATATATTCTTCCGATTGGCAAAATTATCAGACAGCATGGGATTAATTTCCACTGTTATGCTGATGATACTCAGCTATATTTATCCATAAATCCTGATGAATCCAATCAGTTACTTCGACTGCAGTCATGTCTAACGGCTAAGTTTCCTTTTTGACCAATCTGGATGATTTGATGGAATTTGACTTTGTGAAGGGCCTAGAGATGATGATCGGTCTCTTAGGTCTGCTGACCAGTTGCTCCTGGTGGTTTCCAGCTTCAAGCAGAAGCTTAGAGGAGACGGGGTCCTCACTGTTGGGTACACAAAAGCTACGGCTCACTCTACCCGTGCACATACGATGGGGCCCCTCATTGTCCATTTTTAAAACTCGTTTAAAAACTTTTACTCACTGACCTTCAAACCAACTGAAATTTTATTTTACCAAATTTTTACTGGTATTGTTTTTATCTGCATTGTTTTATTGTGTTTAGTAGCAAGTTTCTTCATTTATTATTGCGTGCTTAGTTTTTCCATTTTATCCCTTGGTATCAATTATTTCTTTTAATGTTCACCACCTCCTCTTGTATGTATGAGAGTAGTAAATTATAATAGGCCCAGACTGAATACGGTCCTTATGGTTGCGGCTCCGCGAGGAACCCGAATCATTAAAATCAATGTGTACTTACATCAGTCACTAAACGTAAACACAGAAACTCAGAGTGGCTTTTGGAGGACGAAATAGAATATTTATGCGCATGGCTAACAAGTTTTGCCCTAAAAACAAAAACCATAGCTCAATTATTCCAGAGCGAAAGCAGCTGAAAGGACATCATGAACCTTTCTGCAGCCGGCCACTGGCTCCCTGGGAGCAGCAAGTCCTGGATCAGAACCGTAACCCGCACCGTAGTTAAAACAATATACGCCAAGCGTTGTCCTGTTTACTCGTCCCTCTGGAGCCTGAAAAGACCGTCGCGATCAGCAGACCTGAACACTGCTGTGTCATCTGCTGGCAGTACAGCAGATTTATCAGAAAGCAAGATGGTCACCAGCAGCCCGTCCTGCTACGCCTCGCAGTAAAGAGAACCAGGATCTGCAGAGGTAGGGGGCTTCACCGCAGATGAGCGGTCCAGACCTTCACAGGAACTCAGCTCTGGTCTTACAGGATGCAAAGTTTCACTGCCAGCCCCACACATCTGCTCCTTTAGTCCACCTTTCTTCTTCATCCTCCTGATCTTTACAGTCCTCCTTACCTTCATGATCCTCCTGAACGTTCAGACCTTTGTGGATCTATAAGGATCAGGAAGGTCAATCTTCTCTAGAGTCGGTTGCTCCTCGTCTGTCTTCAGGGTTCTTCAGGGTTCTTCAGTCGTCTGTCAGTGGTTCCTCTGTCTTCCTTCATCTCTCTCCTCTTCATGTCTCCTCCCTGGAGGTCCTAACCTGTGTGGCTGTGTTTCAGGTGTGTTTGCACTGCTGCTGATTGGACTGATGGCAGTTGCAGGTGAGTTCTCAGGAGGTAACGAGCATCTCAGAGACAGAGCAGTGACTGAAACCTTCTCTCTGTTGCTCTCCTCCAGTCTGCTACTACATTCCTCCTTTTCCTCCAAGACGAGCTCTGGTCCACCTGCTCATCATCATCCCATACTTCTGCTGCACCTGGAAGATGCTGTCAGTGGTCCTCAGGATGAAGCCAGGTACGCATCAGACACTCTCCTGGCTGGTGGACCAGCTGTGGAGGATGCTGGGCTCTAGATTAGGAGCTCATGGGGGGAACGTTAGATGTTATGTCAGGAACATGTTCTAGAAGCAGGAGGAACCGCTGTAAAATCAGGTGTAAGCCAGTCTGAACATCTCCGCAGGTATTAAGCCTGCAGCCTCCATGGAGATGGACCAGTTAGTGGAGCGGTTCCCTGGATTCGATGAAGAAGGAGATGTCGCCACAGAACATCACTTCTGAGGAGCTTTTCTGCCTGTAAGCCTTCAAGCTCCCAGCCTGTACTGATGAGCAGCTTCTTCTCCAAGGTCCCTGCTGATGTTCCTCCATCCTGGAGGTAACACACCGCTGCAAACTGCCTGGACTCCTGCTTCATGGAGCTGCTTGTGATGATCCGTGTGGTCTGCAGCTACTTTCCCCTTAGACCCTGCAGACGCAGCAGCTGGACTGAATGTCTCCATGAAAACCCTCTGAGGAACAAGTTATGATGTTTGATGTGAAGCAGGAGAACTCTGCGCTGTGATGTAAATAGTGACTTCTTATTAATAAAGTAAACATCTAAACTTGTCTGAGGTGTTCATGGAGCGGAAATAAAGACTCTTATCAATCTGATGATCAGTTCTGGTTCTAGATGAGAACCAGTAGAACAACACAAACAGTAGAAGAAGCCTGAGGTCCAGTTCTTCTTGATGTCCTCCACAGTCACGGTTCACATATGGACTTAACTGGAGGATCCCCTGCTTCAGATGATGTGAAGATAAGAGCAGGACTTCACCGCCTCCCGTTGGTGGATATCTGCTAATGCAGCAGAGATGTTCTACTGCAGGATCTGCCGAGGAGCAATTCAATTAAATTTTATTTCTATAGCACCAATTAACATGTCGTCCAAAGTCAGACTCCATCAGATCCTCCAGGTTGGTCAGAAAGTTTCCTCTCTAAGGAAACCCAGCAGGTTGCATCAAGTCTCTCCAAGCAGCATTCACTCCTCCTGAAAGAGCGTAGAGCCACAGTGGACAGTCGTCTGCATTGTTGATGGCTTTGCAGCAATCCCTCATACTGAGCATGCATGAAGCGACAGTGGAGAGGAAAACTCCCCTTTAACAGGGAGGAGAACCTCCAGCAGAACCAGAACCAGGCTCAGTGTGAACGCTCATCTGCCTCGACCCACTGGGGCTTAGAGAAGACAGAGCAGAGACACAGAAAGCTCAGAAGCTCACATTGATCCAGGAGTACTTTCTATGTTAGAAGGTAATAGAGGATGATCTGCCTCCCCTGATGATGTCACAGCTAACAGAACGCCAGACCAGGTGTACCTTCTATGAAGAGAAAAATGAATGAAAAGTTAAAAGCTGAAATAACAACAAACAATGCAGATTGGAGAACAGTAGAAATCAGTAGAGTGAGATAAATAGGCCCTGATGTCCTCCAGCAGCCTAAGCCTATAGCAGCATAACTATAGAGGTAGCTCAGAGTAACATGAGCCACTCTGACTATAAGCTTTGTCAAAAAGGAAAGTTTTAAGATTAGTCTTAAAAGTAGACGGGGGGACTTCCGGTGAAGATGGCTGGCTAGAAGACGTGTTCTTAATGTGCTCCTGCTCCCGCCCGTCTATATTACAGTATAGTACGCGCTACTGTTTATACTTTAGAGAGATATATTGATTTGGTGTTTTACGAATGCGCGACGCCACAAAATACATTTATTGGACAACGAGCGATGTCAAAACAGACGAAAATTCAACCACGAAAGACGGCGGCCACCGCCATGACTGCCAGTGCTAGCCAAACTGATTTGCTAGTAGCAACAGGTGACCAGCCCTCGCCTTCGGTAGACACCGCTGCCCTCGTCCGTGAAGTGACTAAAAGTATCAGTGAGGTAATGGACCAAAAACTATCTGCACTTTCTGGGACTCTGGATAAAATATCGTCCTCCCTGGAAGGACTCTCGACGCGCGTTACGGAGACAGAACAGAGAATCTCAGACGTGGAGGACTTGGTCACCGACATAACAGGGAGACTGGCTGAAGCCGAAGAGAAAATTAAGACCATGGTCAAGGGCTTTGATGATATGGAGAACAGGAGCAGGCGGGATAACATCCGCATTATTAATCTGAAAGAAGGCGCGGAGGGTCAGAGCCCTATCCAGTTTTTTGAAGCCTGGCTGCCTGCTACGCTCGGCCTGGGGAACAGCTCCGCGGGTAAAGCTCGCATCAAAGTAGACTGCGCACACCGGGGCCTCGGCCCGCGGAGTACACGTCCCAGACCGGTTATCATTAAGCTCCACAACTCCAGGGACAAGCAGCGCATCATGGCGGCAGTGAAGGCGACTCCCGAGCTTGACTACGAGGGACAGCGGATCTTTATACACCAGGATTTCTCTTATGCAGTCCGTGAGAAGCGGAGGGGATTTAACGCTACTTGCCGTGCTTTGATTGACAAGGGCATTCGCTTCAACATGCGCTATCCAGCGACACTCACGCTGACTCATAACGGGACTGAACACAAGTTTGACTCGCCGAAGGATGCGCAGAATTTCGTCAATGCACTGGACTCATATTCAACTTGGATTATTACACGTAAGTCTGCTGTGTTTATTGCGATTAAGGTACAGAGAGACTGTTTAAAGGGTGGATACGTATCATCTCTTTATTGCGACGTATTAATAGACCCACTGGACTATATGTACTGTTGAAACAGATTAACGTTTAGTTCTATAATTGACAGTAACCAGGTAATATTTTAGATGGGTGGGAGCAGAGGTGGGATCTCTTTTTTCTTTTCTCCCGAGGAGTGAGACTTCTTTTGGCTGCACTTGGTTTTCTCAACACCACCTAGTCCGTGGCTCTTTATTTATTTTTTTTGTTGTTTTTGATTTGTATATGTACTTTTAGGTTTTTTTTCTGCTATTTTTATGTGGTTTGTTGTGTGTGTGGGGGTTCGTTTGCCATCAGAGTGTGATGGCTTGGTTCATGTCAGCACAGCCAGTCCAGGTTATAGGTTAAAACTAGTACATTTTGTTTATTGTGATGGGTCCTTTTTTTGTTTACTTGGATTGCCATTTTTATGTTGAATGAATCACATTTTTTATGAGTAACACAAAATTTGTAACACTTAATGTCAAGGGAATTAACCATGTTATTAAGAGGCGTAAAATACTCTCCTTGCTCAAAAAAGATAGGGCCCAGGTCGCATTATTGCAGGAGACTCACCTAACTGATCTTGAACACTTAAAGCTTAAGCGTGACTGGGTGGGACAAATTTACTATTCCTCTTTTAACTCTAAAAGTCGGGGAGTTGCAATATTGATCCATAAAAAATTACCGTTTACCTTGAGTAAGATCATAAGGGATGCAGATGGACGATTTGTTTTGGTTTCTGGGCTTCTGCATGGGGAGCAAATTCTTCTAGGTAGTGTTTATGCTCCAAATGCTTTTGATGGCAGGTTTTATTCAAAATTTTTGGCAGAGGCCTCTTCAGTCAGTCCAAACCATATAATAATCGGTGGCGATTTTAATTGCGGTTTAGCCCCAGAAACTGATTATAATCCACCAAAATCTCAACTACCCTCAAGAATGGTTAAGGCTACAATTGAGTTGTGCTCAGATCTTGGTCTTTTTGATACCTGGAGAATTTATAACCCACATGTGAAAGATTTTACTTTTTTCTCACGCCCCCATTTCTCTTTCTCTAGAATTGATTATATATTTGTTTCCAGATCTGTTCTTGACAGAACTCAGGGTTGTGCAATTAACACATGCACTCTCTCAGACCATTCTTCAGTTTCAATGGAATTTTTACCACCTTATTATGATTCTTTGTCTAGATATTGGCGTCTTAATCCAACTTTGCTTAGTGACTCTGTATTTTTAAAATATTTAGAAGATCAATGGGAGCTTTTTATTTCTACAAACGATTCATCAGAGGTTAGTGCCTCTACCCTATGGGAAGCAGGCAAGGCATTTCTCAGGGGCTCTATAATTTCTTTCACAGCAGCGAAAAAAAAGAACACCTTAGCTAAACAACTAGAACTTGAACAGGATATTGTTAATCTGGAGAGGGAGTTTAAACAATCCACGTCAATTTCTGTGCTTAAAAAACTGGACGCAGCCAGATCAGCCTTGGACCAACTATTAACTCAAAAAGCTGAAACTGCAATATTCTATGCAAAGCATAGGTTATTTGAATCTGGCAATAAACCTGGCCGTCTGCTTGCCCAACTTGCCCAGGGGAAGAATGGGTCTTACGCAATACCCTCTCTCAAGGATAAGAAAGGTGATCTACACTATGAGACTAAGCTTATTAGTAAAATAATGAAAGATTTCTATCAAGAACTATATTCTTCTGAGTGTCAAGATTCTGCAGATTCTAGGAAGGACTTTTTTGATAATATTAACCTCCCTACACTGTCGGAAGAGAGAAAATCAGATCTGTGTAGACCTATTAGGACACAGGAAGTCTTAGAAGCTATCAAATCTTTACAGGGTGGAAAAGCTCCGGGTCCTGATGGGTTTGGGCCGGAGTTTTATAAGAAAATGGCTAAACACATTGCAAATCCCTTATTAAATATGTATATTTGACCAGACAGGTTTTGTCAAAAATAGATACTCTCACTCCAATGTTCGTCGACTTATAAATATTGTACAGTTTTCTCAGAGTACTAATTGCAGGGCTCTTGCCATTTCATTGGATGCCGAGAAAGCATTCGATCGTGTGGAGTGGGAGTATCTATTCGATGTTTTGGAAAGGTTTGGTTTGGGATCTGAATTTGCCAAGTGGGTCAAACTGTTATACGGGGCTCCAGCTGCAAGGGTACTGGTAAATGGTTCTGCTTCTGATATTTTTCCTTTGAGTAGAGGGACGCGCCAGGGATGTCCCCTCTCCCCTTTATTGTTTGCGCTCGCTTTGGAGCCATTGGCAGAAGCTATAAGAACTCATTCTGGGATCTCTGGAGTAACCTTGGGGAATACTGAACACCGAATCTCGCTTTATGCAGATGACGTGTTATTGTTTATCACTAAGCTAGAAACATCTATCCCTGCATTAATATCCACTATTAATCAGTTTGGCCTTTTTTCAGGGTATAAAATAAATTATGACAAATCAGAAGCTTTGCCACTTGGTGACCAGGGGAGATGGGACACTCCTGATAATTTTCCTTTCAGATGGTCGATCACAGGTTTTACATATCTGGGTATCAGGGTGTCTTCGGACATAACAGAGCTATACAAGTTAAATTTTAAGCCAACTGTGGCCTCAATCAAAAATGACCTTAATCGGTGGTTTGACCTTCCATTATCTTGGATGGGAAGAATAAGTTTGATTAAAATGAATGTTCTTCCTAGAATATTATATCCTATGCAAATGCTGCCTCTTAGAATCACCAAAAAAACATTTTCAGAGATTGAGGGATGTTTCTCTAAATTTATATGGCATGGAAAGAAGTCTAGGCTTAAATTAGGGATCTTACAATTACCTTTAGATGAAGGGGGTCAGGCTCTTCCTAACCTTCTTTATTATTATTGGGCTTGCCATGTACGGATAATTTCAGGATGGTTACATTCTTTTTTACATCTAGATGAGCCACCTGTAGATACTTGGTGCTGTGACCCTCTATCTCCTCTTGGTTTGTTATCTATTGAGTTGGCTGAACTCCCACTGGGTGTCAGAAATAACTCAATTTTGATGTGTACACTCAAGGTTTGGCATAATATTGCTGCCCACATTGGAAGAAGAGGTTTTTCCAGTGCTCTGCAACCTTTAATTAGGAACCAAGCTTTCCCTCCAGGTATTGGCATTGGTGTATTTGATGATTGGCATTCTAAAAAAATTAGACTTGTTTGTAATTTATTTGAAAAGGGTAGTTTTATGTCCTTTAAACAAATTCAAACTAAGTATAATATACCACAAAAACACTTTTTTGGGTTTTTACAAGTGAGACATTTTGTAAATTCTCTTAAATTCCCAGTCAACCAACCTGTTTTGAACTCTATTGAAAGCTTTCTTCTTAAATTTAATGAAGATGTACTCACTAAAAAGAAATTAATTTCTCTCTGTTATGAGAAATTGCTGTCTTTGAATTTTGTTACAACTGATAAGGCCAGGGTTCGGTGGGAAACAGACCTGGAAGTTGAGCTTAGTTCAGAAGCATGGTTAAAAGCTTTTAGGTTTGCTAAGAAAATGTTTATTTGTAACAGACTTCGGGAAAGTCAGTACAGAATTCTACATAGAATGCAGCGCACCCCAGAGTTTTTACATAAAATTCACCCTCAAATTTCCCCTCTTTGCGTAAAGTGCAATACAGATGTGGGGACTTACTATCACTGTATATGGAAATGCCCTATAATTGCTAGATTCTGGAATAACGTTTCTATAGAGCTTCGCTCGATCTTTCACCAGACAGTCCCACTGAGCCCTGTGCTGTTTATTCTTGGTCTCTCTGTAGAAGGGCTTTCTCTATCTTCAGCACAAATGACTTTACTCCGTAAACTTTTACATTTGGCAAGACGATGTGTACTGTTTCAGTGGATTCAAGGACAGCCGCCTTCTGTAACACAGTGGTACAGAGAAACGTCCAAGGTGTTTCCGCTGGAACGCCTCAGTGCCATTATAAAGGGTAATTGTAATGATTTCTATAGAATATGGCAGCCTTTGCTTGATCATCTGCCTAATGAGCTCGCCGAGCTATTACAAAAAGGGAGATCACAGTTTGGTTTTAAACATCATGTTTGATTGTTTGTTTTTCTTTATCTTTTTTTTCCCTTGACTTATATGGACCGTAGGTTTTGACCCTGATGTGTATTTGAAATTCAGGTAACGGTGTTTTGCTGGACACTACAGATTTTGTATTAGACTTGGCTGTGCTGAATTGTTGTTGTTTGTCTTGTTTCTAAAAGACAATAAAGTATTGTTTAAAAAAGTAGACGGGGTGTCTGCCTCACAGACCAAAACTGGGAGTTGGTTCCACAGGAGAGGAGCCTGATAGCTAAAGGATCTGCCTCCCATTCTACTTTTAGAGACTCTAGGAACCACCAGCAGACCTGCAGTCTGAGAGCGAAGTGCTCTGTTAGGAACATACGGGGTAATCAGAGCTCTGATATATGATGGAGCTTGATTATTAAGGGTTTTATACGTTAGAAGAAGAATTTTAAATTCTATTCTTGATTTAACAGGAAGCCAATGAAGGGAAGCTAAAATTGGAGAAATATGATCCCGCTTGTTGATTTTCATCAGAACTCTTGCTGCAGCATTTTGGATCAGCTGAAGACTTTGAACTGCATTTTGTGGACTTCCTGATAGTAAAGAATTACAATAGTCCAGCCTTGAAGTAACAAATGCATGGACTAGTTTTTCAGCATCACTCCTGGACAGATTGTTTCTAATTTTGGCGATATTCCTGAGGTGAAAAAAGGAAACTCTGGAAACCTGTTTAATATGGGATTTAAATGACATGTCTTGGTCAAAAACAACACCAAGATTTTTTACTTTATTACCAGAGGCCAAGTTAATGCCATCCAGATTAAGTGATTGGTTAAGAAGTTTATTTTTTGAGAGTCTGACTGATTAATGACCAACAGGTGTGACTGATAGCAGGGGGAGTGACGGGTAAGCTGAGAGAGAGGAGGAGGAGCTGAAAACTGACAGTAAAAAGGCTAGATAAAACTAAACCCTGACAGTCAGACTAAAAACAGAACCAGAAGATACTTGATGCTCAGAACTGATGTTGGTTTCCACACCTCCAGCTCCGCTGACTTCCTGCTGCAGACCGAGTCCATCAGGAAGGAAGTGCTGAGGCTCACGCTGATCTCGGTTCAGACAGGATGAGGTCTGCGTCTGTCTCTGTGCTGCTCGGTGAGTCTGAGGCAGCAGCTGGAACCACAGCTGGTTCTGACTGCTGAGAGGTGGGTCCAGACAGGGTTCTACCTGCAGAACATCCTAACCTGCACCGTTCCCTCCCCCAGGTCTGGGTGTGCTGCTGGTTCTGCTGTACGGACTCATCTTCACAGGTCAGTTTATGGAGGTCAACCCAAGATTAGATGGCGAGAGATTAGTTGCAGTGTTATTTCAAGTTCTGAGAATAATTTAAGACGTGTTTGCAGAAGCTGGAACTATATTTTGCTGACTGATTTTTTCTAGATGTTTGTGACCGGCCACAGCGAAACCAGGAACACGGTTAGGGTTAGTAAATAACTCAAAACAACATTTTGAGTTATTTACAGAGCGGACTCTAAGCTTTCCACTGGTGCTAAACTTGTGGAAATCAACAAACATTTGAAGAAGATGTGACCATTCAAATGCCACAGGTCACATATGTGTGTAAATATTACACATTATAGGATAAAATCAGTAAATGTTGCACATTGTCATTATTTGGCAGTATTTAACGTTCTGTTTTGCTGCGTATCAAACTGTGACAGGATGTCAGCAGACTCTCCAATGACGATGGGTAGAAGGTAAGCAGGTTGGAGTCTGGTTTGTACTTCCTGAAGACTCTCATGACATAAAAAATAAATAAAAAATCTCTATTTTCACGTTGTTCTCAGGTTGTTCCATTTTTGCTGTGGTTGGTCACATTTGTTCAAAGTTTGTTTTGGGGACTTTTTTTACGAATTGCATTCATCTCTAATGGCGTTTTACAGATTATATTCTCTCCCTCTCTAGGGGCGGGGCTTTCTGCGAAGGGTGAGGGGAAGAAGTGTTTCTATTGGTCTCTGTGAGGCAATCTCAAGCGATTCTATTGGTCAGCTTGGATATGAAATCTGAAGCGTTGCTTTAGGTCTGAAACTTCTCCGCCACAGAATAACCACAGAGGTCTGAGCAGCTGTACTGACCACTGACAACAAAGTCCAGGTAGTCAGAGCCAACGAGCTGCTTTTTGACGTTAGTCTGAGTCGCTGACGTCAACCAAGACCAATGTGTCACCTGCCCAGAGCCTCGGATCACTGCCGACAAGACCTGCCTCTGGGCCGTTAGACGGAGAACCCGTTACGCCGAGGTTAGTCTCAGGGCTGCCCGCCCGGACCCTTGATTCACCCGCTAAGGCCGCTTTGTCGTTGGACTCTTGCCCTCGTTCTGAGGCACCCTTCACCCACCCACCCTGTCTGGGTTTTGGTTTTTGGACTTTTACAGCCTTTTTGTCAAGTTTGTAGGTGTGAACCCGAAATTCAGCCAACACAGTACGTTTTAAAGGGTTTATTGAGAAGTTGAATACTGGCAGACGAGGCCGGCAGGAAGGAACAGGAGGGAGACCAGAGGATGCAGACAGAACCAGACTGACCAGGAGTTGTAGGCAATGATGAAGCCGAGCCGGGGATGAAGGCAGAAGTTGACTTGAGCAGATAATGCTCAAACCATTGTCTTCACCCCCCAACGAGTCATGGCATAGACCTGGCCATGAAGGATACGCTTAACCTGTCCTTCCAATCTGGGCAAAGGAAATATCTAAAAGAGCCTTGGAATCAGAACCAGAACCAGCTTTATCTGCCAGGTCCCCATACCAGGACTCTGATTCTGGATTGTTGATCTTCTGCCATAATGCCAGTAATGCAGTAATAAACGTCAGTCACAGTCTGCAGTCTGAACGCACTAGAAACAAGCAGACTGAAGCAATGGAGCAACGAGCAGAGAGTAGAGGATGCAGGAACAGCGTCTTTCCTTGCTGAGTAGTTGGCAACAGTGGACATACCTGTCTAATATGTAAAAAGCTATTTATAAAAGAATGCAATTTATAAAACTCTGTCTCCAAAACAAACGTCTGAAAATTATAATCTGAAAAGATACAAACTGCAGAAATGTCTTTTGCGTAGATCTGAACCCTTTACTCTGTTCTCATCCAGTCAGTTACTCCATCTCCCCGTTTTCTCTGAGGTGGAGTCTGCTGAAGCTGGTGGTTGGAATCCTTTTCTTCATCTCCACCATGAAGATGTTGGGCCTCCTCACAGCCACGATACCCGGTAAGAATCCAACCCTCTGGTATCCTGCAGAGCATCAGGGTTATGGGTCCAGTCCAGTTTGTGGTTCTGGTGAACACCCAGGTACTGAGGAGAGCCCACTATATCACAAAAGTAAAACAGGAGATCCCGGGAAAAATGGGAGATTCCAGGTAAAACGGGACATCCTGGGTAAGACGGGACATCCCGGGTAAAACGGGACATCCCGGGTAAAACTAAACATACTGGATAAGATAAATGTCCCATTTATCCCGGTGAAGACCAGCGGTGAAGATGTTCCAGCAGGGAGATGGTTCTAGATTTCAGTGTCTGTTGCTGTCTGAGTAAAACTCTTGTATCTTCAGATTAACCAGAGTCAACGTTCTCCATTGCTGCAGGTCCAGTCAACCTCCTGAAGGTCTCCCAGCCTGCTGAACCCTACCAGGGACCTGATGAGGACTATGAAAACATCATAGCGGATGTTACCACGGTGCATAACCTCTGACCTTTAGAGTCTACTGACCCTGCAGGAGGTGGGCTGATGACTCCTCCCAGATTGTTACCTTTCCTCCTGCTGCTGCAGAGCTGCTGACGACCCGTTAATCGATGCCTCGGGTCAGCGGCACCAGGCGGATACTTCCTCTCCTCAGTCACAGGAAGCAGCGATGATGATGTTTAGTTCACTGCTTCTATCTGGATTTAGTTTGGTGTGAAATAACGCAGGGACCCAGTGGGATTTGAACCCACAACCTTGCAGTGTCTCCAGGAGGCAAGAGTCCTGCTGTCTAACCGTTGGGCCTCCAATGTAAGGAAGAAATGATCCAACATGATGAAACAATAAAGTTCTTGACATAACCTAAGGCTGCAGTCCGTCATTGATGCTTCAGCGCTGCTGTGGTTACAGCAACATTTCCTCCTGTGGTCAGTGGAACGTGTCGCTGTCGTCACTCACCTGGGCCGTCCTGCTCAGCAGCAGGGACGTGGGTTCACTGGACTCACCTGGTGCTGGTCCTGGTTCCTCTGTGAGGGACTTCCTAGTCAGATCCTTCTGCTATCCTCTAGTTTCCCTTTTTAAACTGGACTATTGAAATAAATCAGCTGGTCAGCCACAGCCCAGATGTTAGCAGCCATGTTCAGTCATGTTACTGCAGCACAGAATACTTTTACCCATCATTCTATAAAAGCCATGTTAGCTTAAACAACAGCTGGGATGAACAACCTTCACATTCTGGCCATTAGCTTAAGTATTATGTATCATCCACCTTACACGTCGGGCAAGAAATGTCAATAAAACATATCTTAAAATAAAGGATTTCCCGCTAAGTACGGGTAAGGACGACGGACTAAATGGAACGCAGCCCTGCTTTAGGGTTAGCAGCTTCTGTAGCTCCAGCCTAGACAGCAGCAGAACACGTGACTCTGACATCTACAGCAACACTTAAGATGGTCTACCTTCCCTGAATGAATATGTGAACATATTACCTTTTCCTACAGATGTCTCTAAAATACATGTTTATCATAAATGTTTCATAACATTCAGGGAATGTTATCCTTGCTGAAACCTCCATTTATGGCGGTTGCAGACCGCTCCATGGAGCTGGGACGGCTGCATCAGTGCGTCGCCTGTTGATGAGCTCACACCTCGCAGCAATAAGTCATTCCTTCACAATTCATGCTGTCTTTCTGTTCCTATCACTAGAAATGTCCTCATCATTAGAAATGTCCTCATCACTAGAAATGTCCTCATCACTAGAAATGTCCTCATCATTAGAAATGTCCTCACTAGAAATGTCCTCATCACTAGAAATGTCCTCATCACTAGAAATGTCCTCGTCACTAGAAATGTCCTCGTCACTAGAAATGTCCACATCATTAGAAATGTCCTCATCACTAGAAATGTCCTCATCACTAGAAATGTCCTCATCATTAGAAATGTCCTCACTAGAAATGTCCTCATCACTAGAAATGTCCTCATCACTAGAAATGTCCTCATCATTAGAAATGTCCTTATCACTAGAAATGTCCTCATCATTAGAAATGTCCTTATCAATAGAAATGTCCTCATCATTAGAAATGTCCTCATCACTAGAAATGTCCTCATCATTAGAAATGTCCTCATCACTAGAAATGTCCTCGTCACTAGAAATGTCCTCATCACTAGAAATGTCCTCATCACTAGAAATGTCCTCATCATTAGAAATGTCCTCATCACTAGAAATGTCCTCGTCACTAGAAATGTCCTCGTCACTAGAAATGTCCTCATCACTAGAAATGTCCTCATCACTAGAAATGTCCTCATCACTAGAAATGTCCTTATCAATAGAAATGTCCTCATCATTAGAAATGTCCTCATCACTAGAAATGTCCTCATCATTAGAAATGTCCTCACTAGAAATGTCCTCATCATTAGAAATGTCCTCATCACTAGAAATGTCCTCATCACTAGAAATGTCCTCATCATTAGAAATGTCCTCACTAGAAATGTCCTCATCACTAGAAATGTCCTCATCACTAGAAATGTCCTCATCATTAGAAATGTCCTTATCACTAGAAATGTCCTCATCATTAGAAATGTCCTCATCACTAGAAATGTCCTCATCACTAGAAATGTCCTCATCATTAGAAATGTCCTCATCACTAGAAATGTCCTCATCACTAGAAATGTCCTCGTCACTAGAAATGTCCTCGTCACTAGAAATGTCCTCATCACTAGAAATGTCCTCATCACTAGAAATGTCCTCATCATTAGAAATGTCCTCATCACTAGAAATGTCCTCGTCACTAGAAATGTCCTCATCACTAGAAATGTCCTCATCACTAGAAATGTCCTCATCATTAGAAATGTCCTCATCACTAGAAATGTCCTCATCATTAGAAATGTCCTCATCACTAGAAATGTCCTCGTCACTAGAAATGTCCTCATCACTAGAAATGTCCTCATCACTAGAAATGTCCTCATCACTAGAAATGTCCTTATCAATAGAAATGTCATCATTAGAAATGTCCTCATCACTAGAAATGTCCTCGTCACTAGAAATGTCCTCATCACTAGAAATGTCCTCATCACTAGAAATGTCCTCATCATTAGAAATGTCCTCATCACTAGAAATGTCCTCGTCACTAGAAATGTCCTCGTCACTAGAAATGTCCTCATCACTAGAAATGTCCTCATCACTAGAAATGTCCTCATCACTAGAAATGTCCTCATCACTAGAAATGTCCTCATCACTAGAAATGTCCTCATCACTAGAAATGTCCTCATCACTAGAAATGTCCTCGTCACTAGAAATGTCCTCATCACTAGAAATGTCCTCATCACTAGAAATGTCCTCATCATTAGAAATGTCCTCACTAGAAATGTCCTCATCATTAGAAATGTCCTCATCACTAGAAATGTCCTCGTCACTAGAAATGTCCTCATCACTAGAAATGTCCTCATCACTAGAAATGTCCTTATCAATAGAAATGTCATCATTAGAAATGTCCTCATCACTAGAAATGTCCTCATCATTAGAAATGTCCTCACTAGAAATGTCCTCATCACTAGAAATGTCCTCATCATTAGAAATGTCCTCACTAGAAATGTCCTCATCACTAGAAATGTCCTCATCACTAGAAATGTCCTCATCATTAGAAATGTCCTCACTAGAAATGTCCTCATCACTAGAAATGTCCTCATCACTAGAAATGTCCTCATCATTAGAAATGTCCTCATCACTAGAAATGTCCTCGTCACTAGAAATGTCCTCATCACTAGAAATGTCCTCATCACTAGAAATGTCCTCATCACTAGAAATGTCCTCATCACTAGAAATGTCCTCATCATTAGAAATGTCCTCACTAGAAATGTCCTCATCATTAGAAATGTCCTCATCACTAGAAATGTCCTCATCACTAGAAATGTCCTCATCACTAGAAATGTCCTTATCAATAGAAATGTCATCATTAGAAATGTCCTCATCACTAGAAATGTCCTCATCATTAGAAATGTCCTCACTAGAAATGTCCTCATCACTAGAAATGTCCTCATCACTAGAAATGTCCTCATCATTAGAAATGTCCTCACTAGAAATGTCCTCATCACTAGAAATGTCCTCATCACTAGAAATGTCCTCATCATTAGAAATGTCCTCACTAGAAATGTCCTCATCATTAGAAATGTCCTTATCACTAGAAATGTCCTCATCACTAGAAATGTCCTTATCACTAGAAATGTCCTTATCACTAGAAATGTCCTCATCACTAGAAATGTCCTCATCACTAGAAATGTCCTCATCATTAGAAATGTCCTTATCACTAGAAATGTCCTCATCACTAGAAATGTCCTTATCACTAGAAATGTCCTCATCACTAGAAATATCCTCATCACTAGAAATGTCCTTATCACTAGAAATGTCCTCATCACTAGAAATGTCCTCATCACTAGAAATGTCCTTATCACTAGAAATGTCCTCATCACTAGAAATGTCCTCATCACTAGAAATGTCCTTATCACTAGAAATGTCCTCATCACTAGAAATGTCCTCATCACTAGAAATGTGCTCATCATTAGAAATGTCCTCACTAGAAATGTCCTTATCAGTAGATATGTCTTCATCTCTACAAAAAATTCTTGACCAAAATAAATAAAAGAAAAATAACAAATATTTGACACTATCTGCTGCTGTGTTTATAATGGGGTGGCTGGACTCCTATTCTTATTAAAATGTAATTATAAAATAGAAAATCACCTTTTAAATTGTCCAGGTTTCATCAGCACTTTTTCTCCTGGCTTGAAAACTGGTTTCCAAACACAACTTCTCTCCAACTACAGGATAACTTTGGAACAATAGGATTATATTCTATACGGGAATATAAAGTCACTTTACTCCTAAAACTGGATGAAAAGGGTCGCTGGGTCTAACCGATCCTAAATGATTTGGACTTCCTGTCCTACGCTGAGGTTCTGTCCAGATTTACCACACGTGTCACAGCTGGAGAACCTGCTGGGGTTCTGATGCTTCACCAAACACTGCTGCAGTTCTTCAGAGGAACCTGATGTTTCCATCTGGACCAGCTTAGAACCACCACAGAGACAGTTAACTGGACCCAGAACGGCTAAATTAGCAGAAATGTTGCAGAACTAATAAAGTGAAAGAACTTACCCGGGTATACCATATGAGTAACGTTTACTCTGGTGTCTACTTCTGTCTTCTATTCTCGGCTTTCCTTTAAAACTAATTTTAGGTTAGACTAGTTTGTTCTTCCTTCTTTTCACCACTAATAATTGTGTGTAACTGTCTATGTAACACGGTACATAATATATACCCCACAAAAAGAAAGAAACTTTAAACTTGATAACTATTCCTGCACATTCTGTGAACTAAACGTGGAAATAATCATTTATTCTGTCAAAGCTCACATTTAAAGGTGTTTTGGACGGACGTGCAACAACTTAAAGGACAGAAAACTGGACAATGACCTTCCAGAGAAAGATGTTAGACGATGCTTTGATGATGAAGACGTTATTTCACCCAATTTATTCTGTTTCTGGATAAATTTCACATTCTCAGGAGGAAACGGTCAAACTTCCAGACATGAACCGTCAGCAGAGAACTCAGTTTTACGCCACAGTAAGAGTCTTAATGCTCATTGGTGGCCTGACATTCAGCTGTTATGTCTACATCGTTCATGGAAACACACAAAATATAAAAAACTACATAAACTCTGTAGTCATGTGAGCCGATGAAGAGGTCCAGAACAACGCAGGACCGGAGCTGAGGAGCCACAATGTGCTCTGCAGCTTTCAGAGAAAAGCAGCAGAACCTGCAGCAGCAGAACTTTGTTCTTCTTCACACCTCTCACTGAGGGCGGTGGGTGGAGGCCGGTGGGTGGAGGCCGGTGGGTGGAGGGCGGTGGGTGGAGGCAGGTGGGTGGAGGTCTGGGGTGGGTCTGTGGTTAAACAGGAAGCGGTGAAGCCTCGCTGTCACTCTGCTTTTCACACGGTTCTTCAGTCTTGGTTCTGACACGATGAGGCGTCCGTCTGTCTCTGCGCTGCTTGGTGAGTCCAGAACGTCTTCACAGGGTTGGGTTCTGCAGCTGCAGCAGGTCCTTCCTGATTGGTCCAAACGTTGTGTTGGTCTTTTCTGGGATGTTTAAGTCAATCGCGTTCCTTCAGAGCACAGAGGAACCAGAAGGAACCCGGTGGTTCTGTGTGGCTGTAGAACCAGGGAGGGTGGGACCGGGTTCTAGCATCAACATCAGGGAGGTTCTAAGCTCTTCTCCATGACCTGATGTTGCAGGTGTGTCTGTGCTGCTGCTGACTGGACTGGTGGTTTTTACAGGTGAGGTCAGAAAGGTACCACTGCTGAGGTTCTGTCAGGAACACTGAAACGTTCCCCCTCCTGTTCCCTTCAGCTGTCGCCTACCTTCCTCCGTTTCCTCTGACTGGACTCCCGTACCACCTGATCATCTTCCTTCCCTACTGTACCTCCACCCTCCTGCTGTTGACCATGAAGGACAGAGCAGAACCAGGTAAGCACCGACACCCCAGACGGGGAATGTTCCAGATGGGTCAAAGGGTTCTGCTCCGGTATGTCCTAGCTGAGCTGGTCTTCAGGCCTTCTTCTGTGTAGAAGACTTTAGTCCTTGGTCTGGGAACCCCAGATCCTCTAGAAGATCCTGTTGGGATTCTTTAGAGGTCCAGAGGAGGATCTTCAGAGGTCAGAAGCTCAGCTGGCAGGAACGGGTCAACCTGGACCTCTAAATGGTTAAATGCAGGGTGATGGTGGGAACCTGGCAGGTTCTGATGGAACTGACTGCTTCAACATGTCAGCCACGACGTTACTGGGTAGGAGGATGAATACAGAAACACCAGCCATCATGTAGGAGGTCTGCAGGCTCTTGGTCAGGTTCTATGGAAACCAGAGATGGTTCCCCCCACTCTCCACTGGGTGCACAGAGGTCAGTACAGGTTTGGTACCCCTGCAGGAATGTTCTAGGTCCTTAAAATCGCTGAAAACGACGCTGAGGAACCAGGAGCTCCTTCAACAGGTTGCAGGGTGGGACCTTCAGGTCCGTGAAGCTTTTTGTTCAGTACCTTGGAAGTAGCAGCGTCCGGATCTCCTGACAGTCCAGCAAGGTTCTGGAAGTTCATGTAGGCCATTCAGACTGCACTGACTGCTTGACCTGATCTAGAACTAGAACCGATCTGTTCCTCGTCTCACCTGCAGGGCGTCCGGTGGTCGTTTCCATGGAGATAGCCCGCCATCTTGGAGGAGATCAGGAACCGGCTGAAGACTATGATGATGTTGGTTCTTGTGTCGTCACTGTGCACCGGTTCTGACTTCTGGACACCGACTACTCAGACTGGAGGGAAACTCACTGATGGAGCAACAGAAGAACGGTGGTGGAGGTCCAGACCCAGAGCTCCACCACCCAGAACATGACCTGTAGGAACCTTCTCCAGCCCGGGTCCAGTGGTACCACGTCTGCTCTTCATGTCTGGTTCTGGTCTCACTGGTGGCTGATTTATGTGTTGATGGTGTTTTATGTTTTCAGCATGTAAAGAATTGTGACCTGCCCTGTTGCTGAAATGTATAAATAAACTGTTTTCATGTGAAGTCCACAGGAAGCAGGAACTAAAATAAGCAGATGTTTCTAGCCTCACATCATGAAGAACTTCCTGTTGCATCAGCTTCATTGATTCATCTGCACCAGTTTTCCCTCTTCTAGCGTTCCTTTACCTTCTTCCATCACTTACAGTAGAACGGGTCAGAACCCGTCAACGATCTCAGGTGTTGTCTTGTCCTTTCTGTCCTCCAAAGACGTCTGGGAGTCATGGATGTCCCGTTTCCTTCTTTGGTCCTAAATACTCCAACACCATTCATGAGGTCTGCAGGTAGGTCAGCTTGGCAGCCGGACCCTCCTCTTCCTCAGCCTGACCTTTGGATGATGGACGTTCCTGGAGAAGACGTGATCCTTTAGGTAGCAGATGTTTCTCCAGAACCTCTGCTGGACTTTCCTCCATCAATGCAGCCATCAGAGGAGAGGAGATGATTCAAACCCAGACCAAGATCCTTTTTTCCTACCTCCTACCATCACAGAGCCTGTTTCCTCACAGCAGACCGGATGCTCCTTCTCCACCAAACATCTGGAGAGCTGGTCCTTCTGCTCCATGATGGTCCATCCCAGAAGAACCTGAACCTCCTCTGAGGTGAACACCAGGCGTGCTCTCTGTGTCCCAGTAGAGCTTTCTGAGCTATTTGGCGTTGTTTGTTGGTTCCTGTAATACTTTATCTGCTGGTTTTGCTGTTCTTTATCTCTCTCTGCAGGTGTAGAAGCAGACTCAGAGGATGTTATATCGCTCTCTACCTTTCTTCTCCTCTTTCTCTTCACCTTTTCTCCATTTTAGTATTTTATCTCATCTGTTTCTCTCATTTTCCCCCTTCTACCTGTTTCTTTGTCCACTGCACAGAAAATAGTAACACACAAATGTTTTTTGCATTTAAAATAAACGGAGCACTAAGGCTCCACAATCTGCTCTGAGGTTAGAGCAGCTCCTGGAGAGTCTCTGGTTTCTTTTTACATCAGATGTTCTGCTGTTTCTGCTGCTGTGCTTTAAGTCCAGTTCATTTGTTCTTGAGTCCAAAGCGATGAGGTCGGTCAGGTTCTGGATCAATGAGTGTCTGTGGTGGTCACAGGTACACAGGTCCACTCAGAAAGTACTAGTTCTGCTGTGGACACTTTTCATCAGGAAGATTTGCTCTTTCTTAGACTTCTTCCCTTCAACTGGACCGGACCAGCGCGGTTCTGTTTATCTGGACCGGACCAGCGTGGTTCTGTTTAACTGGGTCTGTGTTTGCTTGGTAGTCCCTGGTGAGAGCTGAGGTCGGCTGCCTTGCTGCTAGGTTCTGTACAGGAATTGAACCTCTCACCTCCTGTGGCCCCTCTCTGATCAGGTCAAATGTCGGGATTTATGTGGAACGGCCCTTTAATTCCTCCAGAGCCAGGGTCAGAGGTCATGGCTGATTCCGGCTCGCCTGATTGGACGGTTTCGGTAAACAGGCTGTGTGAGTTCTTGGCAGGCGTCCCAAATACACACACACACACACACACACACACACACACACACACACACACACACACACACACACACACACACACACACACACACACACACACACACACACACACACACACAGGTTGTTCTGTAGCTGTGAGGACTCTGAGGAGTTTAAACCGGTTCTGTCTGACCCAGAACTAAACTGGGCTTAACCCGCGTCAGCCGGGTTAAGCCCAGTTCTGATCAAGCTGGACCACTGTGTTGGGATCTGTGGGCCAGGACTCCAGAGGTTCCCCTCTGGTCTGGCAGAACGTTCTCTGTCACCTTTAATAGTTTTACGTGTTCTAGGGCTGGAAGGTGATGTAAGCAGCCTGCTGGTCACTGATTGGCTGAGGGGAGGCTTCCTGTGAGGAAGTCCAGGGAAACTGAAGACAACATTAAGGTCACTGAGTGGCATGAGTGGGTCAGAACCACCTTACTGTTCACCAACCAGAACCAAGGAACAAAGTTCTGTCACTTTGTGTGATGGAAACATTTCAACGTTACAGCGGATAAATGTCCAGAACACTTTACAGAACCACAGGGAAGAACAGACAGTCTACCTTTAACATCTACCCAGAATCAGTCAGGATTCGGACCTTGGTTCTGCTCATTTACCCATCTGATAATGACCAGAACATCAGAGGCGGAACATCTCAGTCCAGGTGGGATGAAAATGGTTAATGGTCGGAGGTGGAGAGGACCGGTTCTGTTCCAGCAGAACCTCTGTCTGGGTCCAGACACCACGGCTGGGGCCTCCTGCTCCGTCCAGAACCAGAGGAACCGGAACATTCAGGATAAACCCTCCGCTCCACCCCTCAAAGCGCTTCACCCCAGAACCAGAACCACCCTGTAGCTCTCACTCACAGATCGCTGCCTTGCCCATGGGCACATCAACACGTGACAGGAGGAAGCTGGAAGCGAACCCACAACCTTCTGATTACTGGACTGCTCCACCCAGATTAGGAGAGTAGTGCAGTAATCAGATTACTTCCATGGTAATCAGATTACAGTCGGACCCACATCCAGTGAAACTGCTGCATTTGTCCCGGTTCTCCCAGCGGTTCTGCTCTCTGACGGGTTCCCTCTGGGTGACGGACCGGACCATCTTTAAATCAGAACCCACAGAACCTCAGAGGAGGATGGAAGAACCAGCCATCAGAACCATGAGGCTGAAGATTGTTTCAGTGGTTCTACCAACTGGGAAGAACCCAAACACAGAACTCGGACCCAAACACAGAACCCGGACCCAAACACAGAACCTGGAACCCAAACACAGAACCCGGAACCCAAACACAGAACCCGGACCCAAACACAGAACCTGGAACCGAAACACAGAACCCGGACCCAAACACAGAACCTGGAACCGAAACACAGAACCCGGACCCAAACACAGAACCTGGAACCCAAACACAGAAGTTATTCTCCTAGGAAGTCAGACGATGGTTCTGAGCAGCAGGAAACCCAGTTCTAGGTTTCCATGGATCAGAACCTGTTGGTTCCACGGGCTGGATCAGAACCATGGTACTTTGACTCCTGGGTCCAGTCATGCATTTAATCTACAAACACTTTTGATTATTACTGGGTTTACAGAACACAGCAGCAAAGGGTCTGGTTCTGCCCAGAACCCAGAACCCAGTGGTCACAGAACCAGAACCACTGTATGTTGGTTCTGCGGTCAGAGACAGCT
Source organism: Fundulus diaphanus (assembly GCA_037039145.1). Classification (NCBI taxonomy): domain Eukaryota; kingdom Metazoa; phylum Chordata; class Actinopteri; order Cyprinodontiformes; family Fundulidae; genus Fundulus; species Fundulus diaphanus. Next base: position 57,067,757 of record CM073131.1, on the reverse strand, counting down.
TCTGGTTTTCATTATTCATCTTTTCAGCCAATCAGAGGTCTGGGGTTGCTTCTTCCTGATTGGACCGGTTCTGCTCGACCCGGTTTCTGGTGTTTGTGTCTCTTTCCATTTCCCGACCGGCACCACCAGAGGAATGTGTGTTTGGGTCACATCCTTCCTGCAGTGAGTCTGCAGGAAACCATCCCTCGGACCTCTGCTGTCCTCCAGAACCCAGACAGCAGCGACCCGTTTATCTAAATACGTCCTGAACAGGAAACGCTGGGCGCCGGAGGTCCAAACGCTCCACGGGTCAGAACCAGCCGGCTGAAGGCCTCAGAGGGAGAGAAGCTGAACTCGTTTCATGTTGAAGCGATAAATGGAACCTCCATAGTTTAATGAGAAGACTGCTGGTTGGCTCAGTCAGAGAAACCGGTTCTGGTTCTGGTTCCTACGTGTTCGGGTCAAATGTTCCAGTTTATTCCCAGCAGCCCTTCCTGCACCAGTCAGACTCGGGTCAGAGGTCAACGACCAGGAGCATGTTGACCTGAAACGACCCGATTCCTGAAAGTCACAAACCTGCCGGCATCGGTTTCTTCGGTGTTTCTGCTCCTTACGACCCGTTTAGGCCCGGCTCGGTTCTGAGCCACAGGATGGACCGCCTACAGGACATCAGACGGTTGGGCACGTGTTCAAACCGGGTTACCATGACGACGGCAGGCAGGGTTCAACAGGGAGGTAGAAACTGGTTCTGAACTTGTGACAGAACCAGAACCAGAACCCTGAACCCGGGTCCGATTCTAGTGAATATAACATGCAGAGACCTGGATGACCTGGACAGGACCTGGAGGTTCTGACCCTGAAACCCAAACAGGATCAAGCTAGCAGCGCTAACTCCAGGAAGGTGAAGCTAATTATGAAGCCGGTTCCTGCTGCCTCTGCAAAGGTTCTGGTGCCGCCCAGACCCGGCCAGAAGCTGGGCTGCTGAACACCTCCAGGAAAGTTCAGCCTGGTCCAAACAGGCAGGTAAAATGGGTCCGAACCGGCAGCAGCTGTCGGTGTTCTGATCCAAACCCGAGCCGTGAAACCGGGTCAATGAGAAGAATCCAGATGAAGAAGCTCATCCTGCTGCAGACATCTGAGCCCGACAGCAGAACCAGGCGGACCGTCACGGAACTGCTCGGCCCGGCAGAACCGGAGCCCAGAGGAAGTTTCCAGCTCAGCTCCCTGGTGGCTGCTGGGTAATTGTGGCCTTTCTGCATGTTTTCTCCATCCTGCAGCTAATGGGTCGGTTCTGGAAGGTATTTGTGATGAGCTTTGGGTCGGTGCCGGTGGGCCCGCTCTGAGGGGGGGGGGGGGGGTTCTGTGGTTCCGTCCTCAGAGATCTGCAGCCCTCCAGCTTTGGCAGGAACACAAAGCCTCCCGCTCACATGGAAACGGTGCAGCCGCCCTGTAAGGTGAGCCCACGGCGGCGACCTTTGACCCCGGCCGGCAGCAGAGGAGGCTCCTCCCTGCCGCCGCATTCCTCCCGTTGCTCAGGGAGGAAGTGATGTCGTTCAGATGGCTGCTGACCCGCTGCAGCAGGGGGGTTTCCTACGTTTCCCATGATGCCTTTCAGCCGGTCTGGGCTGGCGGCGCATGGAAAGAACCTAGCAGTGTTACAGGAGCTGGGTTCTGATGGGTTCTGACCCGGGTTCCTGGCAGAGAGTCTCAGCTGAGGGATCATCATCATCATCATCATCATTCGCTCTCCTTTGACCTCACGATGAAGAGTTCTCCAGGTGTTCATCACCATCATCAGACGTTCTCATCCACACATTTCATCTGCATCGATTACTGTAACGTTCTCCTGTCAGTGATCCGGGTTTAAATCAGAGGGAACCGGACCTTATAAACAAAGTTATTATTGTTATTATATTAATGTGATCAGAACCAAAGGTCCAGTTTATAGATATCAGAGCTCAGTCTGCCTACCAGCCTGGCACTGAGGTGGATGGTACCATCATCTACCTGCTGCACCGGGTTCTGGTCCATGTGGAGAACCCTGGCAGCACCATGAGGATCATGTTCTCTGGGTTCTCCTGTGGGTTCAGCACCATCCAAACAGAAGTCCTGAAGGACCAGCTGGAGCGGTCAGGAGTGGACCTCCACCTGTCCCAGAGGATCCTGGATCAGACCCGGAATGTGAGACACAGAGCTGTGGTTCTGACAGGCTGACCTGTAGTCCAGGAGAACCTCAGGAAACTGTTCTGGTACAGCAGGTGTTCTGCTGCAGAAGTTCTGCTGCAGGTGTTCTGCTGCAGGTGTTCTGCTGCAGGTGTTCTACTGCAGAAGTTCTGCTGCAGAAGTTCTGCTGCAGGTGTTCTGCTGCAGAAGTTCTACTGCAGAAGTTCTGCTGCAGGGGTTCTGCTGCAGGGGTTCTACTGCAGGTGTTCTACTGCAGAAGTTCTGCTGCAGGTGTTCTGCTGCAGGTGTTCTGCTGCAGGTGTTCTACTGCAGAAGTTCTGCTGCAGGTGTTCTGCTGCAGAAGTTCTGCTGCAGGGGTTCTGCTGCAGGTGTTCTACTGCAGAAGTTCTGCTGCAGGTGTTCTGCTGCAGAAGTTCTACTGCAGAAGTTCTGCTGCAGGGGTTCTGCTGCAGGGGTTCTACTGCAGGTGTTCTACTGCAGAAGTTCTGCTGCAGGTGTTCTGCTGCAGGTGTTCCGCTGCAGGGGTTCTGCTGCAGAACTCCAGCCCAGACTGTTCTCATCAGAACACACTGATGGATTGTTGGCAAACATCTGAAGCAGATCCAGATGTTCCTTCAGCTCCACTCGTCCCTCCAGGAGTTTCCAGGTTCTGCCTGGGAGCTCCAGGAACCGACCCGAGTTTTGGTTCTGAGAAGAACAAGGAGTCACTTGACGCTGCGGTCAGATTGTTCTGGTCTGTGGGCCGGTTCTGGCCAGTTCTGGCCGGTTCTGGTTCTTCCTGCCCTGTGCTCAGCGGGTCTTTGTGCTTCCAGCACATCTGTCTGTCTGGCTTTCTCTGTGTTTCCACTGCTTTGGGTTTTCTGAACATTTCTCTCCCTCCGTTGCTCCTAGTAGCTGCTGTGCAGATTTGGACCGGAACTGGGTCGTTTTCTCAGGTTCTGGTTCTAAGTTTGCTTTCCGGCCTCATTTCTCTCTGTTTTTAAACCCTTCCTGCCAGAACTCTGCAGTTTCTTCCTGGTCACATTTAGATGTTTAGAACCCGGTTAGAGTCAGAACCCCCAGAACCTCTGACTGGCCTGATGAGGACAGTCCATCATCAGGAGTCGGTGCTGAGCGGGTCACGAGGCCCGGTTCTGGTTCTGCAGCTGTTCTGCCTCTCCATCATCTCTAATTGTCCGTGAAACGACCCGCTGACACGCCTCCGCTGATGAGCGGCGGTTAGCTGCACTAATATTATGCTAAACCGCTGACCGGGCCAGAGCCGCACTTAAGGCCCAAACACACACAGAGACACACACACACATAGACACACAGACACACACAGACACACACACACAGACAGACACACACAGACACACACATAGATACACAGACACACACAGACACACACAGGGAGACACACACAGGGAGACACACACAGACACACACAGGGAGACACACAGACACACACAGACACACACAGAGACACACACAGACACACACACACACACACAGACACACACACACACACACACACACATAGACACACACATAGATACACAGACACACACAGGGAGACACACACGGACACACAGAGACACACACAGAGACACACACAGACACACACAGAGACACACACAGACACACACACACACACACACACACACAGACACACACACACACACATAGACACACAGACACACACACACACACACACACACACATAGACACACAGACACACACATAGATACACAGACACACACAGACACACACAGGGAGACACACACATAGACACACAGACACACACAGACACACACAGACACACACAGGGAGACACACACATACACACACATACACACACAGACACACACAGACCCACAAAGACACACACAGAAACACACAGACACACACAGACACACGTAGAGACTCACATGACTCTGGCTCAGTTCTAGGTCCTCACTTTACTAGTTAAATGAGCAAAATGTTCTCACTCAGCAGTACACAAACACAAACACTCATTACGTCTTTCTATCTTTATAGGGACTGAGGAGCAGTTGGTCCTCACAACGTAGCATTAGTTGTGGAAATGGGCCTCAGAATGTAATACAGAAAAAAAACACTAATATCGCCCGATACAGGAAAAAAACGCTAATATCGTCCGATACGGAAAAAAAACCCTAATATCGTCCGATACAGGGCAAAAAATGCTAATATCGCCCGATACAGGGAAAAAAATGCTAATATCGTCCGATACGGGAAAAAAAAACCGAATATCGTCCGATACAGGAAAAAAACGCTAATATCGCCCGATACAGGAAAAAAATGCTAATATCGCCCGATACAAGAAAAAACGCTAATATCGTCCGATACGGAAAAAAAAACCTAATATCGTCCGATACAGGGAAAAAAATGCTAATATCGCCCGATACAGGAAAAAAACGCTAATATCGTCCGATACGGAAAAAAAATGCTAATATCGTCCGATACGGGAAAAAAAAACTAATATCGTCCGATACAGGAAAAAACGCTAATATCGTCCGATACAGGAAAAAACGCTAATATCGCCCGATACAGGAAAAAAATGCTAATATCGCCCGATACAGGAAAAAAATGCTAATATGGTCCGATACGGAAAAAAAACCTAATATCATCCGATACAGGGAAAAAAATGCTAATATCGTCCGATACGGGAAAAAAAAACTAATATCGTCCGATACAGGAAAAAAACGCTAATATCGCCCGATACAGGAAAAAAATGCTAATATCGCCCGATACAAGAAAAAACGCTAATATCGCCCAATACAGGAAAAAAATGCTTATATCGTCTGATACAGGAAAAAAATGCTAATATCGTCCGATACAGGAAGAAAATGCTAATATCGTCTGATACAGGAAAAAAATGCTAATATCGTCCGCTACAGGGGAAAAAAACGCTAATATTGGCCGGTACATGATAAAAAAAAAACAAATATCGGCCAAAAATATCGGCCAGCTTATGTATCGGTCGACCTCTAACTCAGACTCCTCTGAAGTCTGAGTTAGACGGAGGAGGTGAATGATCTGCTAATTAGTGAGGGGTGCTAAAACTTCTGCTGTTGCCAGGTTACTCAGGTTCTGCTTCAAAGGACCCCTACAGAACATTTCAGCAACCGTTTCCCACCACGGCTCGGATCTCAGGGCAGAACAACAAGCAGAGCTGTGAAAAAGTATTCCCACCCTGATGGATGTAAAGTTTTAGCTTTGTCTCCCAGCTGAACGTTTCAGGTCATTAAACTTTAAAATCAGATGGAGAGAAGCTGAACAAGAACAAGAAGCTGAGGGTCATGAACCTCCCCAAACCAGCCTGACTCTGTGTGGAAAAGTATTTACACCCCTAACCTACCCGCTGGTTGGACCCCCTCTGCAGCAGCTGATGCCTGGTTCTGGGTCTTTAACATCCCTGTCTGAGGTCAAGCTACAGCATCAGACTTTGACTAGGCCACTCCAACACCTCCATCTTGGTTCTATGGGTCCTTCAGTACGGACTTTCTGGTGTTCTACGGATCCGGTGAGCCTTAGCTGAAGCTGACAAACGGATGGTGAGACATTTTCCTTCTGGAGGTTCTGCCAGAGAGCAGAGTTTATGGTTCTGTTGAGTTCAGGTTCTTCAGAGGTTCTGATGGTACACAGAGGAGAACAACTGGCGGTACAGACAGAACCAGAACCAGCAGACAGCACAAGAATAGGACTATAAAGCACACAAAGTTCACCTTTGAACTCTGGGCTGCTGCTGCAGGGTTCAGGTGGCGCTCACTTTATCCTGACAGCCATTTCCTGTTTTACACAGAGACACACACAGTAACACAATAAAACACACACACACACACACACTCACACACACAGTAACACACAGAGTCAGAGGACTGAATGTAATTGACAGTAATTGTTGGGTCATTATCTGCAGTCTGAACCAGGCGACCCTGAAAATATCTGACCCTCCTCGCCCCGGCGTGTGTGTGTGTGTTATTGTGTTACTATGTGTGTTATTGTGTTACTGTGTGGCCGTTCGTCTGTCCTCACGGTCACATTCTGGAGTTTTAATCTAGCTCTGTAACAGAAAGCACGCAAAGCTTTGCTGGTGCCTCTGTGGGTGTGTATGTGGGGGATCTCTGTGGGTAGGTGGAGGTCTCTGGGGGGGGGGGGGCATACTTAGAGCATCCTTGAGGAAACTCCCACTGATAAATAATGATGATAAATGATGACTTCCCGCTCTCGCTGAAACCAACCCAATGTTGTGAAAATATTCATGGCCCTGGTCTCCGTGTGCTGCCCTTAGACACCAGTCCCCCATGGGCTTTACCGGGGCTTTACCAGGGCTTAACCAGGGCTTTACCGGGGTTTTACCGGAGCTTAACCGGGGTTTTACCGGGGCGTCGTGTGATGGAGCAACACAAAGTGGACAGAGATGTCTGGAAGGGGGAAACACATCAACGTTGTTCTAGAGAAATCTGAAAACTGGGGCAACTACTTCCATTCCTGGGGCATTGGTGGTGCAAGGAATTAGGAAGTAACTGTAACCAGTGGGTTGCTGGTTCAAAGCCCGCGGCGACTGTCTCAGTCAATGCGTCCGTAGACAAGACACTTCACCCTCATAGTCTGCTGGTGGTGGGCAGAGGGTCCGGTGGCGCCGATGTCAGGCAGCCTCTGTCAGGCAGCCTCTGTCAGGCAGCCTCTGTCAGGCAGCCTCTGTCAGGCAGCCTCTGTCAGGCAGCCTCTGTCAGGCAGCCTCTGTCAGGCAGCCTCTGTCAGTCCACCCCAGGGCAGCTGTGGCTGCTAGCATACCTCACCACCGCCAGGGTGTGAATGACTGGATGAATGTTCAGAGTTATGCGATCACACATGCTGGAGCTGCAGAAAGCAGTTACCAGGGAAACAGGAGGTTACCCATAGATGACCAGGAGGCACGCATAAACAAATGGACAGTTATGTCAGGGCAGAATGCAGACGTGGATAACCCTGGAGCCAGGCTAACAGTGACAACATGGGAAGAATGGACCAATCCTGGAGCAGGTCTCTGCTCAACCATATAAGCTGACGTGACCAAGAGTTTGATATTATGTTGTGTCCAGATGTTAGCCTGTCCGCATGGTTTCATGTATGAGAGTCCAGTACTGAAGCTGTAAAAATCCCTCTGCCTGGTTAGGTTAAATATGTTCAATTCGATTCAATTCAATTTTATTTATATAGCGCCAAATCATGAAACATGTAATCTCAAGGCACTTTACAAAATCAAGTTCAATCATATTATACAGATTGGGTCAGATTATACAGATTGGTCAAAATGTCCTATATAAGGAAACCAGTTGATTGCATCAAAGTCCCGACAAGCAGCATTCACTCCTGGGGAACCGTAGAGCCACAGGGAGAGTCGTCTGCATTGTACATGGCTTTGCTGCAATCCCTCATACTGAGCAAGCATGAAGCGACAGTGGGAAGAAAAACCACCCATTAACGGGAAAAAAAAAACCTCCGGCAGAACCGGGCTCAGTATGAACGGTCATCTGCCTCGACCGACTGGGGTTACAGAAGACAGAGCAGAGACACAACAAGAGAGACAAAAAGCACAGAAGCACACATTGATCTAGTAATCTGTTCTACATTAGATGGTAGTAACGGGTGAGCCGTCTTCTCTGGGTGATGTCAAAGTTAACAGAACGCCAGACCAGGTGTACCTACTATGAAGAAAAAGAGAGAGAGCAAAAAGTTAAAAGCTGAAATGACGACAGTCATTTCAATGTAATACAATGCAAAACTGGAGAACCGTAGAATGAAGAACAGTAGAAATCAGTAGAGTGAGAAAATTAGACCCTGATGTCCTCCAGCAGCCTAGGCCTATCACAGCACAACTATAGAGATAGCTCAGGGTAACATGAGCCACTCTAACTATAAGCTTTGTCAAAAAGGAAAGTTTTAAGATTAGTCTTAAAAATAGATAGGGTGTCTGCCTCACGGACCAAAACTGGGAGTTGGTTCCACAGGAGAGGAGCCTGATAGCTAAAGGATCTGCCTCCCATTCTACTTTTAGAGACTCTAGGAACCACCAGCAGACCTGCAGTCTGAGAGCGAAGTGCTCTGTTAGGAACATACGGGGTAATCAGAGCTCTGATATATGATGGAGCTTGATTATTAAGGGCTTTATACGTTAGAAGAAGAATTTTAAATTCTATTCTTGATTTAACAGGAAGCCAATGAAGGGAAGCTAAAATTGGAGAAATATGATCCCTCTTGTTGATTTTCATCAGGACTCTTGCCGCAGCATTTTGGATCAGCTGAAGACTTTGAACTACATTTTGTGGACTTCCTGATAGTAAAGAATTACAATAGTCCAGCCTTGAAGTAACAAATGCATGGACTAGTTTTTCAGCATCACCCCTGGACAGAATGTTTCTAATTTTGGCGATATTCCTGAGGTGAAAAAAGGAAACTCTGGAAACCTGTTTAATATGGGATTTAAATGACATGTCTTGGTCGAAAACAACACCAAGGTTTTTAACTTTATTACCAGAGGCCAAGTTAATGCCATCCAGATTAAGTGATTGATTAAGAAGTTTATTTTTTGAGGACTCTGGCCCAAAGATTACAACTTCTGTCTTGTCAGAATTTAAATGCAGGAAATTTAAAGTCATCCAGCTTTTGATGTCATCAAGACATGACTGCAGTCGAAGTAATTGATTGGATTCATTAGGATTTATGGATAAATATAGCTGAGTGTCATCAGCATAACAGTGGAAATTAATCCCATGCTGTCTGATAATTTTGCCAACCGGAAGCATATATATAGTAAATAGAATTGGTCCAAGGACTGAACCCTGTGGTACTCCACAGGTGACCCTAGAGTTTGAAGAAGATTTATTATTAACATGAACAAACTGGAATCTGTCCGACAGATAAGATTTAAACCAGCCTAATGCTTTTCCCTTAATCCCTACAGTATGCTCAAGTCTTTGTAGGAGAATATTGTGATCAACTGTATCAAATGCAGCACTGAGATCTAACAGGACAAGTATAGACACAAGTCCATTATCTGAGGCCATGAGAATATCATTGGTGACCTTCACCAGAGCTGTTTCAGTGCTATGATGAGCTCTAAAGCCTGACTGAAACTCCTCAAGTAGGTCATTACTTTGTAAATGTTCACAAAGTTGATTAGCAACTACTTTCTCAAGAATTTTAGATAAGAAAAGAAGATTAGATATAGGTCTGTAGTTTACTAGCTCATCTTGATCAAGAGAAGGTTTCTTAAGTAAAGGTTTAATAACAGCTACTTTAAAAGCCTGTGGTACATATCCATTTACTAAGGATAGATTAATCATGTCTAAAATAGGACCACTGATCAAAGGGAATACCTCCTTAAACAACTTGGTTGGGATTGGGTCTAACATACAGGTAGAAGGTTTAGATGAAGCTAATATTCTAGATAGCTCAGAAAGCTCTACTGCTTTTAAACAGTTCAGACACTGCGCAGGTTCTAAGGATTCCTCCAATGCTGCCTCACTTACTGAGGACGAGGTAATCATGTTTGGGAGGATGCCAATTATTTTATTTTTAATGGAATCAATTTTATTTATGAAGAATCCCATAAAATCATTACTGCTAAGAGCTAAGGGGATGGCTGGATCAACAGAGCTGTGGCTCTGGGTAAGTTTGGCAACTGTATTGAAGAGAAATCTAGGATTATTCTTATTCTCCTCAATTAATGATGAAAAATATGCTGCTCTAACTCTGCGAATGGTCTTGTTATACAACAATAGACTGTCCCTCCAGATTAGGTAGGATTCCTCTTGGTGTGTAGAGCGCCATTTTCTCTCCAATTTCCTAACATTGTGCTTCAAGGAATGCAGCTCTGAATTAAACCAAGGAGCCAGCTTCCTGTGAATTGTTTTGTTAAAGTTTCTGTTTCAAGAGTCGTTTTATTACAACAGAAGTCTACAACAGAGAAGACCACGTTTTACAGGCAAAAAAACAAGGAGGACTACAACAGGTTCATTCATTACAATGTGGTGGGCCTAATCTGATTTCTTAATGGCTTTAACGACCGCCCATTACTAAGGGGTGGACCTGTTTCTGTTGAATTTGCATGTTATCTAAGCCATTACAGGCCTTTGTTGGGCAGGAGTATAAAGCATGGTACTCCACATTACTCCAGACTTTTTGAATTGAGAAAGCTTCCTGGAGAGGAAGTGAAACGTCTTCAACGACGGAAAACAAGTCCAGTTGCTTTGTTTTTTACTTTTTTTGAACAGGAAATTATGCACATTTGTGGTCTACAGGTCTAGTTCTCTGTTTGAAGGATGACACTCCAAGTAACCCAGAACACACACAGTGGTGGCAGCATCATGCTGTGGGAATCTGGTCCGAGTTGATAAGAAGATGGATGGAGCTAAATCCAGGACAATCCTGGAGGTTCACCTTCAACCAGGACAACCACCCTGAACATACAGCCACAGAGATATTATGGGAAGGTTTAGATCAGAGTACATTCATGGCTTAGAATGGCCTAGTCAAAGTTCAAGGGAAGTCAAGTTTATTTGTAGCACATTTCAGTTACAAGACCATTGTTGAACATTACCAGAACAAAGAAAAGAAAACATTACAGAGGAACAGCAGCAGCAGGTCAGATATCAGACCAGCTGGACTATAAACTAAAACATTAACAGTTGAAGGAACTCTAGATAAATGTGTTTTTCCAGATCAGTGGAGCATAGGAACTAAATGCTGCTTCTCCATGTCTGGTTCTGGTTCAATCAGTGTGTGTCCATCAGTGTCCATCAATGTGTGTCCATCAGTGTGTGTCTATCAATGTGTCCATCAGTGTCCATCAGTGGGTGTCCATCAGTGTGTGTCCATCAGTGTCCATCAATGTCTGTCCATCAGTGTGTCTATCAATGTGTCCATCAGTGTGTGTCCATCAGTGTGTCTATCAATGTGTCCATCAGTGTGTGTCCATCAGTGTGTGTCCATCAATGTGTCCATCAGTGTCCATCAGTGTGTGTCCATCAGTGTGTGTCTATCAATGTGTCCATCAGTGTCCATCAATGTGTGTCCATCAGTGTGTGTCTATCAATGTGTCCATCAGTGTCCATCAGTGTGTCTATCAATGTGTCCATCAGTGTGTGTCCATCAGTGTGTGTCTATCAATGTGTCCATCAGTGTGTGTCCATCAGTGTGTGTCCATCAATGTGTCCATCAGTGTGTGTCCATCAGTGTGTGTCCATCAATGTGTCCATCAGTGTCCATCAGTGTGTATCCATCAGTGTGTATCCATCAGTGTGTATCCATCAGTGTCCATCAGTGTGTATCCATCAGTGTCCATCAGTGTGTGTCCATCAATGTGTGTCCATCAGTGTGTGTCCATCAGTGTCCATCAATGTGTGTCCATCAGTGTGTGTCTATCAATGTGTGTCCATCAGTGTGTGTCCATCAGTGTCCATCAATGTGTGTCTATCAATGTGTCCATCAGTGTGTGTCCATCAGTGTGTATCCATCAGTGTCCATCAGTGTGTATCCATCAGTGTCCATCAGTGTGTATCCATCAGTGTCCATCAGTGTGTGTCTATCAATGTGTGTCCATCAGTGTGTGTCCATCAGTGTCCATCAATGTGTGTCTATCAATGTGTCCATCAGTGGGTGTCCATCAGTGTGTGTCCATCAGTGTGTGTCCATCAATGTGTCCATCAGTGTCCATCAGTGTGTATCCATCAGTGTCCATCAGTGGGTGTCCATCAATGTGTGTCCATAAGTGTGTGTCTATCAATGTGTCCATCAGTGTGTGTCCATCAGTGTCCACCAGCGTGTGTCCACCAGCGTGTGTCCACCAGTGTGTGTCCATCAGTGTCTATCAATGTGTCCATCAGTGTGTGTCTATCAATGTGTCCATCAGTGTGTGTCCATCAGTGTCCATCAATGTGTGTCCATCAGTGTGTGTCCATCAGTGTGTGTCTATCAATGTGTCCATCAGTGTGTGTCCATCAGTGTGTGTCCACCAGTGTGTCCACCAGTGTGTGTCCATCAGTGTCTATCAATGTGTCCATCAGTGTGTGTCTATCAATGTGTCCATCAGTGTGTGTCCATCAGTGTCCATCAATGTGTGTCCATCAGTGTGTGTCCATCAGTGTGTGTCTATCAATGTGTCCATCAGTGTGTGTCCATCAGTGTGTGTCCACCAGTGTGTCCATCAGTGTGTGTCCATCAGTGTGTGTCTATCAGTGTGTGTCTATCAATGTGTCCATCAGTGTGTGTCTATCAATGTGTCCATCAGTGTCCATCAGTGTGTGTCTATCAGTGTGTGTCTATCAATGTGTCCATCAGTGTGTGTCCATCAGTGTGTGTCTATCAATGTGTCCATCAGTGTCCACCAGTGTGTGAACATCAGTGTCCACCAGTGTGTGTCCATCAGTGTCCATCAGTGTGTGTCTATCAATGTGTCCATCAGTGTCCATCAGTGTGTGTCCATCAGTGTGTGTCTATCAATGTGTCCATCAGTGTCCATCAGTGTCCACCAGTGTCCATCAGTGGGTGTCTATCAATGTGTCCATCAGTGTCCATCAGTGTGTGTCTATCAATGTGTCCATCAGTGTGTGTCCATCAGTGTGTGTCTATCAATGTGTCCATCAGTGTCCACCAGTGTGTGAACATCAGTGTCCACCAGTGTGTGTCCACCAGTGTGTGTCTATCAATGTGTCCATCAGTGTCCACCAGTGTGTGTCCATCAGTGTCCATCAGTGTGTGTCCACCAGTGTGTGTCTATCAATGTGTCCATCAGTGTCCACCAGTGTGTGTCCATCAGTGTGTGTCCATCAGTGGGTGTCCATCAGTGTGTGTCCATCAGTGTCCATCAGTGTGTGTCCACCAGTGTCCATCAGTGGGTGTAGGTGTGGGTGTGGTGCATGCTCCACACATCTCCGTTCAGAGCGTTGGCGGCTCCCTGCAGCGTCCAGGTGAACAGAGCCAGCTGGCGTCTGAAACGACCCTCATCAAACCGTCCGGGGTCAGAGGTCAGCAGGGTCAGGTGCTCTGTGAGTGCACTCAGTGTGTGGTTACCACGTCCATGGATCACATGACGAAATGGAGTCTCCATGGCAGACACATACTGAGACAGGAAGTAGTACTCCACCTGGAGAGGGACAAGGATGGACAATGAGCGGGACTTCTCCATCCAACCATCATCCATCCATCCATCCATCCATCATCCATTCATCCATTTATCCATCCATCCATCCATCGATTTATCCATCCATCCATCTATCATCCATTCATCCATTTATCCATCCATCCATCCATCAATTTATCCATCCATCCATCCATCCATCCATCATCCATTTATCCATCCATCCATCCATCAATTTATCCATCCATCATCCATTCATCCATTTATCCATCCATCCATCCATCAATTTATCCATCCATCATCCATTCATCCATTTATCCATCCATCCATCCATCCATCCATCAATTTATCCATCCATCCATCCATCATCCATTCATCCATCATCCATCCATCCATCCATCATCCATTCATCCATCATCCATTCATCATCCATTCATCATCCTCCATCCATCATCCATCCATGTCCATCATCCATCCATCAATTTACCCATCCATCCATCATCCATTCATCACCCATCCATCCATCATCCATTCATCCCCCATCCATCCATCCATCCATCCATTCATCCATCATCCATCTATCCATCCATCCATTCATCCATCATCCATTCATCATCCAATCATCATCCTCCATCCATCATCCATCCATGTCCATCATCCATCCATCAATTTACCCATCCATCCATCCATCCATCATCCATTCATCACCCATCCATCCATCCATCCATTCATCCATCATCCATCCATCCATCCATTCATCCATCATCCATCCACCCACCCATCAATCATCCATCCATCCACCCATCCATCCATCCATCCATCCATCCATCCATCCATTCATCCATCATCCATCCATCCATCCATCCATCCATCCATCATCCATGTAACCAGGTCATGTGACTGAATGTCTTGGCAGAGATCTTCCATGTCTTCCCATAAATCTCGCAGACTTTCCTTCAGGAGGTTCTGAGATGAATCTCAGTTTCAGCTCTGCAACCAAACCTCACAGAAAAGAAGCCAGAAATACCAGAAATACTTTGATTTCAGACACGCAGAATAAATCTGTCCTCGTCAAGAGGACAGCTACCTCTGGTAGAAGTTCATGTGTCCTCATGTCCTCACTCTTTCTGTCCCTACCTAAAATCAGTCATCGTTCTTTAATACCGTGGAGCAGGTTAATCTATAGCCGGTGGTTTTCCACCTGTCCATCATCCACGGTCCAGCAGACTGTTCACCCTCTGAACCTGAACTCTGAACTCTGAATGCTGCTGGTACCACCTCATAAGCGTGGGAGTGTTGGCCTAGTGGTTAGAGCAGCGCACTTGCGCTCTGAGAAGGTTGCAAGTACCCGGTTCAATCCCCACAGCCTGCACTCTGGGTCCCTGAGCAAGACCCTTAACCCCCGATTGCTCCCCAGGCGCCGCACAGTGGCAGCCCACGGTTCCCCAAGGGGATGGGTTAAGATGCAGAAGTGAATTTCTCCATTGTGAGATCAATAAAGTTCAATTATTATTATTATTATTAAGCAGGTTCTTGATAGACTAAAACTGCTCCAGTGGATCTATGGGAGTCCATCACCAACCAGAAAATCAAGCTTGAACTCTGTTAAATGTTAATAAGGGTAACGTTGTCATAGTTTTTGTACCTTTTATAAGACTGAACAGAACGTCCTGATACCCTGAAGGAGCCTCGTACCTTCATGATGCGGGTGTTGTAGAGGCGTGCTGTGGTGGGATCGTGCAGGTCGCTGTAGTCGATGGCTCTCTGCAGAGTCTCTGCAGCCCGGCTGTAATCTCCCCGCGCGCTGAACAGCCACTGAGGAGAAACACCTCTGGACTGAAGACACATGGAGGACAGAGAGGACACTGAATGACTGGGACATCACACCGGCCGTCCACCTGAAGACCTCCAGGAGGTACCTGCAGCTCAGCTGAGTCCTTGTTGAGGTGAGCGCTGAACTGCAGCACCGTCTGCGCATAGGAAGTGATGCGTAGAGGCAGGATGCGGTCGTGGACCAATCGCAGCACCATTTCCCCGACCAGTTCACTCAGGCTCCGCCCAGTGATGCCCAGCCGCCCCCCCAGCACCTCCTGGAGGCGGGGGACGCTGTCCAGCGGTGTGTTGAGAAACGGGTACGCTCGCTCCTGAACCCATGGATGAAAGAACAAACTGGTTATAAAGCTGTGTGACGTGACCCGGTGAGGCTTCTGGGAAGTGGTTAGACAGCCGACCCGTTTCTGAGCAGACAGAACCGAGCCTGGTTGTGTTGAGCTGTTATCTGAGGAGGTAGACGTCACCTCTGTGAACCTGAGCTCCATGGCTGGAACTCCTGCAAACGCAGTGAAACTGTAGGCTCCACTGTTCAGGTACAGAGGCTTCATGCTGAGGAGACACAGCCGTGGTTAACGTCACATCCACCTTCTGTGGAAGATCATTGGTGTGTTGGTTTGCTCACATCCTCCAGCTGCCTCCATCCCTTTCAGCCTGGCTGTAGATGGTCTGGCCGGCATGTTTGGGATGTTCCACCTGCACAACACAGCCGACAGGGGATCTAGACGGTTTGTCTACAGAACCACATCTCTTCTGGTCAATGTGGTCCTGGACTATCTTACTTTTGAAGCACTGATCGTTACAGAACTACAGTCGTTAGTCTGTTCTGCAGAGATATGAGTGGAGTCACCTGTTTGATGGCGGCGTCCAGCAGGTCAACCAGGAGAGGACTGGTGTGGGCGGACAGGTTATCATCACCTGATGGAAAACACACCCTGTTATGTTAGAGGAACCCAGCTCTCTGATTGGCTGAGAGATCGCTTTTACCCATAATCGCCTGATCCAGACTGAAGTAGGCCACGGCCTTGAGGTGGAGCATGGACAGGTAACCCTGAGGATCACAGAGTCAGTCAGAGTGTCGCTTTCAGAGATTGTAGAAGGTTTTTCTGAGAAGAACCTCGAGCCATTCAGTCGCTCCAACGTTCCCAAAGTCTCCAGCATCCCAGCTGACGAACAGTAAACTCCGTCTCGGACTGAAACCTGAAACATCCACGAGGAGTTTCAGACTGGAATCACTAATACAGGAACTACACCTGTGTCCGGGGTTCTTACCGTTCTTCACCATGGCTGAGAAGGTTCGAGCCAGCTCCAGGAGGATCGCTGTTCCAACTCCAGACTTCACAGCTCCTGGACCTAAAGAGTCCCGCTGAGCTCCCAGTATGACATACTGGTCTGAGGCAGAGATGAAGGGTTTATAGCTGCTGGAGAAGGCTTCACCTGTCCATGGTGTGATGTCAGAGCTTACCTGGCTCAACACGACCCTCCAGTGAGGAGAAGATATTGTTGAGCAGAACTGGAGTCATGATGTTGTGGACCGAAATCCTGACTCTGCGTCCGGAGCTGAACTCTGGACCCAGCACACAGCGGACATACGGCAGCCGACCTCTCCAAGATGGAGGACAGGGTGGACCTGACAGCTGGCTGAGACACAAAGCAGGGTAGTCAGGTGACAATCATACCTGAGCAGGTAAGATGAGGGGGCGGAGCTTACCTTAGCAGCTTGGCGGCTACAGTGGCAGTGATTGGCAGGGCTGGGATCAGTGGTAGGCCAGAGGAGGGGATGGGTGGGAACTTAGAGTGATTGAAGGAGGGGAAACCTGGGGTGAAAGGGTCACCTGACCCCAGGTGGACCTGCAGAGAAAGATACTGATTGGTCAGGAGCTCAGGTGTGTGTCAGGTTTGTTTAGGTGTATTTATGTTACATGTTCAGACACGGCGGTGTGAGAGTTCAACCCCAGCCGGCGGGGGTCCTGAGGCAGGTCTGCAGGGTCGGGATAGATCAGAACACCTCCTGCTCCATTCTTCTCAGCCAACCACACCTTCTCAGCAAAACTGACTCCGCCCCCAACCCGCATAACCACCACGCTGCTGGCCGCAGACACGCCCACGCTCTTCAGCCAGTTGAAGTCCTCAGGGCGGCCATAGTTGGCGTAGACCATGCCTCCCTGCAGACAGACAGCAAAGGTGACTGGAACCGTGGTTACCATGGTGGCCAGAACTTCCTGCGGTTCCTACCGTGTAGTTTCCTGTGGCGCTGTAGGGACAGTAATCAGACGGGTTCAGAGCAATCTGTTCTAAGATCAGACCAGCAGAATCCATGAGCTGCAGGGAGCTCCTCCTGGACCTGCAGTTAAAAACCAGAACAAACCAATCAGCTCCACTTGACCAATGAACAATAAGTCATTCCACCCGTGACGCTGTCTTCTTATACCTTCCTCACACAACCACTCACTGCCAGAATGTCCAGAACTCACTCCCCTTCTGTGCTTCTGTGTGGATAGGCGCTTGCTCTGCCCTCTCTGGGGACTCATCAGCTGTGTAATTTGGTCATCTGCCAGTCTCTGGCATCATCTGATGATGGCACACCTGACCAATCAGTGATGACGGGAGACTAACCCATCATCATCTGGTCAACCTGCCTCTGCTATCATCACCTGGCGCGCCTCACCTATTCGTATTGAAAACCTCTGGTCTAACCGACCTGAGGACCAACATGCTGAGTGGAACAGTCTGATATGAACCGCTGACTGACAGGAACAGCTAACGGCTCAAGAACCATACCCAGCACCAGCCAGGTGAGGGTGTGCTGTTGCCTGGTTTCAGTCTGAACAGACAGGACTGGACACCAGTTTAACTATAAAGGTCTCTGGTAGGAGAGCAGCGATCACTCCAGCGTCCACCCTTCCTTCCATGTTCTGATCCTAGCTATGGGATGGTGCCACAGATTCACCTGCTGCAGACTCACCTGTCAGGGAACTGCAGCGTGGCGTACAGAGACTCGGTCCAGGTGTGGTCCATGGGCAGCTTCCTGAAACGTCCCAGGATCTCTGAGGCCAGAGCCGTTCCCTCTGAGGAACCTGGGGGATGACCCGCTCTGCTGATCCGACTGCCAGTAAACACAGTCCACCAATCACAGAGCCCCGACCAGACATCACAAAGCTGCAGTCCTTCTCTGCTACCTGACGGTGCTCTGGAGATCTTCATCCTGCAGCAGCCTCTTCATCATGTCCCGCAGCTCGCCCAGGTAAAGCTCAACCCCTCCGTCTGCAGGTCTGTTGGCCCCGCTCCCCTGCTGGCCGCTCTGCTCCCCTTTCCCCCCCACCTGGGAGCAGTGGTACCGCCCACTAAACACGGCGAAGGCCAATAGGAACGCTGACAGCCATAAACACGTCAGTCACATGACCTTTTTTTTTATCTTATCAGCTGATGTCAGTGTTTTTACCTGCAGTGAAGGTCACACCTCCACAAACACTCAGCCACACACAGCCTCTCCTGTTACCACGGAGACGCCTCTGCATCCCACCTCTGATGTCACAGATAGGCCCCGCCTCCTCCTCATTCTCCAACGGCAGAAAGTTCAGCTCCTCCCTCAGGGCTGTTGCCTCCTCTTCTTCATCAGACGAACGTTGGAGAGACACTGAAGAAGACTATAGAGAACAGCGTAACCATGGTTACAGGACAAAGGGGGCGGGGCTCAGCCTGCAGAGACTCACCTGTGTCAGGTGAGCTGTCAGGGTACCCATGATGCTCTGCAGAGAGGAGACTCTGTTAGAACATTAAACTCAATATCATCCTGAACTGGAACTGGTAATCAGTTCATCCTCCTCTTCCTGGATGCAGAACACATGGTGAGGTCAAAGGTCAGCCAGAACCTGGATGGTCTCTACAGGGTCCCAGGGAGCTCCTCCCTGTACCCTGGTACAGAACGTCTCTAAACCTCTACCATGACGCTGCGTGGTCACTGAAGGAGACCTTCCTGATGTTCTAGATCAGGTCTACTTCTAACAGCTGGTGGAGAACATAGCAGTGAAGGTGACCCTGTTCCATCTGTGCGTCAATCATTCAGAATAATCAGATGGAGAACCTGATTGATGTTCATCAGAAGATCATAAACATCCCAGTTCATTGGTTCTCTGGGAATGTAGATTAAAACTGTTCTCCTACAGAAATGAACTAGAACATTGATCAGATCAGTTATAGAGCCTGGTTTTGTTTTAAAAACAGCTAGAACCTGAACCACTGAGGTCAGAACTGCTAGAACCTGTAGCTCACAGGTTAGAATGGGTAGAACCAGAACCACTGAGGTCAGAACTGCTAGAACCTGTAGCTCACAGGTTAGAATGGGTAGAACCAGAACCACTGAGGTCAGAACTGCTAGAACCTGTAGCTCACAGGTTAGAATGGGTAGAACCAGAACCACTGAGGTCAGAACTGCTAGAACCTGTAGCTCACAGGTTAGAAGGGGTAGAACCTGAACCACTGAGGTCAGAACTGCTAGAACCTGTAGCTCACAGGTTAGAAGGGGTAGAACCAGAACCACTGAGGTCAGAACTGCTAGAACCTTTAGCTCACAGGTTAGAAGGGGTAGAACCTGAACCACTGAGGTCAGAACTGCTAGAACCTGTAGCCCACAGGTTAGCACAGTTAGAGAACATCAGATTGTGATGAACCGGGCCTTCATCAAAGGTTCTAGTAAACTCGTCATCAGAAATTAACACCAAGTGGACCCCATGTTCTCTGATGTACCTGACTTCATGTTCTATGTTGAGATTAATCTGGTGGGTTCTCTGACAGCAGGCTAGAGTAACCCAGACATGTTCTATGGTCCAGTTTTTCTCTCCTAACTCAGAACAAACACCATCAGCTGACAGCGGTCCAGTTCATGTTCCATAACAGTAAATCAGAGTTCTACCACAGCGGTCCGGTCCTACGGAGGAACCTTAGGAACATCTTACCTGCAGATGGGACCCAGACCGGTCTCAGTCCAGAACCAGAACTCCACCAGAGATCCTGTGAGAGGGTCAGGGTGCACTCTGGAGGTGAATCTTCACCGTCTGCTGTGATTGGCTGGTCCGAGGGGTCAAAGGTCAGCGGTGTTTGATCAGGCTAACCGTATTAACAGCTCCGTAAACACAGCCTGCTAACAGGTTCCCTGGAGAGGTTCTGATTCTTTCCTGAACAGAAACTGTTCTGACTGGACTGACTTTGGATCAGTTCTGACAGAACCAACAACATTCTGCTGAGATGTTCTGCAGTCTGAGGTTCTCTCTGTTCTCTTCATTCCTCAGAGATACAGATTGTCTCACTGGTTCCCCTGGTGGAACGTCTCCTCCTCCCCCTCCTCCTCCCCCTCCTCCTCCTCCTCCTCTTCCTCCTCCCCCTCCTCCTCCTCCTCCTCCTCCTCCTCCTCCTCCTCCTCCTCCTCCTCCTCCTCCTCCTCCTCCTCCTCTTCCTCCTCCCCCTCCTCCTCCTCCTCCTCTTCCTCCTCTTCCTCCTCTTCCTCCTCCCCCTCCTCCTCTTCCTCCTCTTCCTCCTCCCCCTCCTCCTCCTCCTCCTCTTCCTCCTCTTCCTCCTCCTCCTCCTCTTCCTACTCTTCCTCCTCTTCCTCCTCCCCCTCCTCCTCCTCCTCCTCTTCCTCCTCCCCCTCCTCCTCCTCCTCCTCTTCCTCCTCTTCCTCCTCCTCCTTTTCCTCCTCTTCCTCCTCCTCCTCTTCCTCCTCCCCCTCCTCCTCCTCCTCCTCCTCTCTATCTCCAGCTCGGTCAGACAGAGCTCTGATCTCTTCTCCACATGTCGATGATTCAGCCTCTAATTGGCTGCCAGCAGGCAGCAGTTCTGGTTCTGGTTCTGGTTCTGGTTCCCTCCACTGCCACATGTTGAATGAAGGTGCAGAGTGACGTGGCTCCCAGCACTCGTCTTCTCTCTATGCTCACAGTTGAAGTGAAGACGGTTCTGACGGTCCAGCAGCTTGTATCAGACCCGGTTCTGCTGGGACAGACGGGTCCGGTCTGGTCTCCTCATTAAGGAGACACTGTGAGGACAAATGAAGCTGTAACAGAACCTGATGTGGCGTCTGCTCCACAGAACACCAGACGTGTTTAACCCTTTAGTTGAAGTGAGCCCAGTGCAGCAGCTGGTTCTGCTGCCATGAGGAGAACCGGGTCAGAACATCTCTGTGGTCCAACTGCTCCAACGCTCTGAGCTCAGACCTCCCACAGACAGCACAGAGCTCCAGCAGGGCGGAGGAGTTTGGCCTCCGACCTGTTCTGACCCGTTCTGACCCGTTCTGACCCAGCAGACAGAACCTGGACCTCCAGTCAGTCGTAAACCCAGCAGAACCATTCAGAGTGTGAGTTTTCTCTGGTTCTGACCTCCAGGCTGCCGTGGTTTGACTGAAAGGTCCAAACGGGCCTGCAGACCTGCTGTCACTGGTTCTGTGGGAGCAGGAGCATCAGGTCAGAACTGATGGCTGACCTCTGACCCCAGAGCGGGTCTGCTGAGGCTCTGATGGACTCGACGGCGCCGGCAGGTGGAGATAAGGAAGACTGATGACTCTTCTTCTCTCCCCGCAGGTAAGCAGTTCAGACACCAACGAAGAAGAAGCTTAAATCAGACGAGCCCATCAGCAAACATCCTCCTGGCC
The DNA here is from genome assembly GCA_037039145.1 of Fundulus diaphanus. Taxonomy (NCBI): domain Eukaryota; kingdom Metazoa; phylum Chordata; class Actinopteri; order Cyprinodontiformes; family Fundulidae; genus Fundulus; species Fundulus diaphanus. The sequence goes on along the minus strand of CM073131.1, from coordinate 57,045,999 downwards.
CATCTGCCCCCCCCCCCCCCCCCAGGGGCAGAGGTCACCTGAGGTCACAGGAGGAATGAGGAAGAGGAGGGATGAAGCAGGTGACTCGGGTGACTCTGAGCGTCCTCTCTGTGAGGAACCAGGATGTTTCTGGTCTGACCAATCAGAGGGCACCGTGCAGGCCCATTCATGGCTGAGGCTGGCTGCCTTGCTCAGCGGAGGAGGCTGGAATCAAACTCACAACCTGCTGAGCCACACCGCCTGAGTAAAGTTAGTTAAGCAGCGTAAAATAATTATTAAAATGAAGAGAAACAGCAGACAGTAAACTCCAAACCTTCAGCAGAACGTCTGCTTAAAGGTTCTATCGTAGCTGGTTCCACAGCCTGAAAGGCCTGGTTCCCCTTGGTCTCCAGTCTGGACTGTAGAACCACTAGAAGGTTAGCAAACAGAACCTCATGAGTTCTGGCGTACTGGAGCGGGTCGGAACCAGGCCGCAGCATCATCTAACCTGTGAGCTCTGGTCCAGAGAAAGGAAGATTTATCCAGTAAACGCGGCGCTGCAAAGATCTAAAGGCCAAAACCGAGCCCTGTGGAACCCGCGGCTAGAGAGGTGATCTAGAACCAGTCTAGATCAGAACCATGAGCAAAATGTTCTGGTCACTGAGGTTAAAAGCTTCCTAGAACTCTGTGATCTGAACAGAGTTCCTCTAATTATCTCCCTGGAACAGGCCGTTCAGACACGTCTGATAATCATCGGGTTTAGTGGTGGAGTCTGTTAGAACAGGACGGACAGAACCTTAGGAGAGATGCTGGACAACCTCCCATACAGGACCAGGGAGGAGGAGGAGGAGGAGGAGGAGGTGTCTCTGATGGTGCTAACATCTGCTGCAGGACGATTAAACTGTGACTGTGTCTAACTCTGTTAGCCTGCTGCCAGAGAGCAGCTGCTGCTTCCCCTCCCCACTGAGGAGGCTAGGAGACGAGTGTAGACTAAGATGGAGGAGGCTAGGAGACCAGGAGACGAGTGTAGACTAAGATGGAGGAGGCTAGGAGACCAGGAGACGAGTGTAGACTAGGATGGAGGAGGCTAGGAGACCAGGAGACAAGTGTAGACTAGGATGGAAGAGGCTAGCAGGCTAGGAGACAAGGAGATGAGTGTAAACTAGGATGGAGGATGCTAGGAGACCGGGAGACGAGTGTAGACTAGGATGGAGGAGGCTAGGAGACCAGGAGACGAGTATAGACTAGGATGGAGGAGGCTAGGAGACCAGGAGACGAGTATAGACTAGGATGGAGGAGGCTAGGAGACCAGGAGACGAGTGTAGACTAGGAAGGAGGAGGCTAGGAGGCTAGGAGACCAGGAGACGAGTGTAGACTAGGATGGAGGATGCTAGGACACCAGGAGACGAGTGTAGACTAGGATGGAGGATGCTAGGACACCAGTAGGCGAGTTTAGACTAGGATGGAGGATGCTAGGACACCAGGAGACGCGTGTAGACTAGGATGAAGGAGGCTAGGAGAGAAGTGTAGGAGACTAGGAGCATCAGAAGTGTCCCAAATTCACAGCCAGCGAGGACCAAACCGACAGCAGAACATGTGATTCTGACTGCAGAACCTGAACATGTTGCTTAGATAACATGTTCAGGTTCTAGACAGAACCGGGCCGACAGAACCGGGCCGTCTGGACCGGACTGAGGGTAGATGTAACTCACACAGAGGGAGGAAGGCTGGAGACCAGAGTGTTCATGCTGGAGCTGTGAGAAGGTTGCTTCATGGCCTCCTGGAGCTCAGGAGGAGACCATCAGCCATGAGACACTGCTGCCCCCTGCTGGACGAAGACGGAGCTGCTCCATGTGACCCACCGGGCCTCTGCTGATCCTGGCCACAGCTTTCTCTCTGACCGTCTCCAGGCAGCTCTCTCCAGCCTGCACACACAAACACTGCCTCAGTAGCTGCCTTGCTCAGCTGCACATTGACAGGCTGTGGGGCTGTAATCTAGTAATAGTAATATAGTAATATCATCTTTATTGTCATTGAAACATACATTACAATGAAATGTGTTCTCTGCTTTTGACCCATCCCCTTGGGGAGCAGTGGGCTGCCATGTGCGGCGCCCGGGGAGCAATCTAACCCAAACCTTTCTGGTTGCTAGATGATGACCATAAAACCTTCAGTCTGAGGTACCATCTGTGGTTCTGCAGCATGGAGCAGGAACCATGTTTCTGCTGATCGTTATGAGCTGTGGTACGTTGCAGATGGAGACTCTGACAGGCCACCTCCAGGAAGGAGAACATCTGAACGTTTCACAAGTTCAAGATCTTTTAATCTGGGATTGACCACATTTGTAAAAGGCTGGAGCTGAACCTGGGATTGATGGGTTGAGGTAGTCCACGTTTCTCTCCTGTGGTCTGTAAACATCTAGTCTGCAACCTTCTGCCCCTGCTGGACCGTGGTGTTGGTGGTGTCCACATGAACATGGTGCTCACCATGGAGCCTCGTCATCTATGAGGTAGACCTCTCCACTGTAGCCTGTCCTCACTGGTCACCATCATCTACCTGAGGACTTCTACCTTAGATGCAGGTAGAAGTCTGGACTGCCTCATCATGGGACCATTGCCTTCAGTCTGCCACCAGTTGACTCAGAACATGGAGGAAAAACTTCTTCTGCTCTCCATCTTCCTGGAAACCACGGCAGCAACAACGGAGATGTCCACTTTGGTTCCTCTGGGAAAAGATCCTCATTCCAGACCTTATGGGTCTGTTACAGTTATGTTACAGGTCGGTGTTACGGTTCTGTTACAGTTCTGTTACGGGTCGGTGTTACGGTTCTGTTATAATTCTGTTATGGGTCGGTGTTACGGTTCTGTTATAATTCTGTTATGGGTCGGTGTTACGGTTCTGGTACAGTTCTGTTACGGGTCGGTGTTAAGGTTCTGTTACAGTTGTGTTACGGGTCGGTGTTACGATTCTGTTACAGTTCTGTTATGGGTCGGTGTTACGGTTCTGTTATAATTCTGTTACAGATCGGTGTTACGGTTCTGTTATAGTTCTGTTACAGGTCGGTGTTACGGTTCTGTTACAGTTCTGTTACGGGTCGGTGTTACAGTTCTGTTACGGGTCGGTGTTACAGTTCTGTTACAGGTCGGTGTTACGGTTCTGTTACAGTTCTGTTACAGTTCTGTTACAGGTCGGTGTTACGGTTCTGTTACAGTTCTGTTACGGGTCGGTGTTACGGTTCTGTTATAATTCTGTTACGGGTCGGTGTTACGGTTCTGTTACAGTTCTGTTACGGGTCGGTGTTACAGTTCTGTTACAGATCGGTGTTACGGTTCTGTTATAGTTCTGTTACGGGTCGGTGTTACGGTTCCGTTACAGTTCTGTTACGGGTCGGTGTTACGGTTCTGTTACAGTTCTGTTACAGGTCGGTATTACAGTTCTGTTACAGTTCTGTTACAGTTCTGTTACAGATCGGTGTTACGGTTCTATTATAGTTCTGTTACAGGTCGGTGTTACGGTTCTGTTACAGTTCTGTTACGGGTCGGTGTTACAGTTCTGTTACGGGTCTGTGTTACAGTTCTGTTACAAGTTTGTGTTACGGTTCTGTTACAGTTCTGTTACAGGTTGGTGTTATGGTTCTTTTATAGTTCTGTTACAGGGCGGTGTTACGGTTCTTTTATAGTTCTGTTACAGGGCGGTGTTACGGTTCTGTTACAGTTCTGTTACAGGTCGGTGTTACGGTTCTGTTACAGTTCTGTTACAGGTCGGTGTTACGGTTCTGTTACAGTTCTGTTACGGGTCTGTGTTACAGTTCTGTTACAAGTTGGTGTTACGGTTCTGTTACAGTTCTGTTACAGGTTGGTGTTACGGTTCTTTTATAGTTCTGTTACAGGGCGGTGTTACGGTTCTGTTACAGTTCTGTTACAGGTCGGTGTTACGGTTCTGTTACAGTTCTGTTACGGGTCGGTGTAACGGTTCTGTTATAATTCTGTTACGGGTCGGTGTTACGGTTCTGTTATAATTCTGTTACGGGTCGGTGTAACGGTTCTGATACAGTTCTGTTACGGGTCGGTGTTACGGTTCTGTTACAGTTCTGTTACGGGTCGGTGTTACGGTTCTGTTATAATTCTGTTACGGGTCGGTGTTACGGTTCTGTTACAGTTCTGTTACGGGTCGGTGTTATGGTTCTGTTACAGTTCTGTTACGCGTTGGTGTTACGGTTCTGTTACAGTTCTGTTACGGGTCGGTGTTACAGTTCTGTTATAGTTCTGTTACAGGTCGGTGTTACGGTTCTGTTACAGTTCTGTTACGGGTCGGTGTTACGGTTCCGTTACAGGTCGGTGTTACGGTTCTGTTACAGTTCTGTTACGGGTCGGTGTTACGGTTCTGTTACAGTTCTGTTACAGGTCGGTGTTACGGTTCTGTTACAGTTCTGTTACGGGTCAGTGTTACGGTTCTGTTACAGTTCTGTTACAGGTCGGTGTTACGGTTCTGTTACAGTTCTGTTACGGGTCGTGTTACGGTTCTGTTACAGTTCTGTTACAGGTCGGTGTTACGGTTCTGTTACAGTTCTGTTACGGGTCGGTGTTATGGTTCTGTTACAGTTCTGTTACAGGTCAGTGTTATGGTTCTGTTATAATTCTGTTACGGGTTGGTGTTACGGTTCTGTGATAATTCTGTTACGGGTCGGTGTTACGGTTCTGTTACAGTTCTGTTACGGGTCGTTGTTATGGTTCTGTTACAGTTCTGTTACTGGTTGGTGTTACGGTTCTGTTACATTTCTGTTACGGGTCGGTGTTACAGTTCTGTTACAAGTCGGTGTTACGGTTCTGTTACAGTTCTGTAACAGGTCGGTGTTACGGTTCTGTTATAGTTCTGTTACAGGTCGGTGTTACGGTTCTGTTACAGTTCTGTTACAGGTCGGTGTTACGGTTCTGTTACAGCTCTGTTACGGGTCGGTGTTACGGTTCTGTTACAGTTCTGTTACAGGTCGGTGTTACGGTTCTGTTATAATTCTGTTACGGGTCGGTGTTACGGTTCTTTTATAATTCTGTTACGGGTCGGTGTTACGGTTCTGTTATAATTCTGTTACGGGTCGGTGTTACGGTTCTGTTACATTTCTGTTACGGGTCGGTGTTACGGTTCTGTTATAATTCTGTCACGGGTCGGTGTTACGGTTCTGTTACAGTTCTGTTACGGGTCGGTGTTACAGTTCTGTTATAGGTCGGTGTTACGGTTCTGTTACAGTTCTATTACGGGTTGGTGTTACGGTTCCGTTACAGGTCGGTGTTACGGTTCTGTAACAGTTCTGTTACAGGTCGGTGTTACGGTTCTGTTACAGTTCTGTTACAGGTCGGTGTTACGGTTCTGTTACAGTTCTGTTACAGGTCGGTGTTACGGTTCTGTTACAGTTCTGTTACAGGTCGGTGTTACGGTTCTGTTACAGTTCTGTTACAGGTCGTTGTTATGGTTCCGTTACAGGTCGGTGTTACGGTTCTGTTACAGTTCTGTTACAGGTCGGTGTTACGGTTCTGTTATAATTCTGCTATGTGTCCATTCCTTTATCTCCTGATCTCTGGTCCAAACTCCCTCAGTTTTGTTCTGGTGACAGCAGATTGGACCAACGGACCCAGTAACCACCTGAACATCAGCACCAGAACATGAAGAGTCATTGACGGTTAAATCTGGTTTATTCATCAGTCGTTGAAACAAGAGGATCATATTTCAGGAATAAAATCAGCCATAAAACATAAAACACCTTTTCACATCAGAACATTTCTGGCCTGGTCCGTTTCTCCATCCCCTCCTGTGGGTCTGGATTCTGACCCGGTCCGGTCCGGTCTACTCCGAGCTTGGGTCGCAGCACTCGGTGTAGCCACAGTCCAGCGCCGGAACCGGACCCACACCGGACCTTCTAGAGGGAGTCCTGGTCGATTTCCTGAAGTTGACCTGAGCGTAGGTGACGTCAGGAGCAGGAGACGAACGGTCCTGTCCTGCAGAGACGAGATGAACCGGGTCAACCAGAACCACATCAAGAAGCTTAGATAAAGACCAGAGCGGGTCAGCAGAACCCGTCTCCATGACAACCAGGTACTTCATACCTGTTTGCCTCCTCCACAGCATCACCACCACAACCAGCACCAGGAGGACCAGGGGGACCAGCAGAGCCCCCAGCACTGTCAGTGGGAGGAAGATGATGGTGCTGAAAGGAGGAAGAGTGATGTGGACCGGAGGGACGCAGCTGGAGGAGCGGGTTCTGGTTCTGGGGGTCGTTGTAGGAGGATCTGCAGCAGATAGAAACCATGCAGTCAGTTCATGACGTCTAACTCTGTCACAGAGAAAGTGAGGTCATCGTCCTGACCTTTGACCCTCAGCAGACCCCGGGCAGAGGATCCAAGCTCATCCGTGGAACAGTGGTAGAACCCTCTGTCCGCCTGCTGGACCTGCTGGATCCGGTGCAGAAGCCTCCTGCGTTGGTAAAGCAGGAGGCTTCCGTTGAAGAAGAAGTACGCAGCTACCAGGCCCTGGTTTCTCTCCCTGCAGCCCAGCGTGCCTGCTGTGGCAGCAGGAAGTGATGTCAGGGATCTCCAGGATCAGACTCCCGTCTGGACAGCAGAGACAGACAGAGTGAAGCAGAGGTCCGTCTCTGAGCCAGGGACAGCTCTGAGGTTCTGTACCTGACACCGAGACGCTGACGGAGTCGCTCCGTTCTCCGGTTCTGGTTTCACACCAGAACGACCCGGAGAACCGCTGGAACACATTCAGGAAACAGGAGGAGGAAGAGACATCCCCAAACTGGGCTCCTCAGGACTGGGTCCGACCTCCCACGACCCGCTTCACCACCGAACCGTCCGGGTCCAGCGGATCCTGACAGTTGAGCCTCACCGACTGGTCCCCGAAGAACTGCTGCAGGTCTGGATGGACGCTGAGAGACACTGGAGGACAGGAGGACAGAGACGCATGCTGGCATTAAGCTACACCTCTGACTGATGGTCCAACTGACCCGAACTCACCTGCAGAACCAGAACCTGCAGAAAGCAGCACAGACACACCTGAAACAGAGGTCAGAGGTCAGAGACAGAGGTCAGGTGTGAGCATTACATCGCTGAAGACGGTTCCTTCTGTTCCTCCTGAAGGTCAAAGGTGACTCAGAAGAGTGGACCCAGAACCAAGTCCACAGCCATGGAGCTGACTTGGATCAGAGCCCTCATTTAAAACATGTTGGTGGTTCCTGGGTCCCTGGAGCTTGGAGCCAGGGCGGTGCCATAAGCACCAGAACGTACTGCTACGACCATGTAATCCAGAACCAGGACTCTTCCTAAAAGGTGAACTAGACAAACACGTTCTACCTGTTTGATGCAAACCCCTAAAAACATGAAAGGTTCTGACTTTGCCCAGGAAACTGGCCCAGATGATGATGATGATGATGAGAATAAAAGTGATTAATAATGAAGATGGATGAGGACCAGAGATGCTCAGCATCTGCAGAACGTAGAACGTCTGTATATTACCTTAGATTCAGACTTTACTTTTCTTAATCAGGTACCAGGCTGGACATGGCTTCATTTCTCCCGGCTTTGCAGCATTTCCATGTTGTTCCTTTTTCAGAGACGTTTGGTGACGCTTCAGTGATGAATTCCTGCATCTAATGATGCTTTGCCACGTTCCTCGTCTCCAGCAGCTGTTTCTCTCCCATGATGAATTGTGGGTAAACGCGCCCAACAACTGAACATTGTCAGTGATCCACTTGTAGCTCCTTCAGCTTGAAGCACAAAACCAGTCAAATAAAAATGGCAGATTCATGACATTAGTGGAAGTCCAGGACCTCGTTTAGCAGCAAACGCTGTGACTTAATTGTTCAAAAAGCGTAATAGAGAGCAGAGAAAACGGACCGAACCAGAACCTAGAGATCTCTGCAGCTCCTGGACCGACTGCATTCACCTGCTCTGCTCTCCTGGAGGCTCCAAGGACACAAGATGGATTTAAGGGCTAAAGAAGTGGACTTTGGTGATGCGTCCCCTTTAATTCAAGTCTTTGAGTTTGTGTTCTCCGGTCCTTTCAATGTACCATGGAGACATCGTCCAGGACAGGACCGGTCCAGGAGAAAACTCCAGATCAGTGACCGCTCCTTTCCTGATGAAGCCCCACCGCAGCTCCTCATCAATGGTATAAATTTAACCCTTCAGTAAAAGCAATAGGGCGATAATGAGGACTTTCTATCTGAGGAGATGTTGTTGTGCTGCTTTGTTGTGGCTCTTGATGCCTAACTTGGGTCCGTTCTTCGTACGTGGCTAACTCAGTTAGCTGGATTTAATTGTTGACGATTTAGCATGATCTTGGATCGTTTGGTTCTTCGAAACTCTTCCTGGACTTGCTGTCATAGCAACATGTGCGCAAACTTAAACCTGCTCGCTCTCAGGCTTATTTCATGTAAACAGGATTAGATCGCAGCTTTATAAGCGGTCTGTAGAAAATGTCTTAGTCAGGTATGTGGCCGCTTCTCATTGACATCCCGTTCAATCTTTACCTCATTTTATAGTTAATTATAGTTACAGTTATGGTTACAGTTATAGTTATAGTTATGGTTACAGTTATGGTTGCAGTTACCGTTATAGTTGCAGTTATGGTTACAGTTATAGTTACAGTTATGGTTACAGTTATGGTTACAGTTATAGTTACAGTTATGGTTACAGTTATAGTTGCAGTTACAGTTATAGTTACATTTATGGTTACAGTTATAGTTACAGTTATGGTTACAGTTATAGTTGCAGTTATGGTTACAGTTATAGTTACAGTTATGGTTACAGTTATAGTTGCTGTTATGGTTACAGTTATAGTTATAGTTATGGTTACAGTTATGGTTACAGTTATAGTTATAGTTATGGTTACAGTTATGGTTACAGTTATAGTTGCAGTTATAGTTACAGTTATGGTTACAGTTATAGTTATAGTTATGGTTACAGTTATGGTTGCAGTTACAGTTATAGTTGCAGTTATGGTTACAGTTATAGTTGCAGTTATGGTTACAGTTATAGTTACAGTTATGGTTACAGTTATAGTTGCTGTTATGGTTACAGTTATAGTTATAGTTATGGTTACAGTTATGGTTACAGTTGTAGTTGCAGTTATGGTTACAGTTATGGTTACAGTTTGGTTGCAGTTACAGTTATAGTTACAGTTATGGTTGCAGTTATGGTTGCAGTTACAGTTATAGTTACAGTTATGGTTACAGTTATAGTTGCAGTTATGGTTACAGTTATAGTTATAGTTATGGTTACAGTTATGGTTACAGTTATAGTTATAGTTATGGTTACAGTTATGGTTGCAGTTACAGTTATAGTTACAGTTATGGTTATAGTTATAGTTGCAGTTATGGTTATAGTTATAGTTATGGTTACAGTTATAGTTATAGTTATGGTTACAGTTATGGTTGCAGTTACAGTTATAGGTACAGTTATGGTTACAGTTATAGTTGCAGTTATGGTTACAGTTATAGTTACAGTTATGGTTACAGTTATGGTTACAGTTATAGTTATAGTTATGGTTACAGTTATGGTTGCAGTTACAGTTATAGGTACAGTTATGGTTACAGTTATAGTTGCAGTTATGGTTACAGTTATAGTTACAGTTATGGTTACAGTTATAGTTGCAGTTATGGTTACAGTTATAGTTATAGTTATGGTTACAGTTATGGTTACAGTTGTAGTTGCAGTTATGGTTACAGTTATGGTTACAGTTATAGTTATAGTTATGGTTACAGTTATGGTTGCAGTTACAGTTATAGTTACAGTTATGGTTACAGTTATAGTTACAGTTATGGTTTGCAGTTATAGTTACAGTTATGGTTACAATTATAGTTATAGTTATGGTTACAGTTATAGTTACAGTTATGGTTACAGTTATAGTTACAGTTATGGTTACAGTTATGGTTTGCAGTTATAGTTACAGTTATGGTTACAGTTATAGTTACAGTTATGGTTACAGTTATAGTTGCAGTTATAGTTGCAGTTATGGTTACAGTTATAGTTATAGTTATGGTTACAGTTATGGTTGCAGTTACAGTTTTAGTTACATTTATGGTTACAGTTATAGTTGCAGTTATGGTTACAGTTATAGTTGCAGTTATAGTTACAGTTATGGTTACAGTTGTAGTTATAGTTATGGTTACAGTTATGGTTGCAGTTACAGTTATGGTTACAGTTATAGTTGCAGTTATGGTTACAGTTATAGTTGCAGTTATGGTTACAGTTATGGTTACAGTTATAGTTATAGTTATGGTTACAGTTATGGTTACAGTTATAGTTATGGTTACAGTTATGGTTACAGTTATAGTTGCAGTTATGGTTACAGTTATGGTTACAGTTATAGTTATAGTTATGGTTTGCAGTTATAGTTACAGTTATAGTTACAGTTATGGTTACAGTTATAGTTACAGTTATGGTTACAGTTATAGTTACAGTTATGGTTACAATTATAGTTATAGTTATGGTTACAGTTATAGTTACAGTTGTTGGTTACAATTATAGTTATAGTTATGGTTACAGTTATGGTTTGCAGTCATAGTTACAGTTATAGTTACAGTTATGGTTACAGTTATAGTTACAGTTATGGTTACAGTTATAGTTGCAGTTATAGTTACAGTTACAGTTATAGTTACAGTTATGGTTACAGTTATAGTTGCAGTTATAGTTACAGTTACAGTTATAGTTACAGTTATAGTTACAGTTATGGTTGCAGTTACAGTTATAGTTACAGTTATGGTTACAGTTATAGTTGCAGTTATGGTTACAGTTATAGTTGCAGTTATGGTTACAGTTATGGTTACAGTTATAGTTACAGTTATGGTTACAGTTATAGTTACAGTTATGGTTACAGTTATAGTTGCAGTTACAGTTACAGTTATAGTTACAGTTATGGTTACAGTTATGGTTTGCAGTTATAGTTACAGTTATAGTTACAGTTATGGTTACAGTTATAGTTATGGTTACAGTTATGGTTACAGTTATAGTTGCAGTTATAGTTACAGTTACAGTTATAGTTACAGTTATGGTTACAGTTATAGTTGCAATTATAGTTACAGTTACAGTTATGGTTACAGTTATGGTTACAGTTGTAGTTACAGTTATAGTTACAGTTATGGTTACAGTTATAGTTGCAGTTATGGTTACAGTTATAGTTGCAGTTATGGTTACAGTTATAGTTACAGTTATGGTTACAGTTATAGTTGCAGTTACAGTTACAGTTATAGTTACAGTTATGGTTACAGTTATGGTTTGCAGTTATAGTTACAGTTATAGTTACAGTTATGGTTACAGTTATAGTTATGGTTACAGTTATGGTTACAGTTATAGTTATGGTTACAGTTATGGTTACAGTTATAGTTGCAGTTATGGTTACAGTTATAGTTACAGTTATGGTTACAGTTATAGTTGCAGTTATAGTTACAGTTACAGTTATAGTTACAGTTATGGTTACAGTTATAGTTGCAGTTATAGTTACAGTTACAGTTATAGTTACAGTTATAGTTACAGTTATGGTTGCAGTTACAGTTATAGTTACAGTTATGGTTACAGTTATAGTTGCAGTTACAGTTATAGTTACATTTATGGTTACAGTTATAGTTACAGTTATGGTTACAGTTATAGTTGCAGTTATGGTTACAGTTATAGTTACAGTTATGGTTACAGTTATAGTTGCTGTTATGGTTACAGTTATAGTTATAGTTATGGTTACAGTTATGGTTACAGTTATAGTTATAGTTATGGTTACAGTTATGGTTACAGTTATAGTTGCAGTTATAGTTACAGTTATGGTTACAGTTATAGTTATAGTTATGGTTACAGTTATGGTTGCAGTTACAGTTATAGTTACAGTTATGGTTACAGTTATAGTTGCAGTTATGGTTACAGTTATAGTTACAGTTATGGTTACAGTTATAGTTGCTGTTATGGTTACAGTTATAGTTACAGTTATGGTTACAGTTATGGTTACAGTTATAGTTACAGTTATGGTTACAGTTATAGTTGCAGTTATGGTTACAGTTATGGTTACAGTTATAGTTATAGTTATAGTTATGGTTGCAGTTACAGTTATAGTTACAGTAATGGTTACAGTTAAAGTTGCAGTTATGGTTACAGTTATGGTTACAGTTTGGTTGCAGTTACAGTTATAGTTACAGTTATGGTTGCAGTTACAGTTATAGTTACAGTTATGGTTACAGTTATGGTTGCAGTTACAGTTATAGTTACAGTTATGGTTACAGTTATAGTTGCAGTTATGGTTACAGTTATAGTTATAGTTATGGTTACAGTTATGGTTACAGTTATAGTTATAGTTATGGTTACAGTTATGGTTGCAGTTACAGTTATAGTTACAGTTATGGTTATAGTTATAGTTGCAGTTATGGTTATAGTTATAGTTATGGTTACAGTTATAGTTATAGTTATGGTTACAGTTATGGTTGCAGTTACAGTTATAGGTACAGTTATGGTTACAGTTATAGTTGCAGTTATGGTTACAGTTATGGTTACAGTTATAGTTATAGTTATGGTTACAGTTATGGTTGCAGTTACAGTTATAGGTACAGTTATGGTTACAGTTATAGTTGCAGTTATGGTTACAGTTATAGTTACAGTTATGGTTACAGTTATAGTTGCAGTTATGGTTACAGTTATAGTTATAGTTATGGTTACAGTTATGGTTACAGTTATAGTTACAGTTATGGTTACAGTTATGGTTACAGTTATAGTTACAGTTATGGTTACAGTTATAGTTACAGTTATGGTTTGCAGTTATAGTTACAGTTATGGTTACAATTATAGTTATAGTTATGGTTACAGTTATAGTTACAGTTATGGTTACAGTTATAGTTACAGTTATGGTTACAGTTATGGTTTGCAGTTATAGTTACAGTTATGGTTACAGTTATAGTTACAGTTATGGTTACAGTTATAGTTGCAATTATAGTTACAGTTACAGTTATAGTTACAGCTATGGTTGCAGTTACAGTTATAGTTACAGTTATGGTTACAGTTATAGTTGCAGTTATGGTTACAGTTATAGTTGCAGTTATGGTTACAGTTATAGTTACAGTTATGGTTACAGTTATAGTTGCAGTTACAGTTACAGTTATAGTTACAGTTATGGTTACAGTTATGGTTTGCAGTTATAGTTACAGTTATAGTTACAGTTATGGTTACAGTTATAGTTATGGTTACAGTTATGGTTACAGTTATAGTTATGGTTACAGTTATGGTTACAGTTATAGTTGCAGTTATGGTTACAGTTATGGTTACAGTTATAGTTATGGTTACAGTTATGGTTACAGTTATAGTTGCAGTTATGGTTACAGTTATAGTTACAGTTATGGTTACAGTTATAGTTGCAGTTATAGTTACAGTTACAGTTATAGTTACAGTTATGGTTACAGTTATAGTTGCAGTTATAGTTACAGTTACAGTTATAGTTACAGTTATAGTTACAGTTATGGTTGCAGTTACAGTTATAGTTACAGTTATGGTTACAGTTATAGTTACAGTTATAGTTACAGTTATGGTTACAGTTATAGTTATGGTTACAGTTATGGTTACAGTTATAGTTACAGTTATGGTTACAGTTATAGTTACAGTTATGGTTACAGTTATAGTTGCAGTTACAGTTACAGTTATAGTTACAGTTATGGTTACAGTTATGGTTTGCAGTTATAGTTACAGTTATAGTTACAGTTACAGTTATAGTTACAGTTATGGTTACAGTTATAGTTGCAATTATAGTTACAGTTACAGTTATAGTTACAGTTATGGTTGCAGTTACAGTTATAGTTACAGTTATGGTTACAGTTATAGTTGCAGTTATGGTTACAGTTATAGTTGCAGTTATGGTTACAGTTATAGTTACAGTTATGGTTACAGTTATAGTTGCAGTTACAGTTACAGTTATAGTTACAGTTATGGTTACAGTTATGGTTTGCAGTTATAGTTACAGTTATAGTTACAGTTATGGTTACAGTTATAGTTATGGTTACAGTTATGGTTACAGTTATAGTTATGGTTACAGTTATGGTTACAGTTATAGTTGCAGTTATGGTTGCAGTTATGGTTACAGTTATAGTTATAGTTATGGTTTGCAGTTATGGTTTGCAGTTATAGTTACAGTTATAGTTACAGTTATGGTTACAGTTATAGTTACAGTTATGGTTACAATTATAGTTATAGTTATGGTTACAGTTATAGTTACAGTTATGGTTACAGTTATAGTTACAGTTATGGTTACAGTTATGGTTTGCAGTTATAGTTACAGTTATAGTTACAATTATAGTTATAGTTATGGTTACAGTTATGGTTTGCAGTTATAGTTACAGTTATAGTTACAGTTATGGTTACAGTTATAGTTACAGTTATGGTTACAGTTATAGTTGCAGTTACAGTTACAGTTATAGTTACAGTTATGGTTACAGTTATAGTTGCAGTTATAGTTACAGTTACAGTTATAGTTACAGTTATAGTTACAGTTATGGTTACAGTTATAGTGCAGCATTGTATAATCTGGTAGCAGCAGGAATGAATGACCTGCGGTAACGCTCCTTTTTACAGACAGGATGTCTAAGTCTGTCACTAAAGGAGCTGCTCAGCTCTTCTACAGTCTGGTGCAGGAGGAATGAAGGTGTTGTCCATGATGGATGTGAGCTTGGACAACACCCTCCTCTCCGCTACTTCCTCCACAGAGTCCAGAGAGCAGCCTAGGACAGAAGTGGCCTTCCTCACCAGCTTATTCAGCCTCTTTCTGTCCCTCTCTGCGCTGCCAGGAGCCCAGCAGACGACAGCGTAGAGGAGGGCTGAGGCCACCACAGAGTCATAGAAGGTCTTTAGCAGAGGCCGGCTCACTCCAAAGGACCTCAGCCTTCTGAGGAGGTGGAGGCGGCTCTGGCCCTTCTTGTACAGGGCATCAATGTTATGAGTCTACTACATTCACGGTTACTCCGTCTAGCTGCGCTCCAAAGTTCCTCTGAGCCCGAGGAGAGCATGTAATCAGCGTCTTTACAAGCAGAATGCTCATCTCTTTGGAGAGGTTTACCACATTTCAAAATAAATTTGAAATAACAAATTTGCTTCCTTTTTGGTGCAAAAAGAGGGTTTTGCGTTCAATATTTAAATAAAACTGTTAATTTTATTGTGAATATTAAAGATAATGTATTTTGGGGTTAACAATCCCAGTAGTGTCCTGGATTGTCCTGTTACACCTTGATCTTGCTCAGCAGCTTTGTGGTTCTGGTCAAAGCCTAGCATCTGCTCCTGTGCATGACCCAGTTTGTCTTTTGAACCTGCTCTCAGTCTGCAGCCTATTCAGCCAACAACTGCTGCAGTGAGCAGCCTACACCTGGTTTGGTTTTATTCGTTCTTAAATGATCCTTTAAAGCACAACGTCGTGTCTGGTTTGAATATCAGGTTCTCTGGTTGTCTGTGCATTACAATGCAAAGGATTGTGGGATTCCTTATAACTCCTTAACACCAGTAAGCTTCCTATGCTAAAGGAACTATGATAGGATGCTTACAGGCTACTTTTCTACCTCCTTCCTTACTGACTGCACTATTCGGACAGCACTGTTCATAACGCACTTCTGCTTTGGCTAAATCGTACCAATTAGACCTCTTTGGACGCAGCCCAGGGTCTGAAATAAAATATCCTGAAATAAACTGGCCTTGCCTTACAAAATAAAAGATCATTATGAAATTACCAAATTAATCTTGAGAAAATAAATCAATAAAACTTGAAATAAACGCATAAATCCTGAAAATAATATATCTTTGGAAAACTAGATAAATATCTAATTGAATGAATAAAAATAAATAAATATTGAATTAAATAAATACAAAATAGTGAAATGAACAAATCTTAAAGTAAATAAATGAAACAAAATAATTTATTTTTTATATATATATATATATATATATATATATATATATATATATATATATATTGTTTTATTTCATCTGAACGTTTATTTATTTTATGGAATATTTAATAAGATTTCATTAATAACAATATTAATTTCTATTTATTTATTTTGTAAAATCCAATTAGCTGCCGCGGTTCTGCTCCTGTCAGAAAATATTAACACAAAGTAGTTGATGGCAGCTGCCCCGCATTCTTCCCACATAGTCAGTATTTGAATAAGTTGCACGTCCACGTGAACGCCTGTCCTAAAATACCCCTGCTCTGCTCTGCTGGGAAGCACCCCAGGACATCCACACGTCCTCCTGCTTATGAGCAACAAGTTCCCCTGAAAGGTGACACTGTTCTGCTGTGGATTCATCCCTCCAGATATGCGCATAGGAGGCGATGGGTGAGAAAGGGGGGGGGGGGAGGGTCAGCTGGAGGGGAGGCGTGGCTTGTTACACATTTACAGACAGTAATCAAGCCCCACCTAGTGGTCAAAGTTCACTTACTGCTCCTTTAATTACTGCTTACATTTGTTTATGAGCTATATTTTTGTGCATTTCTTTTATGCTTATTAATTTATTGAGCATTTATATATTTATGTTATATATAAAGATTCAAGAGGCACGCACGACACCATCCACATTAATGGAATGGCTGTTCAGTGTGTCTCCAGTTTCAAGTTTCTGGGGACCCACATCACAGCGGACATGTCCTGGTCACCAACACCTCCTGCCTGGTCAAGAAGGCTCACCAGTGCCTCTTCTTCCTGAGGACACTGAGGAAAAATCAGCTATCCTCCACTATCCTGGTGAACTTCTACAGCTGTACGATAGAAAGCATCCTGACCAACTGTGCAACAGTGTGGTATGGGAGCTGTTCTGCTGCAGAGCGCAAGGCACTGCAGCGGGTGGTGAAAACCGCCCAGTACATCACTGGGACTCCACTACCCACCATTGAGCACATCCAGAAGAAACGCTGCCTACATCGAGCCCGCAGCATCCTTAAGGACTCTTCTCACCCAGCCCACAGACTGTTCTCTCTCCTGCCCTCCGGCAGGCGTTTCAGGTTCCTCCGGACCAGAACCAGCAGACTAAAGAACAGCTTCTTCCCCAGAGCTGTCTCTTTATTGAACTCTAATCCTCGCTGATAGACTCTCCTCTCCCTCCTCACACCTACCTCCATATTGTTATTCTGCTATTTACAAGACTGTAATGTTCACCTGTACTCCTGACTGTTACTATAGTAACAACTGTTTACATGCATCTTGCACTACTCACTATGACTGAATATTGATTTGCACTGTTGACTGTTTATTCACAGTACCAATTGTTTACATTTACATTTACAATACACCCTGTCTACTTTTAAGACTAATCTTAAAACCTTCCTTTTTGACAAAGCTTATAACTAGAGTGGCTCATGTTACTCTGAGCTACCTTTATAGTTTTGCTGCTATAGGCTTAGGCTACTGCAGGACATCAGAGCCTATTTTTCTCACTCTACTGATTTCTACTGTTCTCCAGTCTACTGTTCTCCAGATTTGCATTGCATTACATTGAAATGACTGTTGTCATTTCAGCTTTTAACTTTTTGTTCTCTCTCTTTTTTCTTCATAGTAGGTACACCTGGTCTGATGTTCTGTTGACTGTGAAATCATCCAGGGAAGACAGATCACCGACTATTACCATCTAATGTAGAACAGATTACTAGATCAATGTGTGCTTCTGTGCTTCTTGTCTGTCTTGTTGTGTCTCTGCTCTGTCTTCTGTAACCCCAGTCGGTCGAGGCAGATGACCGTTCATACTGAGCCCGGTTCTGCCGGAGGTTTTTTTTTTCCCGTTAATGGGTGGTTTTTCTTCCCACTGTCGCTTCATGCTTGCTCAGTATGAGGGATTGCAGCAAAGCCATGTACAATGCAGACGACTCTCCCTGTGGCTCTACGGTTCCCCAGGAGTGAATGCTGCTTGTCGGGACTTTGATGCAATCAACTGGTTTCCTTATATAGGACATTTTGACCAATCTGTATAATCTGACCCAATCTGTATAATATGATTGAACTTGATTTTGTAAAGTGCCTTGAGATGACATGTTTCATGATTTGGCGCTATATAAATAAAATTGAATTGAATTGAATTCAATACCGTACTTTAACTGTAATATGCAATTACCTTCCACTGCACTTTAAATAGCTTCTGTCCAAACTTTATTTATTCATTTTATAGTAATAGCTACCTGTATATCATCCTCACAATTCTGCCTATAGTAATAGCCATCTCTAAATATATTCATAGTACATGTAAACTCTGTTATAATAACAATCATCTGTATATTATGCTATTGTACATATCTGTAAAACTCTATAGTAATATCCACCTGTATATTATATTCGGTACATATCCAGCTGTAAATTTAGTTCACAATACTAGTTATCTATATATTATATTCATAGGACAAATCTATCAGTAAAATTCTGTTTATAATAGTATCCATCTCTATTTTTATTCAGTAATAACCCATGTCCTGTACTTATGGAACCATTGTTTATCCTCCACTTGCTGCTATTACACTTCTGGTTAGACCTAAACTGCATTTTGTTGCCTTGTACCTGTGTAATGACAATAAAGTTGAATCCAATCTAATCTAATCTAATCTAACATATTGCTGTATTTATTTTTAATTACGTCAGAGTTGGTCCTCCATACTTAACGGCTCTCCGTGTATGACAGCGCCACTCATTAATGTTCATTTATTTACATTTTGTTGACAAATGTATCAACTGATCAGAAGGTTTGATGTTTTTTGTTATCTGGTTTTTTAGACAAAACTTCGTTTGTGTCAGCATTTTAAATATAGTATTTGAATTCAGGAATGCTTTTATTTTGGTACCAATTGCTGCGGTTCTGCTGCTGTCAGAGAAATAGGTACAAAGTGGAGGCCGCTGCTGTTTATCCTGTAAAAGCGGCTTTTAAACGCGAGTTCTAAAATAGTTGCAGTGAAAACATCGAACTAAACTCGTTTCTATTCGTTCATTTTCGTGCCCTTGATCCTCGCCCGCTGATTGGTCCGTTTATCGCCATGTGCCCGGCCCCTGTATGTTGATTGGCCCGCTGAGCACCGTGGTTTCCCTCCTCGCCTCCTGATTGGCTCGTCGGGCTCCAAGTGTTTGCAGGCTGCGGCTCCAGCAGAGTCACCTTGCTTCAGCCGCCGCCGCTGCTGCTGTACCGGGGAAGGAGCTGAAGAACCGTCCGCTCCAAAGGCACCAGGGAAGCCCGGCGGAAGCGGGAATTGAGCCGGACTCTGCGGCCACCGACCGAACCGGGTCGACATGGCGGACACAAAGCCGAAGACCTCCCCGAAGGCCATAAAGTTCCTGTTCGGAGGTCTGGCCGGGTAGGTGCTGCTGCTAGCCGCGGTGCTAACGGGCTAATGTCAGGGGTCAGAACCGGGGGACCGGGGACCAGGGGACTAGGGGACCGGGGGAGCGGAGGACCGGGGACAGGGGGACCGGGGGGCCCTGTCCGGATCAGAGTGCTATTGTGCGATTGTGGGCCGTTGGTGTCTCTCAGGGAGCCGAACCTACCAGAACATGTTAGCCGGTTCCGTTAGCTGCTAGCATTAACGCCGCTTTGGCTCCCGGACCGAACCGGGCTGCCGGGCCCCGTCAGAGCGGTTCTGTTAGCGGAGATCCAGCAGCGGTTCCTCCATGGCAGGTTCTGATCCAGTTGGTTCACACGATGTTTCTGGGAGGAGTTCTGTTTAGGTTCTGCTGGGCCGTGGTTCCGTCTAACTAACCTGGGTCTCTGCTGAGGTTCCAGACCGGACCTTTGACCAGAACCACCAGAACCACCTGGATGAAAATAAGAGTGGGGTTCTGCTGGGCCTGGTGTTCTGCTGGCGGTACCGAGGAGCCTCCAGGTTCTGCTTCTGGACCCGGTCCGTGTCTACAGGCTGGAGCCGAACAGAACCTCCGGGTCAAACTGGGACGGCACCTTCAGAACCTAGTTCAGAACCCAGTGTGTCACCGGTCGGGTTTTATGGTAGAACTGGACAGAACCGCAGCGGCCACGTGGTTCTGTTGGATCCTGGCTGGCGCTGACTGGACCAGCAGAACCCCTCCGGTTGTAAACTGGGTCAGGTGCTTGCACCGCTTCAATAGAAGTCATTTGGATCAGAACCAGGATCTCTGGGTTCTGCCGCCTGCTGCTGGTGTGAATGAGCCGGGCCTCAGACGGGTTCTGCCAGGTCCAGAACTTTCGGGGTCAACTTCAGCGACTGCCAGGGTGCCTGGATTTGGTCGGTACCGGGCTTGTGGACTTCATCCGGGTCATTACCACTAGAACAGAGACAGTCCAGAACAGCAGGTGCCCGGTCTGAAACGGACTCCAGAACCGTCCCGGGTTGGTTCTGTGTGAGGAGGTTCTGGAGCAAATAAGAGGTCCGGACTGGACTCTGACCCGCTGATAAAGGTTCTTATCAGCTCTGATAACGGCACCGCTGATCTCTGCTGCTCTGGTTCTGAAACCCTCGACCCGTTTCTCTGTCCGCAGCATGGGGGCCGGTTCTGACCCGGTTCTCTGTCTGGTTCTGACCCAGTTCTGACCCGTTTCTCTGTCCGCAGCATGGGGCCAGGTTCTGACCCGGTTCTCTGTCTGGTTCTGACCCAGTTCTGACCCGTTTCTCTGTCCACAGCATGGGGACCGGTTCTGACCCGGTTCTCTCTCTGGTTCTGACCCGGTTCTAAACTGTTTCTGACCCGGTTCTCTGTCTGGTTCTGACCCAGTTCTGACCCGTTTCTCTCTCTGGTTCTGACCCGTTTCTCTGTCCACAGCATGGAGGCCCGGTTCTAAACTGTTTCTGACCCGGTTCTCTCTCTGGTTCTGACCCGGTTCTCTCTCTGGTTCTGACCCGTTTCTCTCTCTGGTTCTGACCCGGTTCTCTCTCTGGTTCTGACCCGGTTCTCTGTCTGGTTCTGACCCGTTTCTCTCTCTAGTTCTGACCCGGTTCTCTCTCTGGTTCTGACCCGGTTTTCTCTCTGGTTCTGACCCGGTTCTCTGTCTGGTTCTGACCCGGTTCTCTCCCTGGTTCTGACCCGGTTCTCTCCCTGGTTCTGAGCTGTTTCTCTCTCTGGTTCTGACCAGTTTCTCTCTCTGGTTCTGACCCGGTTCTCTCTCTGGTTCTGACCCGGTTCTCTCTCTGGTTCTGACCCGGTTTTCTCTGCAGCATGGGGGCCACGGTGTTCGTGCAGCCTCTGGACCTGTTCTGACCCATTTCTCTCTCTGGTTCTGACCAGTTTCTCTCTCTGGTTCTGACCCATTTCTCTCTCTGGTTCTGACCCGTTTCTCTCCCTGGTTCTGACCCGTTTCTCTCCCTGGTTCTGACCCGTTTCTCTCTCTCTCGTTCTGACCCGGTTCTCTGTCTGGTTCTGACCCGGTTCTCTCTCTGGTTCTGACCCGGTTTTCTCTGCAGCATGGGGGCCACGGTGTTCGTGCAGCCTCTGGACCTGTTCTGACCCGTTTCTCTCTCTGGTTCTGACCCGTTTCTCTCTGGTTCTGACCCGGTTCTCTCTCTGGTTCTGACCCGGTTCTCTCTCTGGTTCTGACCCGGTTCTCTGCAGCATGGGGGCCACGGTGTTCGTGCAGCCTCTGGACCTGGTGAAGAACCGCATGCAGCTCAGCGGTCAGGGAACCAAGGCCCGCGAGTACAAGACCAGCTTCCACGCCCTCTTCTCCATCCTGAGGAACGAAGGCGTGGGCGGCATCTACACCGGGTAGGTCCGCTCGCCGGCCCAGTTCTGGGTTCTGGCGGCCCGGTTCTGGCGGCCCGGTTCTGAGCTCTGGGTTCTGGCGGCCCGGCTCACTCCGGTTCTGTGCTCAGCCTCTCTGCAGGGCTGCTGCGCCAGGCCACCTACACCACCACCCGCCTGGGCATCTACACCATCCTGTTCGAGAAGCTGACCAGCGCCGACGGCCGGCCTCCCAACTTCCTGATGAAGGTCTGATTGCTTCTTGCTGCGGCGCTGCCGCCAGGCCCGGTTCTGGCCCGGTTCTGGCCCAAACGCTAACGTCTCGCTCCCCCCGCAGGCGCTAATTGGGATGACAGCCGGCGCCACCGGAGCCTTCGTGGGAACGCCGGCGGAGGTGGCGCTGATCCGGATGACGGCTGACGGACGGTGAGACGAGCGCTCCGGTTCTGGTTCTGGTTTCAGCTGGGGGGGTTCTGACCGCGGTTCTGTGTGCGCAGACTTCCCGCCGACCAGAGGAGGGGCTACACCAACGTCTTCAACGCCCTGGCCCGCATCACCAGAGAGGAGGGGCTCACCACGCTGTGGCGGGTCGGTGCTGCAGAACCGGGCCGGGTCCGGGTCCAGACCCGGTTCTGTTCTGACTGTGTGTGTGTTGCAGGGGTGCGTGCCCACCATGGCCCGCGCGGTGGTGGTGAACGCGGCTCAGCTGGCCTCCTACTCCCAGTCCAAGCAGGCTCTGCTGGACTCAGGTGCATCTATCAGAACCGGCACCGCCTGGTTCTACCGGACCTCGCCCGTGTTCTGCTCTCAGGGTTCTACCTGACCTCACCGGTGTTCTGCTTGCAGGGTACTTCGGTGACGACATCCTGTGCCACTTCTGCGCCAGCATGATCAGCGGGCTGGTGACCACCGCGGCGTCCATGCCCGTCGACATCGTCAAGACCAGGTGAGACCCGGTCAGAACACACCAGAACCCGGTTCTGAAAGGCCCCGGGTCACCAGAAGCTGATCCAGAACCTGTTCTGCTGTTTCAGGATCCAGAACATGAGGATGATCGACGGGAAACCGGAGTACAAGAACGGTCTGGTGAGTTTCTGCTTTCAGAACCAGCCGTGATTGGATTGAGCGCCACTGCGCGGGGTTTTAGCGTGGAGAGAGCTGGTGCTGCTTGGTGTGGTTCTGTGGGGATTCTGACCCGGCCCGTTTGTCACTCAGGACGTGTTGATGCGGGTCGTGGGCAGGGAGGGGTTCTTCTCGCTGTGGAAGGGCTTCACGCCGTACTACGCCCGCCTGGGGCCCCACACCGTCCTCACCTTCATCTTCCTGGAGCAGATGAACCGCCTCTACAAGACCTACGTCCTGGACCGCTAGCGCCCCGATGGGGGCCCCACCGGTCCGGAGGAGGAACCGGGTCAGCGCCGAGGAGTTCTGCTGCTTCACAATGACAGCACTCACCGGAGGGAACCCGGTGAGGCAGGTGTTAAAGCTGGGATGCACATTTACACACCCCCATGCCCCCCTAGCCCAGACCCCACCCCCTAGGTGCCCCAGGAACCCCCCTGGTCCCCCCAGACCCTGACCCCCTGGAACACCCCTGGTGCCCCCCAGACCCGACCCCCAGGAACACCCCTGGTGCCCCCAGACCCTGACCCCCTGGAACACCCCTGGTGCCCCCATGCCACCCCAGACCCAGGCCCCGACCCCCTAGGTGCCCCAGACCCCCCTGGTGCCCCCAGACCCTGACCCCCTGGAACACCCCTGGTGCCCCCAGCCCCCCGGGGCGCACACACTCCACGGCCCCCTCCAGACCCTCCCACCACCATCACATGGTCAGGCCTCCTCTCTGGATGTAAACTCATCACAGCTCAGATCTGATCTCTGACCTCTGCAGACATTCAAACGTCTTACTGTAGAACTGTACCCCCCCCTCCTGACACCGTGGTACCTGGTTACCATGGTTACTGAGTGAGAAATAAACGTTTGTAACCTCAGATTGTGTCCGTCTGCTTGATTTTCTAATGTCATGAACCGTATTCTTCTGACTATAAGGTGCATTACATACTCTACCTACCCCTCCGGTAGGGTGGCCAGACGTCCCCCATTTCCAGGGACAGCCCCCGTTTTGGAGACATGTCCCCAGAAATGTCCCTGATTTCAGTGAATCTTGATGGAGTAAAACAGTAAAACCACTAGAGGTGTTTAGCCGGTCCTGCCGCTGACCTGAGGTGGAGCTTTGCTGAACTTCTAGTTTAGACATTACAGTCAGGCAGTCTGGTAGACAGCTCGGGGGTCCTCAGGTAGTGACACAGCATAGACATAGGCCGTTTCTCAATTCACGAGAACGCGAGTCCGTACTCGCGTTCTCGTCAAGTCTGTTCTCGGTGAGAACACAGGAAGATCGGACTTGACGAGAACGCGAGCACGCAGCACGCATTGTGCATTGGAACAGAAGTATACTCGTGACGTCATCACACCCACAGCGCTTGAGCATTTCTTTAACGTTCAAAACTGTTTATACACTACACCATCATATCTTATTGAAAACGTTTTTTATTAATTTCTAAAAAGTATAAAAAATATCTAAAATAATTACAGAACTGTGGGTTTAAAACCAGCAATAGCGGGAATTTCTTTGTGGGGAGTTGTAATTGTTGTAGTTGTAGAGGCGATTGAATCTTCTTTAAAAATCAGCACTTTATAGAACCAAAATGAGCGATACGAGCAATATAGCTGTTGCTTCGGTCGTTGGTCAGCTTTACCAGCAGGCTGAAGAGGAGGTGATGCAGTTGAGGAGGCAAATCCGAGCAAGGAGAAGATAGATGCAGCAGAGGAGGCTCAGAAGGCAGGCTTTGCTCACCCATCTATTGCCAACTGGTAGGCATTTTAAGATTGACAGCCTATTTCCTACTTTTATCTTTAAAGCAACATTGAGGATGGTATTAAAAACGTGATCAGGTTGAAATTGTGACTGTTTTTCAATAAATAATTAAAATGAAGACCCAATTTTAACATTAATAACAGTAGGGTTAATCTACTTTGTTGCACCTACTGACCTTCACAGCATTGATTAAGAAAGGAAAAAACATATTTTTATGTCTGTCCACCTTTACAGTGATTAATCTATAAATTATGTGCAGTTAGTTCAGCCCATTTTTTCAGTGAAATGGTAAAAATACCAGAGAAGGGAAGCCATTGTTACATTTACTATACATTTTACCTTTTCTTTCTTGAGAACTATAATAATCTGCATGTTAAGCAGGTATAGTTTTATGCTGTGAAAAGGTGACAACTGAAAAAAAACAATTATGGTAACATTTGGCATTTTTTATTTACAGGAAGAAACAGAAACCAAATATGTGAGGATAAACACCTCTGTGCCAACCC